>JAJGRX010001100.1:0-600000 GCA_025461125.1 Carex kokanica | reverse complement strand
TGGCTCCGTATCTCTCGATTCGAATTCCTCGACCAGGTTAAGTATATCTGCAAATTGCTAACTAGTCTGCTTTGGGCTCGAAAATCAGTTTCCCTCCCAAAAAAAAAAAACTAGAAACTAAGAAATCCACTTTCTATCATCCTATGTCGGTAAAATCAGAAACAGACTCTAGCTCCTCTAATCCTGCTGTAAAATTTGGATCGTACTCGTGATGTGTCACTTGCAGTGAGCACTCAGTATCGTCAGATATAAAATCTGTAAAGGGCCTATCATACTCTACATCTAAAAAATCTCTGAATGTTGTTTGTTCAGGTGAGGGGATAATAGATTTGCCTAGCAGATAAGGGTAAATTCCGTCATTAGGATCTGAGCTGTTGTTCTTATTAGATTTCAATTTAGAAGGTCGAACCGAGTCTACAAAAGGTGACTTGTGCTTTCCCCAAAGATAGTGTTTTGTACCGGGTTTATACCGGGTTGCATCATATAGGGGAAAGGCTGACGATGTGGCCCACAGGGGCCCTTCCCCTTCAAAGCAAGCTCGTGAGGCCATCCTACAATACAGCATAAGCAACTGTTAGACACCAACAGTATAGATGGATGATAGGTTTATTTTAATTAACAACTTGTACCTGAACCTATTTTCAGTAATAGAGCATGAAGACTGGTTCAGTAAAGCAGAGGGACTGACAGTTGTCCCCGTATCATGCTGAGATGGCAGGTCAACATCATTGTTGCCACGTACAGAGACATTTACAGCCGTTGGGAAACCCGTCTCCGCCACCTCATCACCAACATTCGGAAATGCCAGAATCAAATCCATTCTTTCTGAATTAGTTGTGCTAGAGGAGTAATTATTACTACTACTAGTAGTAGTGTTGTTATTACACAATGCAACATTACACAATGCAACATCTGAGTTAGTTGCAGAGGCAAGGGCCGTGCTGACAAGGCTGTAGTTCCATTTGCGACTCTGTGGGGTCTGGACGTCAGAGATGGGTCGTGTTGTGCAATCACGAGAAGATTCGCGGAGTGGGGGTTGAAGGCGACATTTAGATCTCCAGACAGAGGAAAGCACAGCCATGAAGTGCCGTTGGAGAAGTAGCTCAGTGTCAGCTAGATCACTTGTGATGTTCAGCAATAACCGTATTTGATCCTATCATCAAGAAATTCAAAATAGAGGAAATTAGGGTCAACTAGAGGCTTAATTGCTCTTTAAGGGTTAGTTGAAAACTTTTATGATACGATATGGATTTAATATGCTTATTATATGCATTAACAAATATTTCTATTGAAAATTAAAAATACTTTGTTTTCTTTTCGACAAATAAGAATACAATGCTTCAGTTTACCTCAGTTACTTTCAAGACAGCCTTTCCAGCACCAGAAGAGGAAGCTTTCTCAGTATTATTGTCTCTCTCTGCAGTTGACAAAACATGCTTAAAGAAAAGTTCTCTGAACCTTTCACAGCAGTGCACTGGGTGGCGTGACCTCCCTCGATAACCTCCTAAACCTAACTCACTATGCACCATGTCACTGACAAGGCCCCAGTGGGGCCCATACTCATGCACAGTAGCACACAATACTGCATCCTCTCGATGAGACCATGCATCTGGTATGAAGTCCTTGTTCGACCAAGAGTTACCGACCTTCTTCTTCAGCTTCTCAGGTTTCACCACCATGACCCGTTTCACAGGTGTATGTGATGAGATGGTCAACCCAGACCCACCACATCTCGTCTTGGCCTTCACAATAGATTTTTGATTGGACTCCTTTTTGCCAGTTTCTACTTTCTTCTTCCCTTCCTTTATTTCAGATAATGTCAACTTCTTAGGTGGCAGTGGCAGTGGCAAACTCGAACCTTTCTTGGGTTTCTTCGAAGTTTGATTCCTGTCTTCATCAAAGGATGAAATAGGCAGCTTGCGTTTTTTAATGGGAGGGGGAAAGGGTGGTGACTCAGAGGATATCATCTCAGGTGAGGAGGTGTTGTAGTCAACATAATCGTCAGGCTCCGGTTCGGTCTCAGAACAATAAGTTTCTGGTTTGGATACAAGTTTTTCCTTCTTGAGAGATTTGAATTTCTTTGCCTTATTTGCCTTCTTTTTCGACTTGGGTTTCTTTTCTGAGGTTGTCCCCTCCCTAAACAGTTTAAAATTACTTCATAATAAGAACACTTGTAAATCTTGTACCAATGCCAATTTGCATCTGTTAGTTTCTTATTGCAAAGTAAATAACAGAAGCTTTACCTAGGGTCATTTAAGTTTTTTTCGAGTTCCTCTTTCTCCCTAGCTAGTTGAGCCTCATATTCCATTTCTTCCAATAACTGCAAAAACATAAGCTCATTTAGTAAAACAACCATCTAGAAAAATTAAACAGAGAACTTTGAAAATTAAATTCCATCTCTGGAGCTGATAAATTGCAAACCTTTTGCTGAGTCAAGGCCTCAACGTGTTGACGATATGCTTCTGTAGCACACTCAGCATCCCATCCTAAAATTAGACAAATTTACAAACAATCAATCTCCTTGAAAATCACATTTCACATGGATTATAATAATTGGACATGACCTTTTTGGCTAACAACTATCTTTCTGTGAAACTTGATGCTTAAGGTGTATGTGGGCATACATGCTACCAGTACATAGCACAACTGGTACAACATAACTAAAGAAATTATGTCTATCATGTATCATTTTTTTAACAATGGCACCAAATATTTGGTTTGAACCAACCTGAAACCCATCAAAATCAAGCTGGTACCAACCGAACAAAAACCATCAAAATCAGGCTTATTAGTGGTATCAGGAACTGATTCTACACTTACTTTCATATAGCAGGGGCTCCTGATCCTCGTCAATCTCAGCCTCCAATTCGTCCTTCATCCTCTCAATCCTCTCCAATTCCCACTCTTCTTCTAATGCCTCAGCAGTCTCTTCCACACGAGATCTATCCACTATTGCTATTGGGTCCCACAAATCCAAGAAGCGCATTGCATAGCGATCTATCGGTCTCAACTGGTTCTCAAAGGACCAGCTCTCCTGTCCAGCTGCAGCCGCTGCTGCTGCCATCTGTTTCACATCCGCCAACATATCCATCTCTTCATCTCCTCCTCCCACCAAGCTAAGGGCATTCTCGTCATTTAACTTGTCCCCTGCTGCTGCACCTACAGCTGCTGCGGATAGAGCAGCTGCACTATCCTCAGTCATCATCTCTCTGTTGTTATTCCTTTCCTCAGGCCTTGGGTCTTCATCATTTACCACATCATCTTCATCCAACGGTTCTGATCTCCCAATGGCATCTTCTGTAAATTCCTGGTTATCCAGGTCCTCCTCCTGTTCAACCTTCTTCAGTGCCATGTAATCCGCCTCATCCTCTGCATGCTTCAGTGCGGCCTCCACATCAGCATTTGAGAGATCATCTGAACTCAAATTCAAATTTGATTTACTTGAATTTGCAGTTGGCTTGGTGGATGAATCCTTGATTGTGTGATGACCTGAGAAGAGCTCCATTGGATCAAGTTTTTTGAAGAACTCAGTGTTGTAACTGCCGCTTTGTATGACTAGGTCATCTAAAGCGCGTTTCTGGTTGGCCTTCTTAAGAATATTCTCCTCTATCGTGCTCTCGCTTATCAGCCGGTAAATGTGCACCTCACGTGTCTGGCCAATTCGGTGACACCTGTCCTGAGCTTGTTGGTCCATGGCCGGGTTCCAGTCACTGTCATAAAAGATGACTGTATCGGCCCCAACTAGATTAATCCCTACCCCACCACTACGAGTGGATAGAATGAAGAGGAAAATTTTAGGGTTTGTGTTGAACCGTTGCATTAGTGTCTGTCTTTCTTCAGGTGGGGTTGACCCATCAAGCCGCAAATACGTGTAACCGTACAAGTTTATGAACTCTTCCAATACATCCAGCATCTTAGTCATTTGTGTAAAAATTAGGGCTCGGTGACCTCCTGATCTCAACCGCCTCAGTAAAACAGAGAGTTCTTGCAATTTACCACAGTCAAATTGTACCAGGCGTCTGTCAGGGAAGTAAACCTGACGCCGTACAATCGCAGGTCTCAACGGTGAGAGAAGAGGAGAGAAAGCACGAGTGCATTCTTCTATGTAAGATGGCTCAAAGAACACTGGAGACCTCCATTTCGTACACCAACAGACAGGTGGCGGGGCCCGCGAGGCAGGAATGGCAAACATAAATGCCTCCACCACATCAACCATCTTCTTGAACCTCTCAATGGGTGCAAGAACTATTTCAGATAGTTTAGAGGGATAGTCTAAATAGCACAAAGGGTTGTTCATCTTCTCAGAAATGTCAAAAACTGGGTGTTTCACCGCAACAATTTTTCTAAGGTTGGTACCATAAACAGGTTTCTTTTGGCACTGTAGACGATTCCACCATGCAACAGCTTCTTCCCTTTCTTTCAACTCCCTTTCTCTCTCCTCCCAGATCTTTCTCTGTAACTCTTCAAAAATCCCAGCTGCCTGTTGTGGCCTGCCCTTCTTCTGATTTAGTTTTATATAACTCGGGTGTGAAGCAATAGAACTTACCAAATCAGCCTCCCAAGAGGTCATATTAAACTCGTTTTGCGTAAAAACAAGATTCAATCCCTCAAAATCAACCCTTGAAAATGGTCCCGCTGACAAGGCAGTACACACATCAGAGCCTATTTTCACCTCAATACCAGCCATGTCGAATGAGCTTATAATAGGCCGTCCCTCAAACAAATCAGGGTGATTACACACCTTCCGCAATTGCATGATAACACTTATCATACCAAAAAAGTTGGAACTAGACAGCGTGGCCTGAGTCTCTGAACTGGCAATGAAATCCTCATACAAGTTCCTCTGCCGTCTTGAGAGTCTACAATATATTACATGCTCCTGTTTTTTTGGGAGTTGTTTTTCGACATCTCTTTTCAAACGCCTAAGAATAAAAGGCCGCAGCACATTATGCAACCGGTCAATGACCTCCTTGTTGACTTTCTCTTGACCCTCAACCATGCCTGAAATTGGGTTGCAAAACCAGTCTTTGAATTCTTGGTGGGACTGAAATACATGTGGCATTAAGAAATGCATTAGCGACCACAGTTCCATCAAGTCATTTTGCAGCGGTGTGCCTGTTAGTAAAATTCGCCTTTTCGAGTTGAAGTTTAATAGGGTTTGCCATCTCTGAGATTTCCAATTCTTTATCAAATGTGCCTCATCTAGAATGAGGTACTTCCATTTTTTTCTTTTGAAAATCTTTGAATCTTGTATGACAAGCCGGTACGTGGTGATGCACACATGGAAATAATTTGGTTTCATCCAGCCCTGACGCTTCTGCTTCCTCTCCTTTGCACTGCCGAAATATGTCAAAATTTTAAAAGCAGGACACCACTTGAGAAATTCAGTCTCCCAGTTGAGCATTACACTGGTTGGTACAACTATCAAATGTGGGCCCCATACACCTTTCTCGCAAGCTAGGTGGGCCAGCAAGGCTATGGTCATGATTGTCTTCCCAAGACCCATCTCATCAGCTAGTATACCATTTAACCTCTTTTCATACATAGTCACCAGCCAGTCAAGGCCGATATGCTGGTACTCACGCAAAGGAAACTTCAGAAGGAATGGAAATTTTGTACGAACTTTAGTGGTTGAGAAGGTGTTGCCAGTTGGTTGTGCTGACCTGGCAGCCGCTGCTGCATCCTCTATTATATTTTCATTTTCAACTTCCCCTTCTATTTCCTCTTTTGTATCTCTCCTCTCTTCAGAAGTTGAGGGCTTGAGCTGCTTTTCTTCTTGAAATGAATTCACACCATCTGTTTGAGGATTGGTGTTATCATCTGGAGGTGTAGATGCTGAGGCTGAGAGGTAGTCAGATTCCGGAGAGGCAGCATCTGCATAGCCATCCTAGATATAAAAATGAAATTACATACAGTAACTTGATAATATGCAAATGAAATTACCTTTTGGATTAGAGTTCAGGGTTTAGCATATTTTTCATGAATTCCATATGACTGGACTGCAACCTTTTTTAGAGCCAACCAAAATATAAAGTTTTCTATAATAGATAGTATTTGCTGTCTCAAAACTCTATCACTAATAAAAATAAGATTGCAGGCTATTCATTCTTTTAAAAGGTCAAAGAAATTTAGCATAGCAGGTAGGGGAAACTTGGGAAGCACACAATCTATCCATACCTGTTTATACCTTGCAAGGAGTTCTTCAATAGACATTTCACTCTCTTTCTGAAGCAAATTTATCTGTTTTGAGGAACAACATCAATACACTTCATTAGCCGTCTCAGAATATAAATTAAGCCTCAATCAATCGACTATGCACCAAAAAAGCCAACCAAAGGAAATGTTTCTTTTCTTTTTTTGGGTCATGGGTACCTAGACTGGTATGGTAATCGGACTGACAGATTCATAGAATCATAGTGTACTTGGTTCAACTTAGGTCTAAAAAGAGCTTCACTATGGTAATCATAAAATGCAAATGTGTAATGTCTATGAAGTACAGACAACAAACATATACTTTACCTCATTTGAAGGGTTCACATTTTCATTCTTTGCCAACTCTTCCTCTTCAGATAATGTTGCTTCATCATCCTGGCAATATTATAATAACATAAATATGTACTTTTGTTAAAAACATTACTTGGTCTCAATTGACCCCTAATTGGGGATTAAACACTGACCAATCCAATGCAGACAACAACAATAAATTAAGCTTGAAACTATACCTTTCCATCTTCGTCACTGTCTTCGTAATCAGTGTCTTCCTGAAAAAAATTCAGAATACATTTTAATCAAGAGATTTAATCACTACAGAGCCTCATTCAATCTAGAAAGCAGATCCAGAATAAGAATCCAAAGTAACCGTTCTCAAATTAAGCATGAATTCTGACCTAGATTACTAATTAACCAATAATTGGACATTTACCCTCAATTGTAATTTGAGAACCACAAAGTGTTGACTGCTGAACTAGTAACAAATGAAACAAAAAAATTGAACCATTGCCAACACATTTTGGCCCAGTATATTCTACAATACTAGCACTACCAGACACCAGCAAAAGTGATAAATCCAATCTCAGAATTATTTGTCAAAATAGAAGCTGAAAGAAAAATTAGACTTGAATTACGATTTTCATTACCTGTTGATCAATGCAAGAATCACCATTGATTTCACCCTGCAAGATTTGAAAAGTCACATCATCGTCCTTCGAAAAGTCAAACTTGCAATGGTTGTCCTCGGAAAATTTCTGAGTATCCAAGTAAACATCCTTGAGTGGTTTCATCTCAACAGTATGTACAGCACCATTTTCTAGCTTCAATCGATGATCTGAAAAGCCACTATAAGAACCACAATCATTCGATTTCAAAATACCAAAACAACGTAACAGTCTGTTTGTTTGTGTACCATCACCAGATACAATACAACCGACAATTGTAACTGCATGTTCAAAATTTGGACAGTACTAAGTATTTATCAGTACCAGACCCATCTGGTACCGCAGGTTCCAATGGCAAAGTATTTAGAAAACACCTTATCAGGAGCAAAAACATAGAAATTTTGCAATAACACCCCATTAGTTAATTCATTTGCAATGGCACCAGTCAATTTATATACACCAAATATTTATTTGAACTTTCTGCTAATAACACCATATTTTTTCCTTGAAAGATAATATATTCAGCTAAATATTGACACCTAACACAAATAATTCAATTTGTTTCTCTAAGCTCATGTTGAACTAATACATATTAAGTGAAAAGAATTTGAAGTTGTTCAGATTCAAATCAAAAACCTATTTATGAACAGATTTGGTTTAAGGAAATACAAGAAGTTACACAACTTAGAGATTAATTGTGTAACGCAAAAAAAAACCTTGAACTGAAACCTTAAAAACATCTCACCATTAATGGTCTTATGCTTCTTAAAAGGCGGCTCATCAGTGTCACTACTCAAAACCTGGCTGCTCTCCCTGCTTGCTGTGAATGTTTAATCTTATTACTATCTTGTTATAATTTAGTGTACATTTATATTAAAGGGGGAATTTCAAGACCTCAATATATCAGATACAATTCTCAAAAACCTCGACTGTAGTAAATACCCTACAAAGCACCAAATTATCCCACCAGTATTGATGTGCAACAACAAACAGTAGGAGCTTGACCGGCAAGAAAATATAAAAGCACTGACACTCTACTATTAGTTAATGAGGTGCACCTGTAATAATTTAGTGGTTCGTAGAACAGTGGCATAGGTGATATATTCAACTTAGGTTACACAAGAAACTCCTCCTTAAGCTTATAATTTATATATAAGAAAGGGTATGCATGATCATATGAATACATACGAAATTGCCCCTTGTTCAGGAGAAAAGAAAAAAAAAAGAATAAATAGAACGAGAAAAGAAAAAAATAAAGCAGAATTTGTCGGTGTAAGGATGAAAGTTAAGTTTCCTGAAGAAAAATTGACTAGAGAAAAGAATAGATAAAAAAACGATCAAGATGAGACTCACATCTAGTAGTCCTTTTGGAGTAGGCCTTGAGTATTTCCTCAAGAGGTAAATCAGCTTCGGCCTCTAAAGCAGCCAGCTCTTCTCTCCTCTCTGCCTCTGTAATTTTAGCTTCATCTTCATCTATTGTTCTTTCGTCGTCTTCCTGCCATTCGCATTTTTCAATTCTTAACATAAAATTAATACAATCTTCAAAGCAAAGTACAGAGTTTGGTAAAGCTTACAATTTCATCATCGGACTGGTTTTCATATTCATCATCACTATCCAAGTTATCTAGCTCCAAATCTGCATGTAGCAAAAAGCATACATCTAATCAATGAAACATATAAACACCACTAAGTACAAATAGGAAAAGGAGGGTTAAAGGAAACTAACAACGATCATTAGCAATCTTCATATCATGCTTCGCTTTCTCTTCTTGTTGATTGGAAGAGGAAGGTTGATTTGACACAAGATTTTCAGCTGGCATGTAGCAAAAGGCATACATCTAATTAATGAAACATATAAACACCACTAAGAACAAATAGGAAAAGAAGGGTTAAAGGATACTAACAACG
Source organism: Carex kokanica (assembly GCA_025461125.1). Lineage (NCBI taxonomy): Eukaryota > Viridiplantae > Streptophyta > Magnoliopsida > Poales > Cyperaceae > Carex > Carex kokanica. Next base: position 590,938 of record JAJGRX010001100.1, on the reverse strand, counting down.
ATCATTAGCAATCTCCATATCATGCTTTGCTTTCTCTTCTTCTTGATTGGAAGAGGAAGGTTGATTTGACACAAGATTTTCAGCTAGCATGTAGCAAAAAGCATACATCAAATTAATGAAACATATGAACACCACTAAGTACAAATAGGAAAAGAAGGGTTAAAGGATACTAACAACGATCATTAGCAATTTCCATATCATGCTTTGCTTTCTCTTCTTCTTGATTGGAAGAGGAAGGTAGATTTGACACAAGATTTTCAGCTAGCATTGTAGCATTGTTAGTATCTAGCTCCAAAGCTGCATGTAGCACATACATCTAATCAATGAAACATATAAACACCACCAAGTACAAATAGGAAAAGGAGGGTTAAAGGATACTAACAACGATCATTAGCAATCTCCATATCGTGATTCGCTTTCGGTTCTTCTTGATTTGAAGAGGAAGGTTGATTTGACACAAGATTTTCAGCTAGCATTGTCGAATACCTGACATTAAACCCCCATGAAAGAGTAATGAAAAGCATATTATTATACTTTCAGAAATTTCATCCGTGCATTACTTCAACAAAGGGTCCTTTGCAAATATTTTACCACAAACAAAGGTCCTTGTTACAAATACTATCAAAATGTTAATGAGATACTAGGACCCTAAATTTTTTCCAACTTTATCAACTATACATTTTTTAGATTTTTCCATTAACACCCAGAGCTGTCCAGTAAAATAATCGATGCTCACTATATATTTTTCAGTTGGTTAATTACAAAAGGAAAGGATAGGCATCGTTCAGAAAACTAACAGTTGGACATTATTTGCTAAAAAACAAAGAAAAGAAAAGAAGAAGAACACAGAGACATAATGCTGATTACAAGTACGTAAATTCAAGTGTTCTTCTCAAAAGACCCCAGGATATGGTTTCAAATGGTCAATAAAAGGTCCAATAAAATAAATATCAGTAGCATTTCATGCCTATAGATACTATGGAGATTTGTAAAAGTATTAAAGGAAAAATCAACACAAGTACCTCTCCGTCTGGTCAAGAAGGAAATTAAGTTGCTTGTCCATTGCCTTTTTCTTCCTTTCCTCTGCTTCCAGTTGGTACTTGTATATAACCTGTTGAAGGTGAGTATTAGTAGAAAATATGATAACATTTTCCTCGTTATCAACAAAATATTTTTTTTGAAGTAAATTGCAACTAAACATTTTAAAACATATTATCAAGTATGCAAAAAGGACTTGCCAGCTTCTCTATCTTGATCCAGAACTTCTTCACATCTTTAGAGATATTTAAAGCAACTTTTCTCAAGCGCTGCTCCTCTTCCTACAGAAGTAATATTAAATTTTAGCTATGTTACTGGTATTTGCCTAGGGTTGTGCTGGGTCTTTATTAGCCACCTTCCAATGCTCCTTTTGACCATTTTTCCTTCTTGTTATTTAATTTTTGGGTTAAAACTTAAAACCCTTCTGAAATTGGGGTAACATTTTGGAAATATGGCAATTCAATTTAAGCTGCTTTTCCTAAAATACAATACAATGTGCAAATAATAAAACAGCATTGTCATACCTTTAATTTCTTCTCTCCCTTTGTTGCTTGGTCAGAAAAACTCTTAGTTGCCCTAAGAGCAACCCTTTTGGCCAGAGACATTTTCCATTTTCTCTCGGCCTCAAAGTCCTAGAAAGCCATAACATATAAAATCTATATCATTCAAAAACAAAATATAAAAAAAGTTTCATCCTTCCTTCACAAAACATATACTAGGATGTAAGAAAATAAATATCATGCATGCTCCTCTCAAGCAACAAATAAACCTATAATATCCTTTCAGCTGGTCCATTTAATATCCTTGTACACATTATTTTTTTTGTGGAACCTATATGTGCATCTAATAAGTACTTTCTTGGTTTAGTCAAAATTGACAGCTAAGAATCATTTTGACTGGGACACTAATTCTCAAGTAAAACAGACAGCATCAATTGAATATGTAAGCTCTGATACTAGGTTATATATCATAGTCAGTATTAGCAAGCAATTATTTGAAAAGAGCGATACTAAGTGTCATATTAGAAAAGAAAAAACATGAAAGCAGATGTGTACCTTTGACAGCCAAACCATTTCTTCCAGTACATGGTCCCAATGAGCCTTTGGTCGAGGCGGCTCCTTCGGTGCTTCAAGTGCCTACATATTCAATACACAATTTATATCACATTAATATGCTATTATATACTATATATGTATAGGGTTATCAAAGGCAAAGTATGAGAATCAAAAGCAAATATAATAACAAACCTTCTGACGTTTAGCCCTTGAATCGTGATCTAACCTCGATCGGGGGCCTTTGGAGGCCATTTTTATTCTCTTTCTTCAAAGCTACTCTCTCACCATATATTTTATTGCTAAAGCAATAAACAATCCTACATAGTAGTATGACAATCAAATCAAATTGGTGTCTTTCTAATTGTTCTTAAACCCTAGTAAGATCCCAAGTCCTAAACCAGTACAAATTTCATTCTCTTCCATCTATTCATCAAAATTGACTTAAAAGAGGTTTAATGGCCTCTCCATTTTGGCACCAATGGAGACTTCTTCAGACAACAAAGCACAAAAAAAGAGGTTACAGCTCCAAATTGAAGGAAATGGGTAACCCAAGCTTCAATGAACAGATCTCAAATCACAGCAAACAAAAACCCCAAAAAACTCGCAAGAAAAAAAAACTCCTCAAAGGAGATCTAAAATATAGAAGCAGCGAGCGTATATACCTAAACAAGTCGCACTGAGGTGCTAGTTACCGCCTTTAGAGGAGTTCTTTGCGTCGTCTCTTCGATTTTTGCTCTAGGGTTAGGGTTTTCGTTCTCTCTCTTTTCGTGAAATCGCGAAGAAGAAGAAGAAAGGAGATGATGAGTTTTACTCTAGAGAGAATTAAAGCAAGAGCTTCGTTTGTATCCTCTCCAGTTCATAGATTGGTCGAGTTGTGAACAGTTGGATTCTGATCTGACGGTTGTAAATCTATGAAAAGAAACCCTGTTGTTGTTTTGTACTGGAGAAGTTTGTGGGCCCACAAAAGTTTCTTTCTTAAGATTTCCCTGCAAGTACAAGATTCTTTCTTTTCTTTTCTTTCTTGTTTTGAGTTGGAATTTTTATGTATTTATCCGTTCGGTACCCTTAAAACCGAAATAAAATATAAAATAGATAAATGAAAGTTTTATTCGTATTTCAAAAATACAACTAAATTGATCAATCGAATTTAAACTGAACTAAATTTCGGTTTGTTTGGTTCAACTGAAATAAGAAGATTAATCATAAAAGTAAATATCTTTTTGTTAATTTTTTGAATTTTCTTAAGATAATTTTAAAATTTTTATTTGGTTCGGTCTAATCAGTTTTAAACCGAACTAAGCAATATACATTATGTCATAATTTTTTATTTTTTTATTTTTGGGTCAGACAAGAGACGGGTTTAAAAATTTCAGTCAGTACGGTCTAACTAGTTTTAAAAATTATAAACTGAACCAAACAATTAAATCAGTTTTAAAAGTAAACCGAGCTGATCCATTTAATCGGAACTACCGAATTGATTAATCCAAACTCTCTCGGTTCGGTTTAAAACTAATTAAAACGGACCCAAGAATACCCCTGCTTACGAGCATCTAATTAATTTCAATTTAAAAATCTTATAGGACAATTTCATACAGAGATCATGTTGAATAATTTGAATCGACTGTTTAAACTTTAAAAAATAAAGATATGAACGCATATTAAAAAAATAGTTTTAATATACATATTACATTAGTCCATCTCTTTCTCTCTCTAATTGAGTTTGAAGCATGTCTATTGTTGTTCTTTTGATTAAAACTCCAACTTGTGATGTTAAGGAAGAATTTGGTGTTAGAATCAATATTTTCTTCAATCCGTGTTGATGAAAATTGATGAAAATTCCTTGTGTTTATAAAACCAGCAAAATGACTTAGGACGAAACTAGAAACTATAATATTTTAGTTGAGAGTGCTGAACAGATGTAAAAATATTTAATGTGTGGTAAATGAGATTTGAACCTAAGTCACTATAATCACAATGTGAGATTTTAACTACAAATTTTATGAAATACCTTTTCTAATCAAATTATCAAACAAAACATCGCTCTTCTAAAATCTTTGTCAAAATACCCCGACATTTTTACTAATATCCAAAGTTAATTACAAATTAATAAATATACCCACTAACGTTGGAAATTTATAAAGAGGTTAAATTAGATAGACATGTACAAGTCTAAAGCACAGTAGTGGTTGACTCCATCCGTGAACCCGTCACGCTCGAATTTTCTCGTGAAGTACTCGACATCTTCTTCTGAAAGCCAAGATGGAAGCACTATTCCTTTTCGGGTGGTCTCGAGAATCCCTTGTCTTTCGGTTAATCAACGGTTTCGGGTCATTGTATGTTAGAAATTTCTTCATCAACAAGACATTAACTTTACAAGGAATGCCTTTTTCTTTGAGCTATTATTCTAATTTTGCAGTATATTTTATTTTTAACATAAATGATATATATATATTTTTTTACATAGTGAAAAATCCACATTTGCAACTGTCTTCTTCTTTTAGTTTATTTCTAAGGAAATACATCTTTACTCAGATAAATGTAACTAACATGAAGGCTAAGGAAAGTGGACACTGACAAAAAAAAAAAATCCAATTGATAATTGTTTTCAAACTGGAGGTGATTTGGTAAAAAAAAAAATCCAATTGATAATTATCTGAAAAGAGAATCTTTTACAATTAGTGGATCCGGAGTTTCGGACCGTTCTTTTTAACTTGGCACGAATCTCAAAGACCAATAACACTACTCCCGCGCTAGCCTGAATCCCAAACTAGCTGAGATTTAATTAGAAACCGTAAGAGCGAAATCGTCTATGGTGCCTGGGAGGAGCTGGATCCTTAAAAGTGAATAGGAAGTACGAGTGAACATGGAGAAATAGAAGGAAGGGGAAAGGGAGGGAAAGTGGAGTCCACAGGAGTATTTTGATAAAGATTTTAGAAAAGAGATGTTTTGTTTGATGATTTTATTAAAAAGAGTATTTTATAAAATTTTCTCTAAACTACAAATATACATTTGATATTTTATGAGAAAAGCTCGACTATGTAAAAACTTGAAGAAAACAAAATTCAATTGAATTTCAATATATACAATTGAAAAATTGAAAACTACAGAGATGGTTAAGTACCTTTTGAGCTGTATTAAGATTAAGATCTATACTGCCACAATAATAAAATAATAATAATAATAATAATGTACGTTCATAACCACAATAAAATATATTTGAAAATATATCTTACTATATGTCTTCGAATTAAAATTAGGACAATCTCACATTTGTCTAAATTAACATTTATACCGACAAACAAATTGCACGATGAACAATACATTTACAAAGTGAGTCTTAAATTAGAATTAAGCCGACTAAGACCATCCTAAAACATCAACTCAAATCAAAACAAACAAACATCACCATCCTAAAATTGCATCCCAATCAGTGTTATAAATAACAGTATGCGCTTGCCGGACAGACATGGTACCGTTAATCGATTAACCATAAATAATCGGATATAATTAAAAATAATTAGCTAATTAGTCGGAAAAATCCGTAACAGTTTGATTACCGCTAACAATTAATCGGTTGATTAATCGGTCTAAACAACCGTGTTTTGGATCAATTTGATGACGTCTAATTCGCGATCATGGAAAATGGTGATTACATGTATGAAATGATGAGTCTATTCTTTTTATGAACAAATATTGTAAGAGAATAAAATCTCAAGGAAAAGGGTCTCACTAACACTAACACTTCCTTCAAGCGTACCCGTGGCGTGGACTTCTCTATTGTTTTGTTGTCTCCATTCTCTCCACTGCCTGGATACCTCCATTTAACACCACAAATCAAATACTCTTTTTTCTTTTCAAAGAAGTGACTATGCTACCGATTTCTATTATCATAAAAATCAAAATAGGTAATACAGCTGTTTGACTGGTACCACATATGGTACAGTAACATATTCCAACACAAACACATATATGGTATTAAAAGGGGAATGGACTCTGCTGCTTTTCTGAATCCAATCATTCAAATTCGTTGAGATTTGTGCATGAAAAAGTTTCTTTATCGAGATATACAAATGAAAAATTTTGAATGGTTGGATTCGGAAAAGCAGGACTCTGTTTTTCTCTCAAAAAAGCAGAACTATGTTTTTCTCGCAGCAGAGTCAGATCCATTAAAAGGTATTAAGCCAATACCTATAGACCCCCATATACAAACAAAATGCAACATAATAAGCAAAATAGGAAAAATACTAAAACTGAAAATATGCAATGAAGCCCCTAAAAATCTGTAATCTCCAAGAACACCAACCAACTTCATCTTCCAAAGCCATCTCTTCATCTAACATATTTATTTAATTCTTCAAATGCGTTGAAAATGTACTTTCTAAACTTTGATTGTAGATTTTTAATATGGTTTAATTGTATCTAGTTGCACACTAACATCTATATATATATTGTTTATAAATTTGGATAAGCATGGACTTGACTACCAACGTACTAACCTTCAACTAGTAGCAAAAAAAAAAAAAATATATATATATATATATATATATATATATATATATAGAGAGAGAGAGAGAGATGGGCTATTGTGCTTTGCAAAGTAAAGCCATCGTTTTACTTCGGCTTACTTTTTGGATTTTCAAAGTCCAAAACTTCGATCCGACCGTTCAAGTTGACCTACATATTGAAATGTGCTTGCAGACCAAATTTTACATTTTTTGGAATTTTTTTACTACTTATTAAGCCACTTTGAAAATTGCTGATCACATGGTCCAGAAAAAACAGTGCAACAAAATTCTGGACCATGTGATCAGCAATTTTCAAAGTGGCTTAATAAGTAGTAAAAAAATTCCAAAAAATGTAAAATTTGGTCTGCAAGCACATTTCAATATGTAGGTCAACTTGAACGGTCGGATCGAAGTTTTGGACTTTGAAAATCCAAAAAGTAAGCCGAAGTAAAACGATGGCTTTACTTTGCAAAGCACAATAGCTCATCTCTCTCTCTCTCTCTCTATATATATATATATATATATATATATATATATATATATATATATTTTTAAATACTATTATGTACTGTCGAAAGCTAATTTTTTTAGTTCATCCATCACATTTTTTTGGAATTGCTATTTAATATAATATTTCGGACCTCACTTGCTTCTCATTTCAATATTCAATGCACACCTTACTTTTTACACACTCTTTCTATCAAGAATGCTTATTTTTTACATAAAGATAAAACTGTTGCAATTTTTTTAAAATGGAAAAAGAGATTAAAAAATGCATTCAACTTGAGATCTCTCTCTACATTATAATTAAGTGCAAGTCCAAGAAAGAAGGTCTTAGGAAAATTAATGATTAATTGTGCAACAAAAATCATTCAAGTTGAAAGAATCAACAAGAAAATTTGAGATTGAAATCATATATTGCACTTAGGAATTTATATTATATTTCTATAATTTAAGTTGAATTTTTATAATATGCAAAATGGACGTGACCAATTTCTCCCAAATGGAGGTGACCAAACAAAGTTTCACTTCTTACTTTATTCTAATGGCTACTCTTTAGTGGAAGTCATGAGTGCCATTAATTCCTCTTCAATTTTGATTAATTCTCCAGACATCCTTTCTTCAATTGGATGGTTTAAGCTTTATATATGTTAGGTGCCAAACTGTCACAAATTTTTTATTTTAGAGCATATATTTAGCTCTAATTTCAAAAATTGTTTTTTTTTTTTTTACTTTTGGAAACAAATGGAAACAAAGTCCACACAAAATTTAATACTTTTGTCTTCTACAAAAAAGACAAAAAGACAACTCAGATCAGATGGGTTGTAACCCACGTGCCATTTTTAATTATCTCTTAATTACCCAATTACCAATGTGCTTTGTTCTCTCTAACCCTAACCATTATCCGCCAAAATAGTTATAAAAAATGATGTCAAATGCAAACTCCCAAATGTTATAAAGTGGATGCATGTAAAGAGAGAAATGGGGGATTGAGATCTCTCTTCCATTCTCAAATCAAGCATTGCATTTGATTTCTTTTCTTTTGTATTCTTTTTTTTGTTTTGTGTTTATTTGTTTGAGCAAATTAAGACCTTCCATGTATATGTATATGGCAAGAATGCTTAGATGTACCGAAGCTAAGCCGGTCGGTCTGAGGATCATCGCTGCCATGATCACCGATGTGGCAAAAACTGATCCAATCAAAATCAGCTCGACCCGCACACTACAAAGTGGCCAATCAGAGCGCAACACGTGTGTACTGAGTGAGGGGTTTCTAAGCAAATGCTTTCTGTGTGGAAGGAGACTTCGTGATATTGACATTTACATGTACAGGTTAGCATATCAGAATTCTTTTATTAAGAGGGGAATTAATAAAAAAAATTCAGGAGGACAGTCTTTTTGGTTTTATTGGAAAGATTTATTTTGTTAAATATTTTTTTTTTCTCTGTTTGGATTTAAAGCTATAATTTCTTTATGAATTTCTGTTAATTTTTCAGAGGATTAGCATTTTGCAGCGCAGAATGCAGGAGCAAACAAATTTCAAAGGAAGAACATGCAGAAATTTGTAAGGCAAAGGCATTTAAGTCAGAATTATCTCATTCTCTCCACCTTGTACCTGGAATTGCAACAATGAATTATTAGAAATTAGCCATGTTATGTAACTGAATTTTTTTTCGTTACCATCTCAAAATTCCATAATTCGCACTTTATCACCGTTTTAATCAAAATTCAAAAACTAGCACGTGCGCAGACTACGTGCTAGTCCCAGTATGTGCACCAAAATGGTGCGCAAACCTACAAAAATAGTGTGCAGACTGGGTCTGTGCACGTGGCAACTACTGAATTTTGGTTCAAACGGTGATGAAGTATGAATTATGGAATTTTGAGGGGGTAACTAAAAAAATTTCGGTGCATGTAATTAAGATGGATGAGCTACAAATTAAAGCACTCAAAGGAGAGAGGGTTCATATATTGGGGCAGAATAATTTTTTTAATAGGTTCAATATTGAGCTATTATTTTTTATTAAAAGAAGGCACATTAATTGTCAGCTGAGGGAAATTGACTGATAAAAACTAAGTAATGTCTTTTGTATATGCATAAATTTATTTATGCTAAATCAGATAAACACATTGGGTGTCAACGGGTACGATACGGGTCGGGTGGAGGTATTTTCATACCGTATCAGTTATGATAACGAAATTTTTTTTTACCCTTATCCGTCTTTTTGAATACGGTACGGGTCGGATAAACGGATAATAAAGTGCCATTAATATCTCGATTTTTGCTTCAATAAAATATTTAAAAAAATAATAATAATAAAGACAACTAATTTGTATTATGAAAATTTTGTAAAATACAAAACTTTATTGTATCATGTATTATTTTCATACAAATATATATCTATATATATAATTTTATTTTTAAAAATTATTTTATAGGATAACGGGTAAGATAACAAAAAAATCGTTATCCTTATCCGTACCTGATAAGTTAACGAAATAAATTTTTTACCTTTGTCCGTATTTTCAGATACGATATGAGTCAGATAAATAGATAAAAGGGTGTCATTGACACCCCTATAAACACATGAAATATTATGTATAAATTTCTGCTAAAATATATTCATAGCGTCTTTTGTGTGTTGATTGATACTTTAATCAATTAAGGTTCATATTTACGATCATAATTAAAATTATCAAAACTAATGGACATGAAGCACTTAACTTATATCTTGCACACGTGTTTCAATTTAATCCTACAAAACAAAACAAAAAATATAAAAAAAATGTCAAACATAAAATTAACGTAAAATGCATTGACAGTGCGTTTTTTTATATTTCTAATAAATTTTGACTACATTTATGATCATAAATCACCAAATTGGCAAGAAATAGTCTGTCTTCTTTTGATTCTATACATCTTTTTTATGGTTGTTTACGAGTAGAAACCTAAATTTATTTAGACATGTATTCGCCACAAGTTTATTTAGTATGTCTCCCTTACTCTTGATTTATTTTCATTTAAAAAATATCATTTAAGGAATTTTTAGATTGATTAATAATTGATACTCTCATTGTAAGGAATGTATTTATCCAATACTGCTATTGTCATCATTGGTATTTACCATTTATGTTGTCTTAATCAGAACATATTTTTTTACAGCCACAATTGTTAGAACTGAAAATCATTTCAAGAATCACTATGTCTCAAGCTCAAATTTTTCAAATTCATTAAGAATTATAATGAAAACCCAGACAATCAAAATCATGTTTTCATTTATTTCTTTTTTTTAAATATCATTTAAGGAATGTTATTTGTCATTTAATTATCTCATTTAAGTAAACATGATTTTATTCTCTATTTTAGATACACAAATACAAATAATACAACTTATTTTGATGATTTTTTTCCTCTTATTTACCCGTTAATCAACATAACAAAAAAAACGTTATGTACCAGTAAAACAAACCTCATAAGTATGCCATTAAAGAATGAGTTTTATATTTGTATGAGAATATATTGGTCTTTTTTTATTGTTGAATAATTATTTTTTTCATTGGTCTATTTTTTATGAAAATATGTTATTTTGTATGATGATATTTGTTTGTTTTCTTATAATATATTCTCGTTACAATGCACAGGTATATCGTATTGTGTGTGTGTTTGTTGATAGTTTAAATCAATTTAGAACGCACATGTACTTGTAAATTTATCAAAAGTGACAAATAAACTATATCATGTCTTTTAAATATTTGTACTAAATTAAATAGATACATAAAAAAATTCTGTTAGAATACAATTACTGTACCTCGTGTGTTTATTGATTTTTTTTTTCAATCCATATCAGGCCATGTTTATGATTGTAATATCACTAAAACTGATTGAGAAACTCTAATGTATACCTTTTATATGTGTCTATTATTCGCAGGTTCTAAATAACGCGCTATAGCGTTTTCAGACCATAAAAGCTATGACATTATTGGTGCTACAGCGCGCTATAGTGACGCAATATAGCAATAGCATCGTTTTTTTAGCCGTTCCGTGCTATTTAAGCCTTTGATTATTCGTAATATACCAAATAGATACAACAAATATTACATATGAAATTCAGCTAGAATGAAGTGACAATTAATGCATCTGTGTGTGTCCGTTCATGTTTTTATTCATTTACATAACAAATATGTGTAATTAAATTTCTGCTAGAATGTATTTACAATACATTATTTATTGTATTTTTAATCGATGTCTACAATGAAATTAATATTTTCATAGCGGCACACCAATTTTAACAATTCAATTTGAGTAGAGAGGGTGCTTAATTAAAAAAAAGTCACATATTTTCTAATTGGACTCTGTATATGTATCGGGTGTGTATCAGATGACGTGGCGTATTTCTAACTATCTGATACGGTAAACGATACGGATTAAAACGGGCCGATACGGCTCCGATACAGATTGAAACGGGCCGATACGTACGTCCGATACACGCGCATGGACCCGATCTTGTGCACCGCATGTCACCACTGGCAAAAAAATTTATTCTAGTACCATCCGAGATTCGAACCTGGCTCAACGTGATAAATGACATATACCATTACCAGCACACTAACTCACATTTGTTGTTTGAAACTACTATCTATTATATACAAGTGTTAAATTAATAAAATAATTAAAATAAAATATATATAGTAGCCGTAATGTATTCGGGATTTTTAAAAATTACCATATTCCGGTATCCATATTGTATCCGATACGATCTCCGTACCCGTATCCATACAATATAGGTGGGAAGTAATGGAAGGAGCAGCAAGGAGGAAAGTTTGAAGAGTAAAGAAGAAATTTCAATTCCATAGAATATAAACGTTTGACCATCTGCACTGCGCCATGCGGCAGATACACCGAAAAGTAGTCCAAGCTTGGTCCACTATCGTACACAAAACAACCCCAAATAATCTGGAACACAAACTGCAAATACTTCGATACATCTGTCACTCATCTGGTATGCCACGCGCATATACTGCAAATTAGACACAAACACCACTGTACTCCCGCCTGAGACCTATAAGGGGTCCGTATTCCCTAAAGTAATATAATCTTTGATTTTGCTTCCTCACCGTTTGATTAGAATCCGGGCTTTTAATATTCGTGCCTAACACAGAATGAACGGTCGGATCCAAACTTAAAGATTGGGTTACTTTATCCACTTAATGATCCGAATTCGACTTACAAGCAGGTCTCCTCCCGACTTCATTTTAGAAATCCTTGGAGGGAAATCGACAAAGCGCGAAAGAGAAAGAGAGAGTGAGCGACTGAGCGCGAAAGCGAGATACAGAGAGAAAAGTGAGAAGAATAAGTGATCGAAGTTTGAGCGGTGAGATAGCATCTCTTTCTCCCCTTGATTCTATCAATTTTCGATTTCATTGAGTCTCTACTTCAGTATCAGAAAAAACTGGCGATAATTTCTTGATAGAGGTCCGTGAAACACGGGGATGGGGAAAGGGGAGGGGATGAAGGGTTTATATGCATGATTATCGATTCACGCTTCATTTTTCTTTACTTTTTTTCAATTTCAGTGAGAAATCGTGTATCTCAGGGTTTAAGATGCAGAAACAAGGATTTTCTGGGGCGAGAAACCTAGGGAGCTTCACATCTCTAGTCGGATCAGGATCTGGTGCTGTTAGAGCAGGCTACACTCCTAACACAAAGCCATCATTTGAATCAAACTCACAGCAGGTAGATTTCTTCCCTCAAATTGAGAAAAACTAACTTCATTTCTTATATTATGCTAGAGGATCTAAGTGCATGTTGGAATTTTCATGTGATAATTTGGTAGTGAACCTCTGATTCTAGATATTATGTTTTGTTGTGCTAAGTGCAGTGTTAAACATAGCATTTATTATGAAAATTAGTTGAATCATATATTTCTTTGTGCACCTTTGATATTAAAAATGATGTGATTATCATGTGATTTTGTTTAACTTTCCAAAAGGATTGGTCAACTTTTTGGAACTTTATGAATTAATGCGTAAATGTACCTATGCATTCTTAGAGCCCTGTTCAGATTAGGTTTAGTAATTAATGGAATTCTTAGGATGGCCTTCTCATTATTGAAATTGTAAATGAGAAAAAGTACAATTTTGGAATGCAAAATTAAATATTGTAAGTTTGTAACCAGTGCATGTTGTTTGAGGTAATGAAATTTTTCTTCAAAGATTTGTTAGTTCCTCAAACGACATTTTAATTATGCAAGTTTCTGGCTTGGGTTAGATTCAAAGCTCTCCTCAACTAACACAATGTGTGATCAACTCATGGAGACACTGAAGCAACTGGCCAGTCAGACTCAACAAGGTACTACTTAATTAGTAAAGAGTAATTATGACACCAGACTATGGTACTATGCATAGCGCACTTTGGTCTGTGCTATGGATGCATGTGTCCATTTTTAAAGTCCAAATAATCGATCCGTTCAGCTCAACATGATCTCCATATGAAAATGTGCTTGGATACTGAATTTTACATTTTTTAGAATTTTTTACTATTTTTTTAGAAAATCGCTTGATCTAAAAATTCTAGACCATTCGAAAGTGGTGATTTTGTACCTATCTAAAAAAATAGTAAAAAATTATAAAAAATGTAAAGTTTGGTCTCCAAGTAAATTTTCATATGTAGATCATGATGAATGATTCGGATCGACTATTTAGACTTTGAAAATGAAGATATGTATCCATAGTAGGAACCAAATTGCGCTATGCATAGTACCGTAGCCTCACTCTTTAGAAGAATGCTTGGATGTATACCTCCTGTGCCCATGGCCAAGTTCTATTAGTTAATTGCTCCTTCGGCAATTAGTTCAAAATACACTGTTAACAGCTGAGGAGGATCAGAAGCGCTATGAAGAGATGTTTGAACAGTATTCAAAAGCTATGGATGATTTGAAGAATTCTCTTGATGTTGTAAACACAAGGCTGGAGCATTTGCAGACTGAGATCAATGATGGTAATTGTTAAATCATTCATGATATGTAACTACCAATTTACTTTACTTTTTTTTTAATTAATGGCATGAGGTGTTATCCCTATGTAAAGTAGGGTTTGCTGCATTATTGCCAGTATAGTACTGGATTGGTGCATTGCTGGTTATTTACTCTACAAAGCAGGTGTGAGTGACTGAGGCATTTGTGCAAACTCTTGATATATATATGAGGAGGGTTTAAATGCACCATGATTTTGTGCTCCAATATGCTACACATTCTTTATCTCTGTTTTCAAAGTCCGTACAGTCAATCCAAACTACTCAAAATGATCTTCATAATAAAATATTCTTGGAGACCAAATTTTATATTTTTTAGAATCTTTTTGCTATTTTTTTACATAGGTACAAATATCACTTTTTCGGATGATCCAGAATCTCCTTAAAACAGTAATTTTGTACCTATCTAAAAAAATAGTAAAAAAATTCTAAAAAATATAAAATTTGGTATCCAAACATATTTTATTATGAAGATCATGTTAAGCAGTTCGGATTGACTGTTCGGACTTTGAAAACGGAGATAAAGAATGTGAAGCATATTAGAGTACAAAATCATGGTGCATTTGAACCCTCCTCTCTTTCTCTGTGTATATATATATATACCAATTAAAAAGTCGAAATATCGCAAACTTTATATGTATATAGAAAAATCATATATAATGGTTTTATTTTTATTTTGACATTTAAATTTGAAATTATTATTTTTAAAAATTGAGGCAGAATAGAGGTATCGGAACCCTTTCTAGTTAGGACTATATATATCAATTTTGTATTATTATTTTTAATTGTAATGGAACTTGTAAATCCGACAGTTTGGAAAAAAAAATCGAATTGGACAATAGTTTTTTTATAATAAAATAATTACTGATTAAAAATGTAATCATGATGAATCAAGAACCTAAACCATACAGATATAAACATGTAAAAGGAAAGAAACATGGATTGTTATGAGCTGCCAGATTGTGTTCTGGCACGGATCTTGAAGTTCTATACGGGTCAGATATAACCAAAGCAGCTGTATATGTGCCTAGCTATATATATTTATTTATGTTATGTGTTCCCAAAACTGGAACTCATTACAGATCAGGATATGACGTGTACTAGGCCAAAATTTGAAGGTTGTCTTTTTAATCAAATAAAAGTTCACCAAAAATCAAACTTAACACAAACACTTAACATGTATATGAATAAGGGTCATGCATGAGAGCAGTATATTTATCAAGTGTCTATTTTTGTATGTATTTTATTAATATGTCAAGTATTCAATTTGTCAAAATGTGTTTGGTGATTGTACGGATGTCAAAATGGCTAATTAATGAACTTTTTTTAGATTGTGCATTTAACATAGTTATTTCAAATGGCTAATCAAACGTCAGATTTTGAGAAATCTAAATATATAAAAAGTGAGGATATATTGTACTATGTACAGTATGCGAATTGGTGTATATATTAATTCAAAATAAAAATGTTAAAAATTGCAGCAAAATTTATGTTCAGCTGTGAGCCTGTGATGGCGAACTTTCACACCTGAAATTTGTTACAAAAGAAATTATTGTTAAAGAAATTTCAAATGGTACACATTGCCATTTTAAATTTATAAAATTTTGGTAGTATATTTTTTTGACTAATTGCTTAAGTTGGTGGTAATTAAGCAAAGTTATGCTAAACTAAGATTCAATTTATAAATAAGTGTCGAGATTGAATGCACAATTGAAGGAAAAAAATGAAACTAAAAAAATGCAATAAATAGAGGGAAAGATTACCCAGTTGAATTCTAGTAATTACCTGGACTAAATGAAGCAATATCCTCGCCCGTATTATCTTGATCTATCATCTTGATCTTGGTTCAAATTATTTGCGACACTCTTTATTTTTAAAAAAATGACAAGTTAGAAATGATTTGATATACTATCGAGTTGAAAATTAAAATGCAGACAACTAAACCTTGGTGAAGGTTTTCAGAGATATCATTAGAAATGGAGACATCTTGCTCATCCAAATTAAAATTCTACGAAATTGAAAACAAGCAAGTTTTAAATAAATCTCAATTTTCTCCAATATCACATGAACTATAAACAACATGTATGTATTTTTGTTTTTCTTCATCATTGTTTATCAAAACACTAATAATTTCATTCGTAATGGATTGTCAATGTTATATAATTTCATAATTTTTGTCATTTTCACATTAGTATCATGCCTAACTAATGGCTATAACATAAAAAAAATGTGATATTTCATCATTTGTTGCCAAAGTAAAATGAAAAAAATGTGATATTCTTAGTGGTCTAAATTTAATCCGACAAATTAAACTATTATTGTTTGGAAAAGAAAATTCAAATTTAGAATTTGATTAGTTAGATTGAATCTTGATTATCTCGACAAATAAGTTTCAGATATGAAATTTGAAAACAAAATAGAAATTAAATGTCCAACCATTGCAATTTTCTTCTTAAAATGTTTTATATTAACAATAAGATATCATTGTAAAATCATCTAGTATCTCGTTAACTTTAATTATTTAAATAAAACTTACTCTATATTATTAATAGTTAGAAGAGGATGAATCAAATGCCACTTTTTGTTCCACCATCATATATAGTTCCATTTTTTTTAATATTCTAATAACAAAAAAAATTATCTAAAATTTATATCTCAAATAAAACCGTTAGATGTGATCTATATTATTTTCTTTATATTCACATAAAAGATTATCACTTTTTAGATTTATTATTTTTATATGAATCAATGAGTTAGAAATCAACATCCTAAAATTATTCACATAAGTATATTTGTGCAAGCTCTTGATACTAATTAAAATAAAATCGAAAGGTTGTAAACTTTACATGTGCATAGAGAAAATGATATGCATCATATATAATAATTTTACTTTGACATTTGAGATTTAAATTTGAAATCATATATTAATAAAAAAAATGAGGCAGAATGGAGGCATTTGAACCCTCTCTAGTTAGAAAATCAACAGTTTAAAAAAAAATTGAACTTGACAATATTTATTTTATAATTAAATAATTACTTATTACTTATTAAAATGTAATTATGATGAATCAAGAACGTAATTAAACTATACGAACTTGAGATTAAATTTTAGGAAAAAAGATGAATTTTATGCAGAGTTAAAAATATTAACGAAAAAGTAAATTCAATTTGAGAAAAAACTTTTCGAGGGTGTTCGGCAATCTTCCTTAAGAGGGTGAGAATTAAAAATTTAATTTACGCTGATAAGCACTTGTTTATTTAGTAAGAAGATTAAAAATATGTATTTAACATGAACAAAATATATATTATAATTGTAAAGACTTAAATACCCCTATATAAAAATTTTCAAGTTTGCCTTTAAAAAAAAAGAATTTATTGGATTTTGACTTTTGACTTTTGGCTAATATTATCATGAATTGGTCTCCATGACTTCAAATTAATTTTTTATAAATGTGGTTGAACTTTTAATTTTTTTAAAATATGTCAAGTCATCAAGTCTTTTTAATTATTAAATGATCATTAATTATTATCAAATTGAATCAATATGTGGATATACTTAATTGAATTACAAAATTAATTATAATTCTATTGGCTTTGATGCAAACTTGAAAGTGCATTTTACTGAAGAATGAGTCCAAGTTCATTGCCCTGTGCACTAAACCAAATCTCAACAACAAATAAATTAATCACAATATGCACCATTAATTTCTGTAACTTAACAGGTGCAAGTATTAATTATAATTTATAACCAGAAAGAAATTTCTATGAAAAAGTAAAGAATTCATATATCGATTTTATTTTATTATTATTTTGGGGGTTGGCAATTAATAAAAGTCACCACCAAACGGTCCAAACCTAACCCTAAATCTATGGACTGAGTTTTTGTGTCCAGATTCAGTGAACCTTGAATTCTCCACAATCACGTGGTACGCACGGATTTTGAAGTCCGGAATCTCTAAGGTAAAGTACCATTTGAGTTCCAATTATTACTGTCCGATCCTTAAATATTCGTGCTAATGTATAATGAACGCATCAGATTCAAACTCAAAACTTGAGGTACCTTAGATAATATTAATTCCGAATTTTGTGGCAAGCTGTCTTCAAAAGGAAACCGCCAATGTCAACCCCCCCCAAATCGAGTCTTCCAGATCCCCTACAGCAACTCAAATTTAGAGTTTACATCTAGACCGTCAGATCCTTTAATATTGGTGGTAAAGAAGATCGGACGGTCCTGATACAAATCAAAATTTGGGTTACTTTAGGGGATCCGAATTCCCAAATGGAGCATTGATATTTAAGGGGTAAATATTTTAACAGAGTAGTTTTAACTTCATACAGCGCAAAGACTATGTAATCAAACAGAGCTGCATATGATACCTGCTCTGCATGAAGCTAAAATTGCTCTGTTAAAAGTTTTACCAATATTTAGGTTATTCTACCATTGATCGTAGGTCTATATAAACGGCGTCTTGTAGTCGGAGTCGGATTCAGTATCAAATCAACCCACATTGCCAAATCCGACAATTTGGACTTCGATTCCCCAATTCACATTTGAGAAATTTAATTGTTTTTCGCAATTAAATTTCTCATTCCGCCTTTCTTTCTAATTCGAAGTTCATCGGTTCTTGGTGGTGAGTCTCAATCCTCTTAATTTCATTGTGCATTTGATGGGTTTTTTTTGCTTTGAATTTACGATTGGTGTTTGTTTATGCATGAATGCAGATTATAATTAAGAATGGAGTTGTGGGTTTTTGCTTATGGATCACTTGTATGGAACCCAGGATTTGATTTTGATGAGAAAATTATAGGATTTATCAAGGATTATAGGCGGGTTTTTGATCTTGGTAAGTTATCAATTTACTGGTTCTTTAGTGTTTTTTACAAATAGATTCAAGATATTAACATAATATTTTTTATAATTTCTTTATAGCTTGCTTTGATCATAGAGGCACACCCGAAAAACCAGCTCGAACCTGCACATTAGAGGCCACACAAGGAGCACTTTGTGTAATCTTTTTTATAATTAAGCCCTTACTAATGTTCAATTAAGTTTATGATTTAAGAAATGCATGTATAAAAAAGTTTCTTTCTTTGTTTTTGTTTTCTTGAAACAGTGGGGGGCAGCTTATTGTGTAAGAGGAGATGCTGAAAGGCAAGAAGAAGCCATGCAGGTATAGTCATGTTTTTGCTGGTAAATGTTACAGTTGGTTCATTGATTTATAGCTCTCATTATGTGTATGAAAACATAAATATTTTTCTTATGATGAGCAATAATGAGTAAATGTGCAAAAGAACACCTCCATTTTCACAATTTGCAAAAATGATGACATTAACTGGCTTCTAGCTTCAATCATTTACTAAAATGAAAAAAACAAAAAAAAACATAGTAAAGACTAAAATTATAACTGATGTTATATCCCTTACAGTAACTACTGGTAAATGTTACAGTTGGTTCATTGTCTGGTAAATGTTACAGTAACAACTGATGAATGCATTGCTGAATTTATTCATAACTTTTTTTTTTTTTTCAGTACTTAAAAAGGAGGGAGTGCGAATATGACAATATAGCCCTTGTAGATTTTTACAAGGTCAGTGATAAAATAATTTTCTGCATCACATCCTCAAAATTATAAAATGTTTATTCATTTACAAATGTGTTTGTTTGGTTACAGGAAGGAGAGACACTGAAACCAACAGTAACTAGAGTTCAAGTGTAAGAAATTGAAATGTTCTTTTTTGTTTGAAGTAAAAGACCCATAAAATTATTTGAAAATTTTAATAATATATCATTTTTTTGTTTCCTTTTCATAGGTTTGTATCTACTCCCGATCCTGTGGGAAACAAATACTACTTGGGTCCCGCCCCATTGCAGGAAATGGCAATGTAAGAATTTTTTTAATTTTACAAAGGCAAAAGAAAAACAGTGCGGTATTTGATTAAACGATTTATTACAAATTTGAATTTAATTTATTCCGCTTCTGTTATAGGCAAATAGCTACAGCAACGGGTCCTTGTGGAAACAACAGAGACTATTTGTTCCTATTAGAGAAGGCTTTATCTGATATAGGTATGACACCCGTTTTCAACCAAAACAAAATATCATTAATACCCGTAAAAAATGCCATATATGCCCTTATAAAATAAATAAATTACTTATGTAGGGCATGAAGATGATTATATTACTGAGTTAGCAAAGGAGGTGAGAAAGAATCTTCAGATTCCACCGGGGAATATTTCGCCGAAACACATTTCGCAGCAAATGCAATTACCTTCGATGCATCTTCGCTCATTACTGCCTGAGACTCCTGTTGCAGTTGACTCGTGAGATCATATTTTAGAAGTTTTCATTCTTTTAGGGCAAATTCTGATACCAAATTTAGGTGATTTTGATTTCATTCTATTCCTTACTAAAGAAGAGAGCGAGAAGAGAAGCGAGATTTTGTAAGAGGACAATGTATGCTGTCATGACTTGGGTTACCAAATTAATAATATTTGTTCTTTTAAAATAAAAAGGATGATACTGGTTTTGTTCTTTTGTAGCATATAAATTTGTCTACTTGTTAAGTAAGAGTCTCATTCTAAAATGTCAAACTAGACCTGGATTGTACCAGAAAACCTGCCAGTAAACCAGCAAATTTAGCCTGTACCAGCCTGGTACAAGTGCAATATCAGTTCATGGCCTGGCTTGGTTGCATTACATGCACTTGCAATTGAACTGAATTAGTAATGCCACCCAATCCCATATAAACTTCTTCCACCAGTGAATCAGTGATGGTATGTCTTACCAGTAATTTCAAATTGTCTGCTTACCAGTAATGTATTACCATCATCTTGTTTTCAACTTCTCTATTACATAAACATACATTGATTTTTTATGTAAACCAAATCTATAGTAATATATTTAAAACATGTTGTATGCATATTTTTAATTAAATTTGGACTCATCTGAAGCGATTAAATCACAAAAATCTAACAATTATATTAAAAAAAATTATCTAATAGTTTTGCTGGTGCGTTTTCTCTTTATATATTTCTCTATCCTACATGAAATAAGAAAGGATACGTGCACTTGAAGAGAAAGTAAAATTACTTGTAAAATATCTTAAAGTTTAATTTCCATCATATTTGCCAAATCTTCAAGGTACACACTACACACTGTTGTTATTCTCTTAAAAGATCTTAAAAGATGTGACAAAAATAAATAATGAATACTTATTTTGTAAATCATAACTTAATGAAGATAAACTTGCCTTAAATGAGCCAAGGAAAAAAATTATAACTGAGCGATTTTATTTTAAACCTGCCTTGTACGCACACAATCTTTAAAATTCGTACAAAATTAATCTCTGAGATATCTCAAAGTTTGAGTGTTTTTATGGAAAATCTCAACCGTTCAAATACGTTCTGCACGAATCTCAAAGCACAAATAATAGAGGATACGCACCAACGTGTCTCACATATGAATAGACAGAAACCGCCGTAGAGGAACAAAAAGGCCACTAAAACCAAGTTTATGCTATTGGAGGGAAGTTTGAAATACCAAAAATTGAAATTTTCAATTGAAGAATCGCAAATCGCAAAGAGAGAATACGCGTTCTCTCTCAATCTCTCCTCTGATCCTCTCCACTGCGACATACAACACCCGCTCTTCACTCTACATCTTGCGCTACAGAGAAGCCCCTTCTTTGGCGCGATTTCACGTCTGTTCAACGCTGAGGTACGATTTCAAATTCTTTTCCTTTTCTCATACCCTTTTCATTTCAGCCTGTTTTTCTGATAATGCTACCGAAAGATACTTCATTTCAGCTTGTTTCCGATTTTAGGGTTTAGGGTTTATAACTGTGTCTCAAATGTTTGTTTAATCTTTGGTTCTTTGTTTCATATTTGCAGTCGGACCACTTGCACTTGCTTGAACAGTTTTTATCCTAATTGCAAAGTTTCAGGTTTGTAACGTACAACCTTTTCTTTTCTTTTATTTTTTTGAGGAAAAGCCCTTGGGCATCTACATTACTTTTAAAGTTCAAATTACAGGCATTCATATGACCAAATTGTAAAAAAATAAAAATACCAGTACCTCATGAGTACCAGGATCGCTGAACCTAAACTCAAAAGGAAACCTGGATACTTTATGTGTACCAGTACTTTACGGTTTAGGGTAGTTGTTTTATCAACATTGATGCCACAAGGTTGGTCGCTTGCGTGAATAGCAAACATGTCAGGTATAGATTTGTCAAGTACAGATACAAATTTAGTTGGTGCCCAGATTGTCTAATTGATTATCAACATTTTTCATTTTTATATAAATATCAACATTTCTGTTTTTATGGTTTAAAAATAAGCCAAATATAGAAATTCATGAATGACGCTGTTAGTGCGTTTAAGCATTTTCATTATTTTTTCATTGCAATGTTTAATTTTTGGTTCTTTGTTTTGATTTTCTTTTCAGTTTCAGATTTGCAGTTGGAGCAGTTGCGCTTGCTTAAACAGTTTCTTTTCCTAATTGCAAAGTTTCAGGTCTGTAAGCTACAACCCTTTCTTTCTATACTTATTCTGTTTTGTAGTTGTTTTATGGTTTACAAGTAAAAATTTTGGTTGAACTTTATTGTGTGAGATTTTAGGCATTAATGTTGTTCTTTTGTTAACTGTTTCTAATATGGACAATAAGCCAAACAATGAATATTATGACTTAAAAAATTGTTAGTTAGACCAATGTAAGAAGGGAATTTAGTTTTGAAAATTAATTCTATTGTAAGCATATGACATGAGCACTTACAAGTTACAATAGATATAAGAAGGTTCAACCAAGATGATGTTATCAAAAGAATATGAAAATATCAGCGTTATCTAACATTAATTTTCGTCACCAGCAATGTTTCTGGCAAGTTATCAGTCCGTCTTCTGTACATTACTGTTCTTTCGTGCTATTATTCTTTTGTCAATCAAACTACTTCTTTACTGACTATTGTCAGCAAGAAGAAATATATGTATTTTTCTCTAAATATTTTGACTTAGAAATTTAATTTCTGCTCTCTTGTCAATGAAATCAGTGTTTCACTAGCTTTTTTCACTAAGAGCAAGTATGTTGTTCTTTTTTTCTCAATTGACTCAGCATTTCACTGATTTTTGTAATGGCAATGAGGTATAAGCGAATTTGTCCTCTTTTCCAATGTGATTTTGGGTTCTACATATATATCTTTCTCTGTATGCTGAGTTGTTTCCCTTTTCAATTAGAAATCACCTGTGTAAACAATTCAATGTCTTCTTTGTTTCACCTTTCTTGCACAGATTAATCTATAAGAGTGCTGCGACATCAACCTAAGGCAATTTGGAAATCATACCAGAAAATTCAGTAACTTCCAAATCTCACCTTTCTTGCACATCTCATCTATGGGTCATCACGCCAACATTCTTTAGAAAAATCTAATGCCTTCTCAATTTCATCTTTCTTTCTTGCACAACACATCTACAAGAGTACGTGTTGTACGTCATAAGCTTAGGTTCATGTCCTTTAGCAATAATGTCATCAAGAAAATCTAATTCCTGCTCCGCTTCACCTTGCTTGCACAGCCCATCTATAAGACATGAAGCTCACACTATTTAGAGATCATCTCACTTGGAAAATTCAACGTCTTCTCAATTTCATAATTTCTTCCAAACCCAGCCACAAAAATGTTGTACGTCGCAACATTAGGCTCATGCCATCTGGAATTCGTGATATGCAGGAAATCCAATGCCTTCCCAATTTCACCCTTCTTGCACAGTCCATCTATAAAAATTCTCTATATCACTAACATGAACCTAATGTTGGCATTCTTTCTACAAAATCCAATTCCCTCTTACCTTCAGCATTCTTGCACAACCCTTCTATAAGAGTGCTATAGGTCACAACATTACACTCATTCCCTTTAAATCACATGTGTATGATTTAAGTACTAAGCTATTTAATCTATTTTTGCATAAATCTGTATTCAAACTAAAATGATTGGAACCTTGGTATGGAGCATCCACTGGTATACCAAAAACTGATTTGCATAGTATTTTATGAAATTAATTGGAGTTCAGTTTATTGTGTTCTGTTGTTAAACTTTCAATTATTTGATTTAATAATTTAATTATTTCTGCACTTTTGATTTGTATCTTCTTGAAAATTGTAGGTTTTGCGCTGTGCACAATGCCTTCTGCTAAGGTTATCGGGCTCAATCCCTTGCCGGAACCTGACCTGGCTGATGAACGGGACTCATTTGTCAAAGAGAGAGAACAAATGGCTGCCACACTCTTGATGGCCAAGAAACAGGCGGCACTTCGCAAATACACCCCTCTCAAACGGGGTTCAAACAAAATTTCCGTGCCTCATGAGGACCCTATTGCAAAAAAGGCAAGAAAGGAAGAAGATGACAGTAATAGAGAGAACATGGTGGTTGAAACTGTAAAAGATGATTCGGGTCAGGACCCGTTTATCAAAGAGAGAGAGGAGATGGCAGCAGCATTGCTTGCAGCCAAGAAAAGGGCAAATAAGTCTGGTAAAAAGGGATTGGTTGATTCTGTGAAATTACCAACAGTTGGAGGGGATGGAGAGAAGAAAGAAAGTAAAGAAAATGAATCAGCAATGTCTGTTGTGGATCTCAACCCGTTAAGTATGGAAAGTGGGGTTCAAATTGCAAATAGATGTGAAGAGATTTCTTATCGGTTCATTCCTATTACTCCTCGGCCAATCCGGATCCGTTTAACCAAGGAGTTTCCATTATCTGACATACGAAAAATGCTTGTTGAGAGAGCCAGGATTGACCTAGTACCAAAACTGGAAGCCCTTAAAAATATGGTTTATGAGGATGCTTCAATCTTAGACGTACCTGATCCAGAGTTCCATGACTTTGATCTGGACCGGACCCGCCATGCCTTTCAAAAGGGACAAGTTTGGGCCTGTTATGACGATGATGACGGTATGCCAAGGTTTTATGCTTTTGTTCAAAAAATTTTATCTTCTAAAAGGTTCAAGATTCGATTTTCATACTTGAAATCTCCGTCAACTGCTGAGTTTGGCCGTTTAAGCTGGATTGGATCCGGGTTCGTCAAAACACTCGGTCATTTTCGGGTCGAGAAAAAGTGTGAAATTGCCCGTGCTGAGAATTTGTTCTCGCACAGAGTTGACTGGGAGCGTGGCCCGCAGGGCACGATCCGGATCTTTCCGAGATGTGGTGAGGTTTGGGCGCTATACAAGAATTGGTCTGCTGACTGGGGCCCACTGACACCAGATGAGGTGATCCATGAGTATGAAATGGTTGAGGTTCTGGAGGAGTATAATAAGAAGGTTAAGGGATGTTGTGTTGTGCCGCTGGTGAAGGTTAATGGCTTCACGGCTGTTTATAAACGGGTTGACAGTGAATTGGGTGCTGCTAAAAGAATGGTGAAGAGGGAAGAGATGCTTAGGTTCTCGCATCGTGTACCGGCATTTAAACTTGATGATGGTGTACAAGTTAAAGATGGTGGATCAGTTCCAGATGGATGTTTTGAGCTGGACCCGGCAGCCTTGGCAGTGGGTTTGTTGCAGGCTAAGGAGACAACAAATTAGGTTTGTTGTGACTAAAAATTAAAATTCAGAATATTTTGGAGTCTTTAAGTTACTAGATGTGCCCACCTTTTTAGTGGAAAAATCTTATTTAAGGTTCAGGTTCAGGTTTAGGTAATCACCAACTTTTGAGAAATAAGATCTGAACCTTAAATAAGATTATATAAACCCAATAGTGAGATGTGATGTGACCGGTACAATACCTGGTATTCTGGTAAATATCGGCATGTAATCTGGCTGGTGAGTTGTCATCTTTCCTGGTATCCTAGATGAGCAATAATTTGTTGTCTCTTCATTTTTATTAACTAAAATATGGAAATTTCCCTAAATATACCTAATTTCTTGAATAGAGATATTTCGGATAAGCATGTATAGGGAAGGTTTTCCTATTTTATAATGTATATTTGATTGTTTTGTCCGAAATAGTATATCTTTATCTAATTTCATTATTTTACTTTTTTTTTTTCTTTTCTATTCAAAACAGCTGAAGACTGTTGAAGTTTATGCCATGTGAGTATGTGACATTTGATTTGGTTGCATCTCGATTTCAAAAAGTGGAGATCAGACGGTGCTTTTTTTGGGAGCAAAGTTTTTGTTTTAAAGTAGCTGAAAAGAATTATTTTGCCATAGTTTATGACTTATAGCATCAATTAGCTGGAAATATTAGTTTGAAATGCTCAGTACTAGTTCTGTTTGTACTTGTGGAGTATGCTTGTTAGAAGTAAAGCACCTTTTAGTCGACCTATTTATAAATGGATATGGATTAGTAAATTATTGTGTTTAAACTGGAAGATAATCATTTTATTTTCTTTATATAATCACCATTTCAATACTCTAAACAGGCCAGAAAAATTTCCTTTTATATATTTTATACAAAAGTTGAGATGAAGAGAGATGGATGGCATCCAGTTCCAGGCCCAAAAACTGGACATTATAGGAGATTAGGCTCACAGTAAACTAGGTTTTGCTGTGAGTTAACTTTTCTTATTTTTGCAATTGCAATTTTTGTAAAAAAATGAACCTAGTTGTGAAAAGGGTATGATTGTTTGTATCCTTGTTAGTGACGTTTTGTCCATATAATTATAGGAAAGAGGCAGAAAGAAAAACATGTATTCAATACATTATATTGCAGGGGTATTATGGTCAATGTTGCTCTTCATTTCTTTGATTCATCTTTCTCTCGCTCTAATAAGCCTAGATAGCTGTTGCATTTGTTTACTATATAGGTACCGTATACAGTATACTGGAGATCAAATGAACGCCTTTGCCTTGGTGGTCAGTATATACGGTATACGGTACCGGAGCGAAACATCTCTATTCTACCAGTTCAAACAATCAAAAAGAAAGAGGAAAAACACAGGTATTCTAGTTCTGTCCCTGAAAGTTCTTTCAGCTGAATCTCTGACAACAGTATAGTAGATAAAATTAAAATAATATCTATTCTAAGAACACAAGTTTAGTTTCTCTGTTCAAAGTGTAAAATACATGACTAAATCCATCTCTGACAACACAACAGTAGGTAAAATTAAGGCCTTCTTTAGTGGTGCGAAATGAAAGACCAGAAACAAGCAGAGATTTCTTAAGAGGTTCGAGCAAAACTAACAATCTTGCAATTATCACTTAATCAACCCACTTCCATTATACAAGCAAACCGGGGAAAATTATAACTAATTATTGTTTCACAGGTAATTCTAAAATTCCCTTCTGATATTGGAACAGTTGGCTTTTAAAAAAAGAGAAATAATACCTGGACACTTGTAGAGTGAGTGAGACACAGAATCCAAGTGTAGAGAAGCAAGCACGTGCAGAGAGGCGCTGGCGGGAGAGAGAGAGGAGAGATAGCCACGAAAGAGAGAAAGCAACAAAACAGTGGAGAAAAAAAAGAGAGGGGAACAATTTTTCGAAAGAGAGATAAGGGGGGCGTTGCCACTGCATATGGGTCCCAACTGTCAGCGTTTGCTTGTGGTAGACATCTTTAGCTGTACAATTACTCAGTCATGACATAACTTTAGACCTCAAATTATACCGAATAAATTCAAATCATTCTTACTGATGCTAATGTCACTGCTTAGGTTGTTCATCCAAATTAGCGCATCCCGTAGAGATGACTGATTATCCCATGGTAGATTTGTACGGTTTTTAATGCATCATCTGGTCTCCCGGCACGAACAAAAAGATTGACAAACACCAGTAGTTAGCTAAGGTTGGTTTCATTCCATACACCGAGTTCATCATTTCAAAGTACTCAAGACCTTCTTTGACCAATCCCGCATGGCTGCATGTTAGCAGTAATCATATAAGTTTGCTCATTTGGCTGCATGCTCGCAAGCTGTTCGATAAAATTCAGGAGGGGTGAAGGAGAGGAGAAGTCAGGTATTGCACTCGATCATGGTCATGGGTCCGGGTCTCTGGGGAGAGAATTCAGTTCCAGTGCAATCTGAGTCGTCAGTTTTAATGTGGCACCGAATTCCAATCGCTTAGCTGAGAGTTTGACAACACTTATTGTACTCAGTCCTGTGCCTGAGTGAGAGATGACCAGGGGAGGGGGGAGGGGGGAGGGGGGGGGGGGGGGGGGGCGGAGTGCGGAAACTGGACTACAGCGGGTTCAAATTCATTATTTGCACAACTGCTACTCATACCATTCTTCTAATAATTCTCTTCACTTCAAATTACAAAGGATATCTTTGTAAGCAAAATCATCAAATTAAAATCTCATTAGAATATGTATACTACCTATTTAGCTCTCTCCAATCATCAGTAAACCTAACTCAAACCCTCATTGGACCCAATTTCTTATTTGTTTCAGTCAAAACGGCTGACTATCGTTTCTGGAAGATGTAAAAGGAAAATGTATGTTGTCATGACTTGGGTTGCCAAATTAATTAATATTTGTTCTTTTAAAATAATAAAAAGGATGATACTGGTTTTGTTCTTTCGTAGCATATAAATTTGTCTACTTGTTAAGTAAGTCTCATTCTAAATGTCAAACTAGACCTGAACCGTACCAGAAAACCTGCCAGTAAACCAGCAAATTTAGCCTGTACCAGTCTGGTACAAGTGCAATATCAGTTCATGTCCTGGCTTGGTTGCAAGTGAACTAAAAAGAGCAGCAGGTTACAATACATGCACTTGCAATTGAACTGAATTATAGTACTTACACATGCAATTAGTTCTTTTTGCCACACCGGAAATTTTCATAGATTATGTAGTCATACAAAGAGATAATATTATCAGAATCCACAATTCCATCAAACTATTTGAAAGAAGTCTAATAATCATATCTTCAAGTATATCAATTTAGTTTGGATTTGCTTTCACATCTACACTTGTTGCATAGATATTTATATTTATTATTTTTCTTTCAAAGTGAATCGATGGTTTGCTCTCTTTGGATGGTGCACCAGCACTACTATTAGGTGGATCAATTACCGGTATGGTTCCAGTTCGTAATGCCGCACTTTATCTACTGGTACTGCACTGGTACAATAGTGAGATTCGAGAAAGGTTAACTAGTAGAATCCACGTTGCAGAAGGCTAAAACAACTAATGTATAGAATTGCAATCTACTAAAAATGTTTTTGCAATTTCTCACAAAAATATAAGCATGCAACAGAATAATTTAAGGTATATAGCTTTGATTGCACATTCCAGTACTAAGTATCAACAACAGGTCCCAAATTTCAACAAATTAATTAAACCATAAGAGAAGTATTCATAAAAAAGAATAAAAAATACAACCATTTTATTCATCTCTGAAAGACAAAAAAAGCGACAAACATAAGAGAAGGTTCATTTATATGTAGAATTGCAGAATATATAGTATTGAAACAAAAAGTTACTTGGGCGGGAATAGGCGGTTTAAGGCAGCAAACCGCTTTTTCTGAGAATTGAAATGGGCTTTGCATAAAGCGCTCATTGATTTAAACTCTTTCATATATAATTTCTTCTAAACACAGGAGACCACATAAAATATTGCCCACCCTTTCCTAAACCAGCAAACCAGTCATGCTGAAAAAACTTGTGAAATCATTAACACACTACTGCTCATGAAGAAGGAATCATTATTTATTGTGGTCTGTATGAAAAAAGAAAATACTACTAGTACCACTCTTACAACAACTACTACTTCTACTAGTACTAAGAACAATAACAACAACATATAGTAAAAGTGACAGAAGTTAAATGATCTCGAAAGCAGGGAAAATTGCATCATCTCCCCTTGAAAAAGCCTCATGACTGATTGATTGTCTCATTGTCGCTTTGAAAATGCTCATCCTTCTTCTTAATCCAACAACACTTATCCTTGGGAAAGTTCTTGAGCTTTGGACATTCCACATATTCTACGTACTGTAAATTCTTAAATGAGGGCCTGAGCTCATTCCAGTTGGTTTCCAAATTTGTCAAGAACTTGAGACGCAATATCTCCACTTCCCAGTTATCACTGTATGGAATTTCAGTAAGCTTCCCACCTCTAATATATAATCTCTTCAAATTTTTCAGGTTTTCAGCAATCAGCAGCTTTGATGCCTCAGCTTCTGGATAACATCTGATATCCAACTTTTCTAGATTCTCTGGGAAAGAGGTTGGCATCGCATTATTGGACTTATTTTCTCCCCATATAATGGTCAACACCAAAAGTTTGTTTAGAGATTTTAAGCCACTTAAATCTTCAGAAGCCAAATGCTTGCTGCCAATTCTAATGCTGAGCTTCCTAAGATGAGTCAGCTTTGAGAGATCAGCTAGCTGGCATGACTGATTTCCCACGCTGCCAACTACAAAACCTTTTAACACCTCTAGATTATATAGCTCACATATCCATTTTGGCATAATATCTAACAGGTAGCACTCTGAAATATCTAAAACCATTAGGTTCTTAAACATGTTTTCTCGGGGTAACACCCGTCTTATTAATTTTGGTTTCATTGTGGACCTTGGTTTCTGTGATAAATATTCCAAATTATGACAAGACCTGAGATCTAGTATTATCAAGTTTTCTAGCTTCCCAATTGATTCGTGAAGCTCTTCTATCCTCGAAATGCCTCGCAAGCTAAGGTAGGTCACCGTTTCTCCCAACTGCTTTAAGAAATCGGTTTCGTCGACCTCAATGTGCTCTTCCTCGACCCCATTGTGAACCTCTGTTTTTGTGTAACGCCAACTACCAAGTTGAACCGCCGACAAGTGATTCTGGCTGCTAATGTCCATTATGTCCTTGGAATTGAGATACCTTTGGTCTAGATTTAGTAGTCCACTTTTCCACTGTCGACTTCCATATAAGTGCCAAGTGCCTTCTTCCCTTTTTTGAGAGATAAGCTCGTCCCTCTCCCGGGCAGAGATCAACCGCTTATGAATTGCAGGTTCGATGGTGTAGCTGTCGACTACTTGATTATGCTCTCTGATATGTACTGGTATGAGAATGCCCTCGTGCACCAGCTCAGAAAAGACGTATTCACAATACTCTTCTATACTTGTATACCCCTTACATTGCCTAGAAGTTAAAAGCCTCAGACCAGTCCACCAGTAAATCAGGAATCTCTTCTTCAGTTCTGTGTTTTCTGGAAAAATGGCAAGGCTATCCAAGAAACTCTTCACGTAGGTCACGGGGATTTTTTTATCCATGGAGCATTCGTGCTCTTGATAACCTTTATTTGACGATTCCCCGACTTCAGTTATTGTGACTTTCTGATCCTCCTCCTTAATCAAACGACACTTATCCCCGGGAAAGTTCTTGAGCTTTGGACATTCCACATATTCTACGTACTGTAAATTCTTAAATGAGGGCTTGAGCTCATTCCAGTCAGTTTCCAAATCTGTCAAGAACTTGAGACGCAATATCTCCACTTCCCAGTTATCACTGTATGGAATTTCGGTAAGCTTCCCACCACTAATATATAATCTCTTCAAATTTTTCAGCTTTGCAGCGTTCAGCAGCTTTGATGCCTCAGTGTCTGGATAACATCTGATATCCAACTTTTCTAGATTTTTTGGGAAAGATAAGGTTGGCATCGCATAATTGGACTTATTTTCTCCCCATATAATGGTCAACACCAAAAGTTTGTTTAGAGGTTTTAAGCCACTTAAATCTTCAGAAGCCAAATGCTTGCTGCCAATTCTAATGCTGAGCTTCCTAAGATTAGCCAAATTTGACAGATCACCTAGCTGGCATGATGGATTTTTGTCTCCCATGCTGCCAACTACAAAACCCTTTAACACCTCTAGATTATGTAGCTCACATATCCATTTTGGCATAATATCTAACATGTAGCACTCTGAAATATCTAAAACCATTAGGTTCTTAAACATGTTTTCTCGGGGTAACACCCGTCTTATTAATTTTGGTTCCAATATGGACCTTGGTTTCTGTGATAAATTTTCCAAATTATGACAAGATCTGAGATCTAGTATTATCAAGTTTTCTAGCTTCCCAATTGATTCATGAAGCTCTTCTATCCTCGAAATGCCTCGCAAGCTAAGGTAGGTCACCGTTTCTCCCAACTGCTTTAAGAAATCGGTTTCGTCGACCTCAATGTGCTCTTCCTCGACCCCATCGTGAACCTCTGTTTTTGTGTAACGCCAACTACCAAGTTGAACCGCTGACAAGTGATTCTGGCTGCTAATGTCCATTATGTTCTTGGAATTGAGATGCCTTTGGTTTAGATTTAGTAGTCCACTTTTCCACTGTTGACTTCCATATAAGTGCCAAGTGCCTTCTTCCCTTTTTTGAGAGATAAGCCCGTAATTCCTCTCCCAGGCAGAGATCAACCGCTTATGAATTGCAGGTTCGATGGTGTAGCGGTCGACTACTTGATTATGCTCTCTGATATGTACTGGTATGAGAACGCCCTCGTGCACCAGCTCAGAAAAGACGTATTCACAATACTCTTCTATACTTGTATACCCCTTACATTGCCTAGAAGTTAAAAGCCTCAGACCAGTCCACCAGTAAATCAGGAATCTCTTCTTCAGTTCTGTGTTTTCTGGAAAAATGACAAGGCTATTCAAGAAACTCCTCAGGTAGGTCACGGGGATTTTTTTATCCTTGGAGCATTCGTGCTCTTGATAACCTTTATTTGACGATTCCCCGACTTCAGTTATTGTGGCTTTCTGAGACAAATCAGATGCCTTTTCACGAGGTTTGGTGCCAGCCTTCGGAGGATTCACTATTAGATTCTGTAGCTGATCACGAACATTTATTAGATTGGCCCTTACAGTTCCATCCCATTCAGTCATTTTATTATGATCAACCCAGTAATCAATTTGTCTTTCTATCTCTCCAAAGTAACCAATTAGCTCTGTGTCCCAGTTTCCTCTACCATCAATAATATCTTTTGTATTTACAATATCTGTGCTAATTTGGTTGATGACTTCCTCCTTCTCCGAGTTCTTAGGAACTTGCTCCTTGGCTAGTTCAAGGCGTTTCAATAGTGGCCCGACAAAATCTGCAGGACTGGCCTTTAACTTGGCTTCCTTTTGATCGTTGCTCATTGCAATGGTTTTTCAGACCTACCAAAAACAACAGTTATGCCTATTGAGTTAAGAGGACGAACAAATTATAACATACATATAAAAAAGTTGTTGAAATTAATATGTTTTGTCAAAACCTATACTTGTATATATGTCAGTATTTGTGTTGTAATGCTTTAATAGAATGACATTTTAGATAGTATACATAAAATTAATGTAACATCTGTCAAATTTAACATTTATCACAATTTAGCTGAATTTTTTTGTTTAATATTAAAATGATAATTATTTATTTATTGATAAAATAATACAGTTCTAAGAATTAAAGTTTTATCATGAATTTTGAATCTCAATTTAGTGGAAAATGTGATGCATAACTAAATAAAATCAATCTGCTTTGATATCTAAGTTTGATAAGTTGGGTGACTGTATTTCTATTAATCGGTTCTGATATTCAGATTGTCCAACAAAATTCCTTGAATGGGAACTTACAATTGATTTGGACCGTTCGGTTTAAAATAATTTAATATGAAAATCTGGAATTTTAACTATCAATTTGCAACTTCCTATAGGAAATTAATTCCTTTTGTACATAAGACACGATTCCCATTGAATTTATGACCCTTTTTTTCAGTGATATGTCAGTAGGGAGGATTTACGAGTAAAGCTAGTGTGCACTATGCTCACCAAGAATGCTTGATGAGCATAACTCCAAAATCTATCGAATTGGTTGCAAACGACGAATCCAAACCGTTAAAACTAATCTACTTCTCGAGTGATGCGTGTACATGCAAAATTTTCAAATTCATTTAGTACAAAGTCAAGTGGTAAAAAAATGAAGGTTTACGAGTTATTTTAATACATTTATTTTTCATCATTTTTTGACTGCTTGACTTTGTACTAAATGAATTAAAAAAATTGAAAATTTTGCATGTACACCCCACTTGTGAAGTAAATCGGTTTCAACAGTTTGGATTCGTCGTTTGAAGCCAATCCGATAGATTTTGAAATTATGCTCACCAAGACTTCTTGGTGAGCATAGTGCACGCTAGCTTTACTCAGGAATTACATATAGCCGTATAAATCAACGACCAACTAAACACCTCCATCTCTATTTTTTTTTTTAATTTAAAGCTGTAGGGAAATTCACCAAACTAAAAATACTAGATGGGTGCCTCACATTGCTTCGGAAATTGCATTCAAGGTGTATGGAAAAGTGTATAGAATGTTTATATATAGTAGTTATATACACAAAAAATTAAGAAGTTCTATAGGGACATTACAAAAATGTAAAGTTTGAATGGTTGGAATAGTTGTGTCTAAATATAACAAAACTATACATACGAAAGTAGCATTATGTCATTTAACTACTTGATGTAAATTAATATTGGCCTATGATCTATGTTTGGAAGAGGGATAAGTATAGCATGCTATCCCTTTTGTTACAATACCGCCAAAGACAACTTTTCTTTCTAAGAAAGCAACTGTAAGTGTTCTCTTTACAATCCCTTTTGTTCTCTTTTCTTTTCCTTTGCCCTCTTCACTGTTGTAGGACTATGAAATTGTATTAGTTTGTTTGAAAATATGTGGTAATGTTTGAACATTTTATTTTGGATGAAGAAAGGATAAAGTGTATAAATTTTTTTTTTTCCTGCAATGATATATAAAATAAAATTTCAAAATGAGAGATGCTAAATAGTAAATTAGGACTGATCCATAATTCAGAAAATCAGAATGTTTCATATTTTAATATAAGCTGTAGATATGTGGACTAAGTTATGAAGATTGGTGATTTTTAGATCAGAAAATTTAACTTGTGTTTTGTTGATTTGTTATTACAAGGACAAATTAATACAAGAAGGGTTTAGGGTCTATGGTTTGGAGTGTAGGGTTTCATGGATGGTCTGTGTAAGATTGGTGAGGTGAAGGTGTTTGGAAATTAATGAGCTGTGTCAGAAAGGCGTAATTGAGGAGTTGTTGGGTTTTGTAGTTGATATGATTGTAAATGGTTTTTAAAAAGATTTTTGTAAAAACTCTAAACAGTTTTGTTGGGTTCTTAATCAGACAATCTAAAAACCCATGTAGAGCAGTCATCCTAAAAGCCCTAAAATAGTTTTTGGGTTGTGTTAAATGAAGTTTTTTGTACAGTTGAATATTATATGAATATAGGCTTTTATTACCTTGTTTGTGGCTTTTTTGATGGTTGTTCTACAAATAGCTCTCTCCTTGCGTCTTTTGTCTCAGAAGACGCTGAAAGTTTCGGCTGTGATTCAGAACTGCAAGAGCAGTTTAGTTGTAGAAGTGGATTAGATAGTGAATTAAAACAAAAATAGTAATAAAGTAAAATAAATATAAAAAGTGGTATGGATATTGTTCAGAATTAAGCTGTGAGATTGTAGAAGATGCGCTCATACGCACCTCACGCATTTCAATTGCTAGCTGTGAGATAGAGCTCAATCAGAGAGAACACATGGGGGGTTTGAAGGGAAATGAGCTTCTTGTTGTTGATTAAATTGATTATCGAAATAATTATGTGAAACTTGTTTTGAATTATTAGGTCGGTTTCTAAAGATGTTTCTTGGACCAGCAGTAGATTTACATGTCTCAAGGAAAAGAGGAGAAGCTTAAAATTAAAGAAGAATACTACAGATACAGGGTGCCACGCTATCTCATATTCATATAAATATAACAGATTGTTTTAATTTCATCATCATTTGTGCCCTTTTTCTTTTATGATTTTTTTTTGTAATTTTATGAAGTAATCATCTCTCTGTGCAGGATAGAACTGCTTTCTCGTTTCTTTACTTCCCATCGACTTAGATCTGGAATGGATGCTTCCGGGCTTTACCAGTTCAATTGTACCAAGTAAAAGTACAATAAAACAAATTCTAGCAGCATATGTTATCTTTCTAGTTCTTATATTTACAATATTTTTTCATGGAGAAATGGTTATTTACTATAAGCACGGCTGCTATATTTGTATACAAACTTAGCATTGTAAGAGAACATTTTGAGAACTAATGGAAGTGACATTTGTCCCTGGTAGGGGCAGTTTGCCTTGATCTTCTAATTGTAATATTAAGTTGTGTTTTGAGTATACAAAAAGATACACTTGTACTTTTGTTAGGTGGATATATCATCACTACTGTACCATGTTGATGGCTCTTGTCAGCCTTACATGGGAAATTAAGGGAGAACTTGATTGTGAAAATAAGCAGGTATATTTGCTTCCCAATTTCCCAATTTTCCATTTGTCTATAGTTATAGTATTGGTAAGGCAAAGTATACAAAAAAGTGTAACACACAAACCTCAAACAGTGCACAGATGAAGTAGAGATAGCATGAGAAATTGAAAAAAGAAACAGCTGAATCCAATGTAGCAACTACAGCTGCAAATTAGAAAAAGAAAACAAAAAGAAAATGAAAACAACTAAAAGAAAAAAAATCAAAAGCCAGATTTCACAATCACAACAATAGTATATAAAAAAATGTTGAAATTGTAGATTCTTTGGTTAGATGTAGTAACTCCAGCTATTTATCAATTCAAGTTTTTTGGTCTTCAATTATCAAAGAAAAGAAAACTGAAAACTTGGTGTGTATTACAACAGCACCTGAGTTGTAATAAACTTGAATATTAAATCGATTTAACTATTATAATAAAAATTATAAATTGATAGTAATTATTGTAACAGTACTCATAATGTATTAATAGAAGTAATTATACAATGATACAATTCAGATTAGAGAATGTTATAATGAAACACGGAAACATTCAAGATTAAAAAAAAAATCATTACCTTGCATAAGATTAGCTAGTTCGCCTCTTATATTCAAGAATCTCCAAGTTACTCCTCTAGCATGCCTTCATATTCTTTTCGTTGTTCTGATTCTGTAATTCTGAAACTCAGTAGCGTAAAAATTAAAAGGAAAATTATTTCTATCAAATTACCAAATTTAGAAATGAGACTGAGAAGAGGGAGAGAGAGAAAAAAATCGATCTTGCTCCAATTCAAAGAAAATAAAAGAAAAAATGAGACAGAGAGAGACCTTGTTCAAGACTCAAGAGAGAGAAGCATCAACGACGAATAAGCAATCCAATGAAGAAGCGAGGTAGCCTGGAGTCTAGAGAGAGAGAAGTTCGCCCCTGCCAAGGATTTCATAAAAAAAAGAAAAAGAAAAGTAAAAGCGGGTGTGAAGTGTGAACAGTGGATGCCAGACAGACAGAATTGACACCTACCAAACTTTGCCAATTATCACTTTAGTGTTTCTAATCTGATATGACGTGACAATTTCTAATTCAGTTTTAAAAATGTAGAAGTATTTTTATTTTTATGTAAAGATAAGAAGTCAAGCCACTCAATTATTTAATATTCTTATAATTATAACAAGTTATTTCTCCCATCCGGATTTTGTACTCATGATCTCTCATCCGGATTTAAAAATTATGCAGTAAAGTTTTTTATTAAGAAACTGTTTATAAATTCCATGCTGATCAAATGATTGGCTCAAATTATTTATCCTTTTTAATTTGTTGCTGACGTGGCTTAATAGAAATTCTAAAATTAGTTTCAGAAATGTGAGAGTTAGAAACTTTAGAGATCTTAGTTTCTAAAAAGTGATTAACAGTTATTTAGAAACTTACACGAGGTATTGAGGTATTGAGATGTAGATGCTCTAAGCTGGCAATGAGACGTAGATACTCTAAGCTGTCAAACTATGATATGATTGGAATACGTTTAATTAGTGTACAATCTACATTACAAGATATTTTGTTTGGTTGTTTTTAGAAAAATCTTGAATA
Source organism: Carex kokanica (assembly GCA_025461125.1). NCBI lineage: Eukaryota > Viridiplantae > Streptophyta > Magnoliopsida > Poales > Cyperaceae > Carex > Carex kokanica. The sequence continues at coordinate 552,981 of JAJGRX010001100.1, read as the reverse complement.
TACTTCATGCAAATAAATTATGGGCTTGAGCTTGCTTGTAATTTGTCATGAATAGAAGTGGGGACATTGCTTCATGGGCCTTCAACAAAAATAAATAATGACAATAAGTAATTTAACTAATTCTAAATGGTTACTTCTTTCCTCTTCAGTTATTCCGACCTCTTTCCTCTCCATTTCTCATAGGAACATATGTTTCCTCTCCATTTCTTATAAGAAAATGTACAAGCCATGTAGAATCAAGACTTAAAATCTTGGACAAGCTTAGAAAAATAGATAAGAGGAGGACTAAGAAAGTGGTTTTTAACTCTGTAAAGAAGCACTTGTTCGACAAGCCTAAGACTTTGTAAGATGTTAAGGAACTCTAGGGAGGCTTAATCTATCCCCACCGAACACCCACGTAGATATTTTTTTGTTGTATTGTACTATAGCAAGCAGTTGTCCATTGTTCCTATATAAAATGATTAGATAAAGGGAGAAAAAAGATAATTAATGAACATGCTACCTGCTGAGGAAAATATATAGCTATTATATTGGGTCGGATATTTTGGTTTTTTTGGGCCGACTATTATTATTTTTAAAAATCTTATTTAATTGGATTATGTCTCGGATATTTCCAATTTTAATACAATTTTATTAGGCAACTTCTTTCCCAAAAAATAAGATAAGAGAATTTTATTAGACAATGTTGTAAATTGAAGAAAAGAAAAGTAAACAAGATATTGAGAATATATAAAGATGACTATCTTTTATTCATATGTTTTTCTTGTATGTATAATACATGCTTACAATTCTCTATTTATAGATAGAAAAATGTAAATAACAAGCCATCTAATTTAATTCAATTGATAAATGTGGGGAGATGAAACATACTTCATTAAGGAGAGTTTTGAAGTAATTAGTGAAGAGTTTCAAATGAACATCCATAACTTAATTATTTATAACACTTCCCCTTGGATGTTCATTGTTTATTATACGCTATTAATATGATACTTCAGGATCAATATTAGCACGGTACTTCAGGACCATGTACTGCCTCATTAAAAACCTTACCAAGAAAAACCCATTGGGATAAAAACTCGGTTAAGGGAAAAAGAGTACAGTGCGTATAATGCTTCCCCTCATTTTGATATAATTGAATATTATTCAAGCGATGTAGACCTATCTTCTTTGTGAGTTGTTCGAAAACCTTTGTCGGTAAAAGATTTTGTGAATAAATCTGCCAAATTATCGATTGATCGGACTTGGCAAATATCTATTGCGCCTTCCTTTTGTAGGTCATGTGTCGAAAAGAACTTTGGCGCAATATGTTTAGTCCGATCTCCTTTGATATATCCTTCTTTGATTTGTGCAATGCATGCTGCATTATCTTCATGCAGTGGAGTAGGGTTTTCCTTGATATTTTCAAGTCCACATTCTTCTTGAATGTTTTGAATCATTGACCGTAACCAAACGCATTCTCTACCCGCCTCGTATAAGGCAATCAATTCGGCATGATTTGAAGATGTTGCCGTTAAAGTTTGCTTTGTCGATCTCCATGAAATTGCAGCTCCACAATAGGTGAATACGTATCCCGTTTGGGATCGTGCTTTATGTGGATCCGACAAATATCCCGCATCTGCATATCCAATTAATTTGGATTTTGTATCCTTTTGATAATATAACCCCATATCTCTAGTTCCGCAGAGATATCGAAATATGTGTTTAATTCCATTCCAATGTCTTCTGGTTGGTTTGGAACTATATCTTGCTAACACATTTACTGCAAATGCGATATCAAGTCTTGTATTATTTGCAAGATATAATAATGCCCCGATTGCGCTTAAGTATGGTACTTTAGGACCAAGTACTTTTTCATTATTTTCTTGGGGGCGAAAATGATCATTTTTTGCATTTAGCGATCGTACGACCATTGGTGTGCTCAAAGGATGAGCTTTAGCCATATTGAATCTCTTTAGTAATTTTTCAACATAATTTGATTGATGGATAAATATTCCATTATTTAGATGCTCGATCTGCAGGCCGAGACAAAATTTAGTTACACCAAGGTCTTTCATCTCAAACTCAGTTTTCAATAATTTTATAGTATTTTCAATCTCTTCAGGATATCCAATAATATTCAAATCATCAACATACACTGCAATAATTGCAAAACCTAGATTTGATCTTTTAATAAAAACACACGGACTAATTATATTATTTTTATATCCTTCTTTTAGAAGGTACTCACTAAGTCGATTGTACCACATTCGACCTGATTGTTTTAATCCGTATAAAGATCTTCTTAATTTTATAGAGTACATCTCTCTAGGTTTCGACTTATATGCTTCAGGCATTTTCAATCCTTCGGGGATTTTCATGTATATGTCACTGTCAAGTGAACCATATAAATATGCTGTTACGACATCCATAAGTTGCATTTTTAGATTTTCTGTGACCGTGAGACTTATTAGAAACCTGAGAGTTATCGCATCCACTACAGGTGAATATGTCTCTTCGTAATCGACTCCAGGTATTTGTGTAAAGCCTTGCGCCACTAGCCTTGCTTTATATCTCACAATCTCATTTTTCTCATTTCTTTTTATAGCAAATACCCATTTGTAACCTACAGGGTTAACATCTTTGGGCGTTTGGACTACAGGTCCAAATACTTGTCGTTTTTCTAATGAACTTAATTCAGCTTGTACGGCATCTTTCCATTTAGGCCAATCATTTCTGTGTCTACACTCTTCCAGAGTTTTTGGCACATTGTCTTCTTCGTTTATAACATTGTTTGCTATAGTGAATGCAAAGATTTCATTAACATATGTTTCTTCTGGAACTTGATCAGCCTCTTCTAGGGTTTTATCAACTCCTTCAGGAGTTCTACTATCAACCTCTTCTAGGGTTTTATTGACTTCTTCAGGAGTTTTACCATCAATCTCTTCTGGAATTTTATCTACTTCTTCAGGAGTTCTACTACCAACCTCTTCTGGGGTTTTATTAACTTTTTCAGGAGTTTTACCATCAACCTCTTCTGGGGTTAGACCAACTGCTTTATTCTGCTCTTTCCTTTTACGTGGATTTACATCCTTAGAACCAAGTGGTCTTCCACGTTTTCTACGCACATTAGATTTATTAGATATTTTTGTAATGTCAATTCGAGCAGGTGCATTTATAGCTGGAATATGCGATTTAGTAACTCTATTTGTATCCGTAAATGCATCAGGCAATTCATTTGCAATTCTTTGCAAATTTATAATCTTTTGAACTTCGAGTTCACATTGACCACTTCGTGGGTCAAGATAAGATAATGATGAATTCCAAGTTACTTGTTTATCCAGCTTTTGTTTTTCTTCCCCTAAGTTTGGGAATATTGATTCATTAAAATGACAATCAGCAAATCTTGCTGTAAAAACATCTCCTGTTAATGGTTATAAATATTTAATAATAGAAGGAGAGTTAAAACCAATATAAACTCCCAATCTTCTTTGAGGTCCCATTTTTGTGCGTTGTGGAGGAGAAATTGGAACATATACTGCACAACCAAATATCTTTAGATATGATAAATTTGGTTCTCTTCCGGAGACCAATTGTAACGGGGAATACTTATGATCTGCAGTAGGCCTTAACCTAATTAGTGCAGCAGCATGTAATATGGCATGTCCCCATGCAGAAGACGGTAAATTAGATTTCATAAGTAAAGGTCTAGCAATTAATTGCAACCTTTTAATCAACGATTCTGCTAGACCGTTTTGTGTATGAACATGGGCCACTGGATGTTCTACCGTAATTCCAATAGACATGCAATAATCATTAAAAGTTTGAGAAGTAAACTCACCTGCATTATCAAGCCGAATTCTTTTAATTTGATAATTCATGAAATTAGCTCTCAATTGGATAATTTGTGCTAATAGTCTAGCAAACGCAACATTTCTTGTTGCCAACAAACTCACATGTGACCAGCGTGTTGATGCATCAATTAACACCATAAAGTATCTAAATGGCCCACATGGAGGTGTAATAGGCCCGCATATATCTCCTTGAATTCTTTCTAAAAATGTAGGAGCTTCAGGTCCAATTTTATTTGGAGATGGCCTTGTAATTAATTTTCCAAGAGAGCATGCTTCGCATGTCAATTCTTTTGATAATAGGATCTTCAGGTCCTTTAGGGGATGCCCATTTGCACTTTTAATTATTCTTCTCATCATTATACTTCCTGGATGACCCAATCTTTCATGCCACAATGTAAATAATTTTAGATCAGCTAACTTCTGGTTAGTAACCATATTCGATTCTATTGTACTTATATAAGTACCATATAGTCCTGAAGACAATACTTGCATCTTTTATGGCCATTTTTAATAGATGTGATATAAAGATATTCGTAATTTCTCTCATTCATAGTTTCAATATGATAACCATTCTTTCGAATATCTTTAAAGCTTAGTAGATTTCTTCTGGATCTACTTGAATATAATGCATCATCTATTATTAATTTTGTTCCTTCAGGTAACAAAATACAAGCTCTTCCGGAGCCTTCAATTAAATTACTTGTGCCAGATATAGTGTGGATATTAGTCTCACCAAGATGCAATTGTGAAAAATATTTCTTACTTTTCAATATGGTATTTGTTGTTCCGCTGTCTACTAGACATGGATCTTCTTTACTTACCATTGCGTCAGTCATTTTCCTTTAAAATAAAATAATACAAGAATAAATTAAAATAAACTACCTTTATTCATTAATTTTATTTGCATTCAATATAAAAAGTAAAATGTAAATTAAACTTTTATTAAACATAAACATAAACTTCTATATTTTATTTTCTCCCTTAGTAAAAGTGTCTATTTCTTCATCCACATTATGGAAGAAATCTGATACATCAAGATGTGTATCTATATGGCATTCATTTTCGGGATTATTTTCAGTAAAGTTAGTTTCCACATTTTTTCCCCTTTTCTTGAGTGAGGCTTGATAAAGCTCCACTAGGTGCTTGGGCGTACGACAGGTACGTGACCAATGATTTGCCATCCCACATCTGTAACAAACATCTTCATGATGTTTTCCTTTCTCATTTTTCATCGCATTATTCTCTTTTGTTTTGTTGTATTGACTATCACGTCGCCAAACATTGATTCGACCACATCCACGACCACGTCTGCGAAAATTGTTAGACTGCGGCCACGTCCTTTCTTAGATGAAGTTGCATTCGCTTCAGGGAATGGACTTGCACCGGTGGGTCGTGCTTAGTGATTCTTCATTAAAACCTCATTATTTTGTTCTGCAACGAGAAGACATGATATTAACTCAGAGTACTTCTTGAAACTTCGCTCTCGATATTGCTGCTGCAGGAGCAAATTCGAGGCATGAAATGTAGAGAATGTTTTCTCCAGCATGTCTTTTTCTGTTATCGTTTCACCACATAGTTTAAGTTCGGAAGTTATCCGAAACATTGCGAAATTATACTCACCAACGGATTTAAAATCCTGTAATCTCAAATGAATCCATTCGTAACGAGCCTTTGGTAAGAGAACAAATTTTTGATGGTCATATCTATCCTTTAAACTCTTCCAGAGTTCTAACGGGTCTTTCACCGTTAAATATTCAGTTTTCAAATCCTCATGGAGATGGTGACGAAGGAAAATCATAGCTTTAGCGCGCTCCTGCGGGGAGGCCTCATTTGCTTCTTCAATAGTTTTTTCTAATTCTTTTGCGGTGAGGTGGATCTCTGCGTCAAGAGTCCATGGGAGATAATTTTTGCCCGAAATTTCAAGAGCAGCAAATTCAAGTTTTGTAAGATTTGTCATATGCACTACAAATATAGATACATATTAATAATTGCAGATTATTAATACCATAACTTCAGGTTATTCATATCTTCATGTTATTAACATCATAACTTCAGGCTATGATAAATTAAACGGGAGATAAATACAAATAAAAGAATATTTAAATTAAATAAATAAATTTTTTAAAGTATTAATAACTTCAGGTTATAATAAAATATTTATTTAATAACTTCTGGTTATTAAATTGCTTGACTACGCAATTATAAAATTTAATTTGAAATAACTTCGGGTTATATTTTCATCTAGTGACCTATAATAACTCCTAGTTATTATATTGATTTTATATGAAAATAAATAAAACTTCAGGTTTTTAATTGGAAATAACTTCAGGTTATTATTCATCCAGTGGCCTATAATAACTGCTAGTTATTATATTAATTTTATAATAACTGCTGGTTATTTTATACTAAAATTTCGAATAGAACTTCAGGTTCTAAACAATTATAATAATAACTTCAGGTTATTATTCTTTTATTCTCTTCGGGTAATAAGAACTTCAAATTCTTGATAAACTTTTATTTTTGAATAATAACTTCAGGTTATTATTCCATCATTCACTTCAAGGAATGATTCTTATAAACTAAAACAAATATAATCAAAAATTTAAATGAAATTTAAATTAATGAAAGATATAATAATCAATCATATAAATTACTTACAAAATTACTTTACAACTTCTTCCGAGCAATTCGTGCTGATAACGTGTTGTAAATTGAAGAAAAAGAAAAGTAAACAATATAGAGAATATATAAAGATGACTATCTTTTATTCATATGTTTTTCTTGTGTGTATAATACATGCTTACAATTCTCTATTTATAGATAGAAAAATGTAAATAACAAGCCATCTAATTTAATTCAATTGATAAATGTGGGGAGATGAAACATACTTCATTAAGGAGAGTTTTGAAGTAATTAGTGAAGAGTTTCAAATGAACATCCATAACTTAATTATTTATAACAGACAAATAATTAACACGCTTTTTACTAAAGTAGAAAGTTTCAACTCACATTATAAAAAATGGAGAAAAAGTATTTCACTAGAAAGTGTCTATTTGATCCTATTAAAAACATTTGGTCAATTGAAAAAGATTAATTTGTTCAAGTAGTTGTCATGTTTAACTATGCAATTATCAAGAATAAGGGAACTTATACAAACACAAGAAGCGAAAAGATGAGCGTCCCTTTGAAGAAACTCTTGGCGACCAGGCTAGCGACAAAAAAGGCGACCAGAGCACTAACAAAAACTTCGATACTCCGGCGTAATGAAGAGATAGCAGAGTTCGGGCGAACAACATACGCTCAGGTTCTCAACTTGGCTATCAGGAGGGAGCAGGAGCAACAGCAAACACAACGCCATGCCACACGGCAGCTAGTGAATGATCAACCCAACCAAAATGACGTACGCACCATCAGTGACAGGAAGAATGAAGCTCAGCGACTTGACAACACCATGGCCTCTGACAGCAAAGAGGGAGGTTGGACATTAGTTAAGAGAAAGAAACAAAACAGGCAACTGAAAACATAGGGCCTAGCGAGTTTGGCCAAAAGCAAAGAAGATCTCCTAGCACAGGGCCGCTGCTTTAAATGTTTGGAGAAGGGGCACAGGAGGTTTCAATGCAGAAGTGAGGTCAAGTGTCTTAAATGTGCCCAAGTAGGACACACGGCAGGTAAATGCCTTATTCAGAAGATGCAAAACAGAACACCTATAGTGTCTAGACACAGACAGAACGAAGAAAACAGAGGTGTCAATATAGCACAACCACCACCAGGAGTTATGGCTCGTCCTAACCCCCAACTAGATCCTCAACGTCCTATTTATCCCCCAATTGTCTTGGTAGACACCCCAACACAACCTATTCAGCCCCATACACAGCAGAACCCACGCCCAGACATGGACTTGCTAGCAAACTGGGAAACCATGCCCTTGACAGACCCGGCATACATGCAAGATGGTCGGACAGCTGACATGAGGGTCTTCTTGCCCAAGGGGACCCCAGTTTCACCGACCATTGAATGGATAGAAAGAGCCGCTATTATCATGACAGGGCCCAACCACAATGACGAACAGCTCATCCGACGTATCATCAACAAACTAGCGTTTCATTTCTCTCGACACCCAAGACAGTTCGAAGTGCGTAAAATACCACCGGCGCAGGGAGATCTTTTAGCAATATTTCCAGACAGAAATATGATGAAGCAGGCAGTTCAAGTTGGTGCTTTCATGCTCAGCCCGGGGGTGCAAGTGCAGATTATGGATTACGCAAAACATGCGGGTATGACATATGACCCGACTACACACAAAGCAAGAATCCTCATTCACGACCTGCCGCATTGCTTTTGGACCTGGGAAAACCTATCGCAGATGGTTTCGGGTTTTGGCACACTGGAGCGGATGGCACCGGTATTTGTTAATGGCAACTACTCGGAGCTGAGAATCCTAGTCGGTTGCTATCATCCCTCAAACATACCGCCATACATAACTGCAACACAGGACCCGCTAACCATCACGTGTACCGTCGAACTCGAAGGATGGCTGCATAATGAAGTGCTACATCTGGAGGCACCATACACAGGGGGTGAGAGGTCAGATGAAAATAACACCAATGAAGCTAACAGTGAAGGTAGATACTGGGACAATGAATGGAGGAGGAATGTCAGAGGAGCACGTATTCACTCTTTTGACTCAAGGCAGTCTTCAAGGCCGGTCACAAGGTTCATCAGAGGAGAGAGGAAAATCACTGTGGAAGGGATACTGGACCAGCCAGCCTTCATGCAAACTGGAGAGCACCGACATTTCAAAATAGGAGACAAAACGGTAACTTTAGTTCAATCCAGTTGTCACCAGTACATGTTTCAAGGTGTATGCATTAATGAGGAGCAGGGCACAGAGCTCTATGTGAAAGTCACGCTTAGTCTACCTGCTCAGCTGAGAATTAATGGTTTTGCAGCTACGAGTCTACATATTAGCCTGTCAGCAGTACCACCTCATGACCATCAGCAGGCTGCACAACAAGCAACCCCAATAGAATACATGGAAAGAAATAACCAAAACTCTACTCAGGACCTCCAAGATTTTTTAGGCCTGTGTCTGGAAAGCCTGTCTTCAGAAACCTCACCAGAACCAACCCAACAAGGCCTGCTAATAGCAAGCCCCATTTCGGAAGAGACCACACAGGAGGTGCATCTCATATCTCCCAGTCCAACATCAACAGACTCACAAAGCCCAACCGATTTACCACAACAGCCCCATGTAGACGGGCCGTCACATATGGCAAATGGGCCACCACAGCAAGGGATAGAAGAGGGGCTTCCGCAAAGCCCAGGTGATCTGCCACAGAGCCCAGCTAGTCCGCCACAACAACCCCCTGTAGACGGGCCATCACACAAGACACACGGGCCAGCGCAGGAAGAGCTACAAGAGGGGCCTCCGCCGGGGTTCCCAGGCCCTCCAAAATTTTTAAAACAGACACGGAGGAGTCCGAGACTGAGCAACAAATACAAAGGGATCTATCTTACACCAGAAGAGAGGGCACGCACCGTCTCCAAACCGTGCATGGCGCAGCTGCCAAGGGGGAGACCGAAGAAGAAACAAACCATCTGTCAAGCTCAACTGGAATACTTCAAATCATATGACCCCCTAAGTGAGGAACAGGCCGAATTGATTCTGCTGGCGGCGGGGATAGAGGCTCAGGGCAAGGTCGATGATCAGGTCAATACTATCTTGGCCGCATAAAAGAAAGGAAGTAGTTGACATCAAAGAAGACCCCGCCTGTTTAATGTTGAAACTTTTTGGTTTATTAGCTATGTTGTTTAGGAAGGTAGTTTCTTATATTTATTTTCTAAAAGGCGATGGGTGTAAGGGGAAACTGTTCCCGTATTTTGTATACACTTTATGGCCAGACAGAGAGATTGCAGGAAAGGCAAACGGGTCCTGTGGGGAAGTAGCAGGTCGTTGCTCTCAGAATAGTTTAGGTAGCGGTTTAGGGCAGTATGGGTCAGCATGTAATAGGGTAATAGATGCGGAGGTGGTTCTGGATGTTAACTCCTTTTCTCTAATGAAAATCAAGGTTGCTTTTGCTGACTCAGAGATGAACACAAGGTTTATATGGATTACAAAACTAAACTAAAGATTATCACTTGGAATGTAAGAGGATTAAATTGGAGGCCCAAAAGGTTGGCAGTCAGGGAAACAGTCTTCATGGAAAAACCGGACATACTGTTCCTACAAGAGACAAAGCTTTCACAGATTGATGATGATGTCTCATTATTTGATCGATTGTTTCGACCTATTTCCAGACCAAATATCATGTTTTGAATAACTAAAATGCATTGTTTACATTGAATATCAATAGAATATGGTATTGCTGCGTTTTGGTTATCACTTTGTAGGAAATAGGCGAAAACAGGCAAAGAGCAGAGTTCAGACATCTTCCATGCGGGCCGCGTCCCACCTGACGCGGGTCGCATCACAGCCCAGCGCGACCTCAGACGCGACCCTCACAGCGCGCATCAGACCCAACCCGACGCGGGTCGCATCCGAATCCATGCGGGTCGCGTCGAATTAACTGCGCCAGGCCCAATTGAAGCCCAGTAAGATCTCTATATATAGAGCTGGGCCTGCGCGATTCAGAGGATCCAGAATTCAATTTCCCACAAACAGAGACAGAGGAGATCGGGATTTGAAGCCCCTGGTTTGGCGCGCAGAGGAGGAAGAGCAGAGGGAAGCTGGAGCTAGGGTTGAATTCGGCTAAAACCTCCATTCAAGCTTGATCTTCTTCGATTCTCCTCTCCTTCACCATGATTTGCATCTTCTTTATCTCTTCTATTTTGTTTTCTATCATGTTTGAGTAGATTTTCAGTTTTGAGGGATTTAGATGTAATCCAAAGCTTTGTTTGATAATGAATGTTGATTGAATCTGAATTGTTATTCGTGTTTCTTGATTTTTGTATTAATTGAAATTGCTTGACCTAAATTGCTTGATTGATTCTTGATTGTCTACTATTGATTGCTTATGGCATTTCTTTTTGTAATTTGGCCTTGATGTATCTTGTGAATTAGGTTAAGTACTTGAGGTAGGTCTAAGATCCGAGAGGTGAGATCAATAGTAGCCGAAAGGTGAAATTTCCATTAGTCGAAAGAATTGTGGATACCTTTAGTAAACGGGATCAAGAACTTAGGTTTGAATTGAATCTAAGAAGGTGAAATTGCAATTCCGTACCAGGTCTATTAAGCCAATACACGAGAGTTGAGGTTCAGTGACATTAGGTACGGTCAATCGAGCCTTACACGAATTAAACAACCAGAATCAGAAACATTCAGTGTCAGCTCCAGGACCACGCGGGTCGCGTCACAAGGTCGCATGCGAAAGTGTGCGGGTCGAGTGAGAGGTCCAGAGTGGCTTGAGGGCTACGCGGGTCGCGTGTGAGAGCACGCGGGTCGCGTCACAAGGGTCGCATACGAAAGTATGCGGGTCGCGTGACAAGTCCAGAGCAGCAAAGTTGAGGATGAAATCTGAAACCCTCGAAACGCTTTTATTTTACAGATAATCCAAAATCAAACATTTAATTGCTTTCATTCTCTGTTGTTACTATTGCTGATTGAATTTAGGAATTGTAAACAAACCCAAACACCCTTTTTAACTTCTAGTACCTAACTAGGTTGAGTCAAAATTTAGGATTTGAGTCGTCCCTGTGGATCGACACCCGATTATACTACTCGATAGGGGTTGTGCACTTGCAATCCTTACTCGTGAAGTGTAAGCGCGGTTTTAAAAGGTACGCCCTCAAGCGTACCGAAACTTGCGTTGCGCTTTCGTGCGAACAGATGACTTAATGAAAAAAGAGATCTGCGGAAGAAGGCTGGACAGATATGAATATGTACCGGCAATCGGTACTAGAGGAGGCATGCTTATTGCATGGAGATCAAACAGATTTCGTCATCAGGCCACAACACACAATACCCACTGCCTAACGGTGGAATTAAAAGACAGCATGAGTGACCAGCCGATACAATGCACCACGGTGTACGGCCCCTCAAGCCCGGCAGGAAGAGGTGATTTCTTTCAACAGTTACTAAATCTCAAACCGGAAGACAACATGCCATGGCTGATTGGGGGTGACTTCAATGTCACCTTAGACCCGGCAGATAGAAACACAACCACACAAGATTGGAGATGGCCGAGTGCTTTCGCAGATTTGATCTCAAATTTGGAGGTACAAAACATACCGTTAGCGGGAAGAAAATACACATGGGCTAACACGAGGGATCAACCGTCAATGGCAAAGCTAGACCGATTTCTTGTGTCCAATGAGTGGAGCCTCCGATTTCCTAATACCCAACAGAGAACACTTCCGAATACAAGTTCTGATCACTGTCTGATTATGATTCAGGCACTGACGGATTTCAAAAAGTCAAAGATCTTCAGATTTGAAACATTTTGGTTGCGGATACCGGAGTTCAAACGCATTGTCAAGGAGGAATGGCAGAGACAACCCACGGCCTCAACACCATCACAAATGCATGCTAAGCTACAAAACCTACAAGCTACAATCACTGGATGGACAAAGGCTGAGATAGGAAATGTCAAATCGCAAATCCAAGTATGTAGGAAGTACATACAGTGGATAGAAGAGGTCCAGGAGTTAAGACAGTACACTCATTTGGAGAGAGAAATTAAGGCCAAAACCAAACACAGATTCACACAACTCGCGGTATGGGAAGAGGATATATGGAGGCAGCGAGCTAAAACTAAGTGGGAACTACAAGGTGATAAGAATACAAGATATTTTCACGTCTATGCATCAAAAACCAAAACAGCCAATACAATTGGGGGAATACAGAGCAACGGCCAGTTTCACACGGACCAAAGAATGAAAGCATACCTTTTTCGACAATATTATATGGAACTCATGGGAACTGAAAAGGAGGAAGACTACAATATTAATTGGGACCAACTTTATCCGAACAAAACAGATCTTTCAGCGCTGGCAAGGCCATTGGAAGCAGATGAAATCATTAACGTTATTAGGGCTTGGCCTAATAATAAGGCGCCGGGCCCGGATGGGTATTGTGGTGAGTTTTTTAAGGAGTTCATGGACATACTACTTCCAGATCTACACAAAGTCATAACGGTGGCAATGCAAGAAGATGGCACATTACATCCGCTCAATAACTCAATCATAGCACTAATCCCGAAAACAGAAACATCTTCTCATCCAAAAGATTTTAGACCGATCAGCCTTATCAATGGGATACAGAAAATATTTTCCAAAATTCTTGCTAACAGGCTGCAAGATCACATAGGGCAACTAATTCATCAGTCGCAAACTGGATTTTTGAAGGGTCGACAGATTACGGAGGGCTTTCTATACGCACAGGAGCTTATGCATTTCACCAAGGAGAATAATATCCCGCTGGCAATTTTTAAGGCTGACATACACAAAGCCTTCGATACAATAAGTTGGACATTTCTCTCCAAGGTCATGTTACACATGGGATTTCCCCGGGTTTGGATCTCCTGGGTCATGAAGCTAATCTTGCAAGGATCGTCGCAAGTGTCGATAAATGGATTGCTTGGGAAAAAAATCTCATTGAGAAGAGGAGTCAGACAGGGAGACCCTCTCTCACCCTTCCTGTTCATAATCGCAATGGACTTCATACCGAGATGGTTGCAAAGACTGACACATATAGGAGCATTGAGGATGCCTGTGGAGGGAATGCAGCCGTCCCTTCTATATGCAGATGATGCCCTCTTCTTCGTTAAACCAGAACTACAACAAATTCAGGTTCTTAGAATTGTACTCTCCGTCTTTACTGTACTTTCCGGACTCAAAGTCAGCTTGGAGAAATCAGAGCTAGTGGCGACAGCTACATCACAGACACAACTCACACAACTGGCACAGCAAATCGGATGCAACAGGGGCTCATTCCCCTTCAAATACCTAGGGCTACCGTTGTCAGACACGAAATTGCAAAGAGAGGTCTTCATGCCACTAATTCAGAAGATTTCTAAAAGAATATCGGGATGGTCGGCCAAGCTGCTATCAGTAGCGGGGAGAATTGTACTCATCAATGCGGTCATCACGGCAATGCCGGTTTACTACATGTCGGTCTTCAACATGCCAATGTGGGTCTTGGATAAGATTGACAGAATAAGAAGAGACTTTTTATGGCAGGGAAATACACAAGGACGGCAGAAAATACATTTGGCGTGTTGGTCCCTCGTATGTAGACCTAAAAACATGGGGGGATTGGGGATATTGAACATCAGAGACTTCAACAAAGCTCTAATGGCCAAGTGGTTTTGGCAGTGGTGTAGTGCAGAACAAAAGCTTTGGAAAGGGTTGTTTCAGACCCTTTACTGCGGTCAAACTCATGAAGGGATATCTCGGTCCTATTTCTTCAAAACACACCTTAAACACATCATACCGTTTTGTGCGACCTTTATGAATAGAGTACAGGGAAGAGGGAATACAATACCAATGTGGGAACAAAATTGGGGAATCGGAATACCCAAGCACAAATTTGAAACACTCTACACATTCGCCTTGGACATGGGCATCAGTTTGGAAGACTTCCTCCTGCAGCAGCAACTATCGACACTATTCAGACCGGTGCTGTCGCTAACGGCTGAGGAGCAGATACATCACCTGCAGTTGGAAAGGGATCATTATATCGCGCAAAGGTGGCAACAACAGAGCTCAGACACGGCCAAGGATGATGCACATTGGAAGCTCACGGCCAACGGCAAATTTTCGGTCAAGTCGGCATATCAGGCTCTGCAAGATGGACCGACAATAAACTCTGACATACACAAAATCTGGGGACTGACGGTACCACCTCGGTTTAAGGTCTTCACATGGCTCATGCTTCGAAACAAAATTCTAACCACGGACAACCTCAAATCTAGGGGGTACAACATGCCAGGAATATGTTACATGTGTAGAAGAGAGGATGAAACGGTACAACATATGTTCAATGAATGCAGTTTTGCCTTAACGGTTTATGACAGGGTGCTGTCCGGAGGCGCAATGAACAGCCCGGGTCAGGATTATCTCGCAATACTGGTGCGGCACAGCACACCAAGGAAAACGAGGGAACTCGTGCTGATGTCACAATTCGTAATTTGGAGGGAGAGATGCTGCCGTATTTTCACATAACACACCAAGCAAATAGAGGAACTGGTACAGGAGGTGCGCCTGCAGTGGATGGCAACACACGGAGGAAGACCCTTACAGTGAGAGATACAACCAAAGGACTTCTTATTAACCTTAATCCAACTTTTGCCCTTTTTAATTTTTTAATTTTTAATTTCTAATTTTCTGTTTTCTTATCTGGGTTTCTACTCAGAAACTCATCTTTTGTAACCACATATGGTTAATGAAAACGAGGGCCAGACCCTGGTTGTTTCTCAAAAAAAAAAAAAAAAGAATAAGGGAACTTATTTTGTTATTGCTGTATATTTTACTATAAAAAAACAGCCACAATAAAAACGGTAGTATAAAGTAATTTAAAATCACTTTTAGTAAAGCAAAGTAAGCAATAAAAAGATTTGGTACATGTATAGAACATTAAGGCCCATCTTTTTAAGTAATAGTTATCCGCTTCATGTGCTGTAAAGTGTAAAGTGATAGTTATGCTCTTGCCACTGATTAGTGTCTCCTTTTCCATATTCTTGCACTTAATATTGCCTCCTCATATACTTTTCCATATTCTCACAACTACAGCCGCACTAACTGGAGATGTATAGTTCTCTAATGCTTTCAAACATTTTCAAAGCATTTAAGATTTACAGACTTGAGTGCCCAAGTTGCTAGGTTTGAAAAGTGATCTCTAAATTAGTTACCTTGTGAAAGACAAATTAAGATTCTTGCTTTCACACCGCAATATCTTTTCATTTTTTGAAAGGTTGGTAGTGGGTTCACACCGCAATATCAATTAAATTAAGAAAAGGGTCGTAGTTTGTTGATTGATTGGGGCTCGCATATGATTCGATCGCTAACAACTCCTTCATTAGTGGACCGAGCTGTTAACGAGATAGCTCGTCACTAGTTCGGTTCAGAATTAACGAGTTTGAGTTGTGTCTTGCTCGGTCCAGGTATGAATTTGTGTAAATTGAATTTATGCTATCCAGCTCGGTCCAGATATGAATTTGTGTAAATTTCTATCATTATGTGAAGCTCAACTATGCATGAATTTAGTTTTATGAATTTGTATGAATTTGTGTGAATTTTTGTCATTTTTTATGAATTTGTATGAATTTGTATGTTTAAATGTGTAAAGTTCATATGTAAATTAATTAAGAGATGGACTAGACTAAGCCATAGTGTAAAACGACTTGGTACTCCACGTCATATCTTCATTTTCAAAGTTCAAATAGTCGATTCGAACCTTCCAACATGTTCTTCATATTGAAATGTACTTGGAGACCAAATTTTACATTTTTTGGAATTTTTTTACTATTTATTAAGCCACTTTGAAAATCTGAAAATCCGGATGAACAGTAAAAAACAGTAAAAATTTCTGGACCGCCGGATCAGTGATTTTCAAAGTGGCTTAATAAATAGTAAAAAAATTCCAAAAAATGTAAAATTTGGTCTCCAAGCACATTTCAATATGGAGAACAACTTGAGCGGTTTGGATCGGTAGTTTGGATTTTCAAAATAGAAATAATGAGGCGTGGAGCACCAAGTCGTTTTACACCATGGCTTAGCTAAGCCCAGCACAATTAATTAATATGTTATGTAAAATGAATTTCTGTCATTCTGTCATATATATATCTGATGGCTTTGATTATGAAAATGTTGGATGAGCTTCATTATTATTATTTTTAATTTGTATGATAGTAGTCCAATAAAGTCCAACGAGTTAATGAGTCAGCTCGCTTATGGCTTGTGACGATTAGGAGTTGAGATTTCAGTTTGGCTTCTAAATCTGAACTCATTCGGATCACTCGGTTACTGCGATAAGCTGATCACGAGCTAGATTCAGCTCGTGATAAGCCAGCTCGTTGCCACCCCTACTCGAATCTCTTACAATAGAGTAGTCATTTCTCATGAGATATCACTTTCTGATCCGATCCGTTTGAATTTATTGGCCGGATGGGTCTGAATTTTAATAAGTAGAATACCCATTAATTCAGAACATTCTATACCATACAAAAACAGTGATTTTTTACTTATATAAAAAAGTAATAAAAAGTTCTAAAATTTGTTAAATTTAGTGTCTAGCAATATTTAATATGAAGATAATGTTGAACACAGTTCAAACGGAAACCGAATATCATTTTAATTTGGACTTTGAGAACGGAAACTGGACTGAATTTTTTTAGAGTTCCTACAGTATTGACCACAGTCCAAAATGTATGCTTTGATAATTGGTCTGAAGAGGAATATTTCCTACAATATTTCCTACAATATTTCCCACACCTCCAATCTACTACCATTTTTAGCTAAATGGGCAAAAGAAGGACTAAGAAATTGGTTTTAAACTTTGTAAAAAAGCACTTGTTCGGTAAGCTTAAAACTCCGATTTTTATATACAATACACTTTTACATACAATACATTTTTATTTCTTTTAGGTACATCTCTTCCGATTTATTACATACAATACACTTTTACTGTAACAACGAATCCTTGTGACCTTTGTCCTTTTCGGAATGCATTCACTTTCTAGCACTGTGCCTGTAGCTGTAGGCCAGTGGCTGCTGCGACTTGCTGCTGCGCTTCAGCGTGTCTCCAGTTTATTAATTCCATCTCAAATTGCTTTGCACTCTTTTCAATGCACCAATGGTTTTGCTAGTATATTTTCTTTTGTGAAAAGTTGAATGATATATATCTAGGGGTGAAAACAAAGCGGATTCAGAGCGGATAATGTTGATATCATATTCATATCCACATTTCAGTGAGCGGACACGAATACGGATACAGATAGTAAACGAATGTCAAAATGTAAAATTAAATCTACCTTAAACGGATACGGATAAGAAGCGGATAATCTACGAATACGGATACAACACGAATACTTGTTGGATAATTGAGTTGTATGAACTTAAAGATACAAATACTAATTAAAAAAATTAAAAAGATGAAGAAAAACAAATCAGAAAAATGAAAAATGAAAAAATGGAGGTGTCCTTGATATGGAAATGGAGAAGAGTATAAAGAAGAGATAAAGGTAGTGGAACAAATTTCAAAGCTGCATGTCGGTGCCAGCTAGCCAAGCTTTAATGAGTTTCAAAGATGCCTGTCGTTGCCTGTCCCGATTGGTTCTAATTATTAACGGAGAGAGGCAAGAGGGAAGGAAGCAGTATATATTGCGCTTCCGCTTGAATTTGTTTTATAAACCGTAATTGAAAAATTGATTTTTAGGAAACTAACATGATTATTTTTTTTTATAAAAATTATAAGAACCGAAATGTCATTTCAGTTCCAATTTTTTTTTTTTTTGGGACCGAAATGCCATTTCGGTCCAGTTCTATTTTTGAATTTTCTGTGGTACTTTTTCACAAGTTTTTATATTAGCCGCTGCAGAAAATCTAAAAAGGGGACCGGACCGAAATGACATTTCGGTCCGGAATAAAAAAAAATTTCGCACCGAAATACTATTTTCGGTTTTTATGGTTTTTGTAAAAAAAAAAATATTCATGTTGATTTCGTAAAAATATTTTTTTTAATTATAGTTTATAAAAAAAATTCCTTCCGCTTATCAATTAGCAAATAGCGCTCTTGGGGAGCGACTAGTTGACTGCAGACCTGTTAAGATTTGTTCCCCTATATATATTCGGATATGCGCTACATTTAGCACATTCGAAAATTATAATTCGTATCCGGATCTATTCTACTTATTCAATATATATCCGTTTAATTCAGATTCGGATAATAAATTGAGACGGAACGGATTTGGAACGGATTCGGATCGGATAATTCACATCCGTTTATATATCTAACTATAGGATTTTTTTAATATGTGTAGATTATTCTAACTTTTAAAAAAAATTACCAACTTTTTGTTCGTCCTGCATATAAACTTTGTAAATTTTATTAAATTAGGGTCAAACTATTTTATATTACTTATTAAGTGAATGTTGTTTTCTATGTGTTGAAATGTTAAATATTGAATATTGTTTGTTGTATGTTGTAATATTTTTTGAATTATGGATGTGTAATGTATGTTTAATGGCTAGCAAATATAGGTGATAACCAATTATAAATGGAAATTAAAAATAATAGAAATCATACATTGTTCTTAAAAACAAACCGTGTAGAAAGAGTAACATGCACGGTTTGTATTTACCAGCCATATATGGTTAACACAAATCATAAACAGATCCCTTGTCGAAACTGAGTATATAGACATTGTTATTATACACGGTTATTATGACCGTGTATAAATCAACTATTTCAGCGTCTTCTTTTTAGAGATTTGACACGGTTCTCCAACCGTTTACAATATATCGATCTTTTTATGCACGATGCGCGCGAATACGGTTGCAGAACCGTGTGTCATTAGCTTTTTTAACCATGTATAGTCATGTGTTTCTGTAGTAGTGAGGCACTGAATTTCAATTACTCGGTTGAGATCGTGTTATATTTATTGGAAATTCAGTGCGGCAGCGAAGGATACGAACTCGTTTTTCTCTAAGAAAAGCAGCGGATCCAGTTTGCTACTTCTACCCATAAACATGTACGGAGAGCAAGCTGACACCAATAATTGTCCCTTTGCAGTAATGTCGAACTAGCTACCGAAATATTTTTAATTAGCACCTCAATTAATCAAAATTAAACAAACACCACCCATCCATCTAAATTTCAATTTTTACCTCCCATGCTTCCTCAGGACGTGCACCAAATTGATTTTTTTATTGTTTATTTTTTTGGTGCGTACCCTCAGGAAGCGCACCAATTTTTTTTTTAGTTCTATTCTGAATTGTTTGGACTAAATTTTTTTTCTGTTCTATTATATTTTGTTCTGTGGTATTTATAATTATATGTACATATAAAATTTGACGGTGAAATTGTAAAAAATAAAATACACTTGTTTAACAAATAAAATTTTGGACACAATTTGAACTAAAAATTACTACAACAAATTATACGCACAATCTGAACAGCATTTTGTACTAAATAAGTTAGTGCGCAAATTGTTACAAATTATACGCACAATTCGATCAATATTTTATACTACAAATTATACGCATAACAGAAAAAAAATTTAGTCCAAAAATTTTAAACAATTCAAACAGAACTAAAAAAATTGATGCGCTTCTTGAGAGTGCGCACCAAAAATTAAAAAACAAAAAAAATAATAAATAAATGAATTTGGTGTGCTTTCTCAGGACGCGCATGAGGAAGCGTGGGTGTTAAAATTTAAAATTTGAAATTTTTGGTGGTGTTTGTTTAATTTAAAATTATTAGGATGCTAAGGAAAAATATTTCGGAAGTAGCTACCCTCCTATTGTATCGAGTGTTGACTCTAGGTCTTCTGGATACTAAATCTAGTACAGACATTAATTGACGTCCCTATAAAGGTAGCTAATAAGGACAATTGTTATAACTTCATAATAAAAGCGCACATGCTATGTCTTGGCTGACAAGGACAAATAGTACATATAGGCCCATCTATTATTTATTGATTGCAATAACATATTAATAAAAAGATAGATCATATATACATGTTAACGAGTGAGTTTACGATACTGTGTATGTTACGGGTTAGTCTGTAATACGGATTAGTATTTTTATTTTTAAAATTCTAACAGTCGATCTGAATCGTTCAACATGATTTTCGTATGAATATGTAATTGCAGGACGAATTTTATATATTTTTTTTACTATTTTTTAAGATAAGTAGAAAATCACTTGATCTGAAAATTTTGGACTATCCAAAAATAGTAATTTTCTATCTATCTTAAAAAATAGTAATTTAAAAAAAAATATATAAAATTTGGTGTGCAAGTACATATTCATATGAAAATCATGTTGAACGGTTCGGATCGACCGATACGATTTTGAAAACGAAAATATTGATCCGTATTATGGACCAAACGTGATATGCATGGTACCATAGACTCACTCTATGTTAACTGTAAGCAGAGATTTCGTAGTATATATATATATTTCATTTTGGGAGCAAAATAAGTCTAATATTAGATATAATTCTAGGTTTTATTGATATTTTTTTGGGACGAATTAGTTTTGAGACACAAAAATATAATTAATATCCAATTTTGCATATAAGCTCGCATTTTTTTAATTTGTTGCAATAAATCATTCGTATAGGATAGCGGAAATATTGAAGGTGTCTTTAAACCTTAATATACAACCAGAATGAGTCCAACATTGACTAAATTTTAAGATCATGTGTATAGTTCATTTGTAATAATTTTATTTTTACACCAGATCATTATACAATAATTTTGCAAAAGAAATTATTGTATTTCAAAAATTATTGTAGATGTGAGATTTCTGAAAATAGCAAGTAAAAGTTAGATATAGAAATACAAACTATTTAACTCAAGCAAAAACTGTACGCATAACTTTGCTTGGTTGACTAATATATTTTTTGTTTTGTGAATATATATATATATAGGGATGGGCTATGGTGAGTTATGGAGTAAAACGAGTTTGTACTTCACGCCATATTTTCATCTTGAAAATCCAAACAACCGATCTGAACCGTTCAAGTTGTTCTCCATATTGAAATGTGCTTGGAGACCAAATTTTACATTTTTTGGAATTTTTTTACTATTTATTAAGTCACTTTGAAAATCACTGATGCGGGTGAACAGTATCAAAACAGTAAAAAATTCTGGACCAATGGATCAGCGATTTTCAAAGTGGCTTAATAAATAGTAAAAAAATTCCAAAAAATGTAAAATTTGGTCTGCAAGCACATTTCAATATGGAGATCATGTTGAATGGTTCGGATCGGTTGTTTGGATTTTCAAAATGGAAATAATGAGGTGTGGAGTAAAAACTTGTTTTACTCCATAGCTCACCATAGCCCATCCCTATATATATATAGAGTCCGACTAGGCTAAGCCATGGTGTAAAACGACTTGGTACTCCACGCCATATCTTCATTTTCAAAGTTCAAATAGTCGATTCGAACCTTCCAACATGTTCTTCATATTGAAATGTACTTGGAGACCAAATTTTACATTTTTTGGAATTTTTTTACTATTTATTAAGCCACTTTGAAAATCTGAAAATCTGGGTGAACAGTAAAAAACAGTAAAAATTTCTGGACCGCCGGATCAGTGATTTTCAAAGTGGCTTAATAAATAGTAAAAAAATTCCAAAAAATGTAAAATTTGGTTTCCAAGCACATTTCAATATGGAGAACAACTTGAGCGGTTCGGATCGGTAGTTTGGATTTTCAAAATGGAAATAATGAGGCGTGGAGCACCAAGTCGTTTTACACCATGGCTTAGCTAAGCCCAGCACTATATATATATCTAACTATAGGATTCATTTTTAATATGCGTAGATTATTCTAACATTTAAAAAAAATTGGGAACTTTTTGCTAGTCCTCCATATAAACTTTGTAAACATTATTAAATTAGGGTCAAACTATTTTATATTGCTTATTAAATGAATGTTGAATAGTAAATTTTGATTTATGTGGGTTAAAATGTTGAATATTGAATATTGTTTGCTGTATGTTCTAATATTTCTTGAATTATATATGAATGTGTAATGTATGTTTAATGGCTAGTAAATATGGATGATAGCCAATTATAAATGGAAATTAGAAAAAATGGAAATCATACACGGTTCTTAAAAACAAACCGTGTACAAAGAGTAACATATATGATTTGTATTTACCATCCGTGTAAGGTTTACACATATCATACACGGATATCCCTTGTAGAAACCGTGTATATAACTCTTATTATTATACACGGTTATTATGACCGTGTATAAATCACCTATTTCAGCATCTTCTTTTTAGAGATCAGCACGGTTCCCCAACAATGCACAATGTATTGACCTTTTTATACACGATGCGTGTGGACACGGTTGCAGAACCGTGTGTCATTAGCTTTTTTAACTGTGTAAAGTCACGTTTTCTATAGTAGTGAGGCACTGAATTTCAATCGCTCGGTTGAGATTGTGTCATATTTATTTGAAATTCGGTGCGGTACGTACTGGGAGATACGAACTCGTCTTTCTCTGAGAAAAGCAGTGGATCCGGTTTCCTACTTCTACCCATAAACATGTAAGCAGAGCAAGCTGTCGACACCAATAATGGTGGCTAACAAGGACAAATGTTATAACTTCTTGATACAAAGCGCACATGCTATGTATTACAGATATTACAGATCTAGATAGGCTCATCTATTATTTATTGATTGCATATATATATATATATATAGAGAGAGGAGGAATCGGATTACATCAATAACCACATCTATATATATATATATATATATATATATATATATATATATATAGTGCTGGGCTTAGCTAAGCCATGGTGTAAAACGACTTGGTGCTCCACGTCTCATTATTTCCATTTTGAAAATCCAAACGACCGATCCGAACCGCTCAAGTTGTTCTCCATATTGATATGTGCTTGGAGACCAAATTTTACATTTTTTGAAATTTTTTTACTATTTATTAAGCCACTTTGAAAATCGCTGATCCGGCGGTCCAGAATTTTTTACTGTTTTTTACTGTTCACCCGGATCTGGGATTTTCAAAGTGGCTTAATAAATAGTAAAAAAATTCCAAAAAATGTAAAATTTGGTCTCCAAGCACATTTCAATATGGAGAACATGTTGGAAGGTTCGAATCGACTATTTGAACTTTGAAAATGAAGATATGGCGTGGAGTACCAAGTCGTTTTACTCCATGGAGTAGCCTAGTCGGACTCTATATATATATAGGGATGGGCTATGGTGAGCTATAGAGTAAAACAAGTTTTTACTCCACGTCTCATTATTTCCATTTTGAAAATCCAAACAACCGATCCGAACCGTTCAACATGATCTCCATATTGAAATGTGCTTGGAGACCAAATTTTACATTTTTTGGAATTTTTTTACTATTTATTAAGCCACTTTGAAAATCGCTGATCCATTGGTCCAGAATTTTTTACTGTTTTGCTACTGTTCACCTGGATCAGCGATTTTCAAAGTGGCTTAATAAATAGTAAAAAAATTCCAAAAAATGTAAAATTTGGTCTCCAAGCACATTTCAATATGGAGAACAACTTGAACGGTTCGGATCGGTTGTTTGGATTTTCAAGATGAAAATATGGCGTGAAGTACAAACTCGTTTTACTCCATAGCTCACCATAGCCCATCCCTATATATATATATATATAGGAAATGGCTAGCATGCTACGCGTAGCATAGAGGGCCTCCGTGCTACGGCTCAATATTTGAGTTTTCAAAATCCTAACGGTCGATCCGAACCGTTCAACATGATCTCCATATGAATATGTACTTGCAAACCAAATTTTACATTTTTTAGAATTTTTTTACTATTTTTTTAGATAGGTAGAAAATCAGTTGATATGAATGGTACATAATTTTCAGATCAAGTGATTTTCTACCTGTCTAAAAAAATAGTAAAAAAATTCTAAAAAATGTAAAATTTGGCTTGCAAGTACATATTCATAAGAAGATCATGTTGAACGGTTCGGATCGACCGTTAGGATTTTGAAAACTCAAATATTGAGCCGTAGCACGGATGCTCTCTATGCTACGCGTAGCATGCTAGCTATTTCCTATATATATATATATATATATATATAGAGGAGGGATGCGGTTTCCTACTTCTACCCATAAACATGTAACCACATCAAGCTGTCGATATCAATAATTGTCCCTTTGCAATAATGTCGAACTACCCTCCTCTTGTATCGAGTGTTGACTCTAGGTCTTCTTGATACTAAGTCTAGTACAGACATTAATTGACGTCCCTATAATGGTGGTTAACAAGGACAAATGTTATAACTTCTTGATACAAAGCGCACATGCTATGTATTGGCTGACCTGACAAGGACAAATATTACAGATAGGCTCATCTATTATTTATTGATTGCAATAACATATTAGTAGAAGATAGATCATATATATATGTTAACTGTATCCAGATTTCGTAGCATATACATTTTGAGAGCAAATTATATAAGTCAAATATTAGATATAATTATATTTTTTAAACGCAAAAATACAATTAATATCAAATTTTGCAAATAAGCTCGCATTTTTTTATTGGTGGCAGTAAATCATTCGAATATATAGTATAGCGGAAATATTTAAGGTGTCTTTAAACCTGACTATACATATAAGGTTGGATTTAAATTATTTTCTAAATATTCATCTCATCTATACCAATAGAATGAGTCCAACATTGACTAAAATTTGAGATTATGTGCATAGTTTATTAATTTGTAATGATTTTATTTTTACACTAGATCATTATACAATAATTTTGCAAAAGAAATAATTGTATTTCAAAAATTATTGTAGATGTGGGTTTCTGAAAATAGCAAGTAAAAGTTAGATATAGGAATTCTAAAATATTATATGTATGCACAATTGCTTTCAATTCATAATTAAGAAATACAAACTATTTAACACAAGCAAAAACTGTACGCATAACTTTGGTTGGCTAACTAATATATTTTGTATTCAGAAGAATTGAATGATATATATCTAACTATAGGATTCATTTTTAATATGTCTAGATTATTCTAACATTTAAACAAATTGTTAACTTTTTCCTGGTCCTGCATATAAACTTCGTAAACATTATTAAATTAGATCAAACTATTTTATATTGCTTATTAAGTGATCTAAAAGTTGTTCGCATGTAAAAATATAATTCTTTTAATTTTTTTAGATTACAGATATTGTTGTTTTAAATCAACGATAAAATTTCAACATATGAAGGCGTGCATCAAAATATTTTCTAAGATTTGTGTGTTCTGAAATTTCAAGATATTATGAAATTTACTTGGCTTAATTAAGATTGTTTTATAGAAGATTTTTTTTAAGCCAATCCCGTGAACAAATTCTAGTATAGTTTAATTTAAACAAAAATAATAAATTTTGGATGGAATAATTCTATAAAATAATTTATGTTTTCTTAACTAAATTTTGTTCTCATTTTTCTTCCTGAATGTCCTCAAAGTACTTCAAAAATCTTGATAAAGTGTTACTTTTGAAACATTAATTAGTGAGATAACAAGTTATAATTTTCTGACTTGCAATAATTTATTCCTACAAGATCCATTATAACCGTCTCACATTTGAAAACACTTCGAAGGTTTGATTTAATTTTCATTTCTTATTTTTGATTGAGATAACAAGCCTACTCGGAGGGGTGCGTATACACTGAGATGTCTCATATTTTGCGTGATCAACGTGTCTGGTGCCTTTCCCAAAAAATAAGATAAGACAATTTTATTAGAAAAATAATTAACACGTTTTTAACTAAAGTAGAAAGTTTTAACTCACTTTGTAAAAAATGGAGAAAAAGCATTTCACTATAATGTTTCTATTTGATCCTTTTAAAACATTTGGTAAATTGAAAAAGATTAATTTGTTCAAGTAGTTGTCACGTTTAACTATGCAATTATCAAGAATAAGGGAACGTATTTTGTTATTAATTTGTTCAAGTATATTTTACTAAAACAAAAAACAGGCACAATAAAAACGGTACTTATAAAGTAATTTAAAATCACTTTTAGTAAAGCAAAGTAAGTAATAATTTAGATTCTCTTAAAAAGATTTGGTACATAGAACATTAAGGTCCATCTTTTTAAGTAATAGTTATCCGCTTCATGTGCTGTAAAGTGTAAAGTGATAGTTATGCTCTTGCCACTGATTAGTGTCTCCTTTTCCATATTCTTGCACTTAATATTGTCTCCTCACATACTTTTCCATATTCTCGTACGCAACACCAAGCGTTACAACTACAGTCGCACTAACTGGAGATATGTAGTTCTCTAATGCTTTCAAACATTTCAAAGGATTCAAGATTTACATACTTGAGTGCCCAAGTTGCTAGGTTTGAAAAGTGATCTCTAAATTAGTTACCATGTGAAAGACAAATTAAGATTCTTGCTTTCACACCGCAATATTTTTTTTTTTTTTTTTTTTAAAGGTTAATAGTGGGTTCACACCGCAATATCAATTAAATTAAGAAAAAAGAGGCCCTACGATGTAAGACCTACCAATTGAGACCTTAATTTATATAAGACGTTCCTGCGAGCTTCTTTCTGCCATACTGCACAACAACACTAATACTGTACTGATACCACCCAAATCATATATCCACTCTCAAATTTCTTTAATACAACAGAGAAGAATTAAGCTGCATGGCTGAGACCATTGTAAATTTGGTGCTCGGCAAGCTGGCTGATGTTGCAGTTCAAGAGGTTTTACACTTATACAGTGTCAATGAGCAAGTTGAGAAAGTCAGCCGTGAACTCACACGGGTTCAGGCATTTCTCAAGGATGCTGACAGGAAGCAGATAAAAGACGAAAGGCAGAAACATTGGGTCAAGGAGGTCAGAGATATTGCCCATTCTATAGAAGATGCCATAGACACCTTTCTCATGGAGATCCCACAAAAGTCGGTCTTGAGGGCGACCATAAGAAAATGGCTAAGAAAAAACAAAAAACTACCAGCTGTATGCAACCTTGTAGATGAGATAAACCAAATCCTAGAAAAGATGAAAGAGATCGAAGAGAGCAGAGTCAGATATGGCATAAATAATTTGGGTGAGGGCAGTGGAGATATCAAACTACCCATCAGGCCACTGATACTACCTGATATTGATCCTGATATTGTTGGTTTCAAGGCAGACCAGGACTACATTGTCAAGCAGTTGCTTGATGAGACCACCAAGAGACGTTCTGTGGTCTCAATTTGCGGGACCGGTGGACTCGGAAAGACTACTCTTGCACAAAAAGTGTACAATTGGTATGGGCTTTTTTATTTTCTAAATTGTGTCATTTATACTATCAATTTAATTCAAATTTACCTTTCTCCCTATTTTCAAATTTTTCACTAATTTCGTTTATAAAAATTACACACTTTAGTTCAGATAATTTAAATGGAAAACATGGTTAATATATGTCTCAATGTAAAACTTGTATTTTATGAGAAAAAGGTCAGTTTTAATTGGTCATAATTAATATTTCTCGATCGAGTCCTTAATGTAAGATGAAATTAAATTAAGTGCTCTATTACATTCAAGCTATATATATACATATATGAGGAGGGATCCAATTACACCGTTTTTGGTGACACATCATGACACTGTTTTTTATATAGGTCAATTTTGCGATTTCAAAATCCAAACAGTCGATCCGAACCGTTCAACATGATCACCATATTAAAATGTACTTGGAGATCAAATTTTACATTTTTTTGAATTTTTTTACTATTTATTAAGATGGTTACAAAATCGCTGTTTTTCAATGGTCTGAAAACAATGATTTTTGTAACCACCTTAATAAATAGCAAAAAAATTCAAAAAAATATAAAATTTGATCTCCAAGCACATTTTAATATATCCATCATGTTGAACGGTTTGAATCGACTATTTGGACTTTGAAAATGGTAGGTGTCAAAGTGTGTCACCAAAAAAGGTGTAATCGGATCCCTTCTCTACATATATATGTATATATATATATATATATATATATATATATGTATACATATATATGATATATATATACATATATATGTATATATATATATAGGGAGCGGCTAAGTTGCTGCCGGCAGCATTTTGGCGAGGTGCTTACGGGGGCATATCTTGCAATTTGATGTTCAAACAACAAATTCAAACCGTTAGATGTTCAATCTATATTAAAATCAACTTGGAGATCAAATTTTACATTTTTTGGAATTTTTTTACTATTTTTAAGCTGGTTTGAAAACCGCTGTTTTTATTAAATTTCTGAAGCATTGAAAATAACGGTTTTCAAACCAGCTTAAAAAATAGTAAAAAAATTCCAAAAAATGTAAAATTTGGTCTCCAAGTAGATTTTAATATAGATTGAACATCTAACGGTTTGAATTTGTTGTTTGAACATTAAATTGCAAGATATGCCCCCGTAAGCACCTCGGCCGAAATGCTTTCGGAAGCAAATTAGCCATACTATATATATATAGGGTCTGTCTAATTTGCTGCCGGCAGCAGTTCGGCCAAGTGCTGCCGGGGCTATATTTAGCCGTGTGATGTCCAAACAACAAATTCAAACCGTTAGATGTTTAATCTATACTATAATCTACTTGGAGACCAAATTTTACATTTTTTGGAATTTTTTTACTATATATTAAGCTGGTTTGAAAACCGCTGTTTTTAGTAAATTTCTGCAACGTTAAAAACAGCGGTTTTCAAACCATCTTAATATATATTAAAAAAATTCCAAAAAATGTAAAATTTGGTCTCCAAGTAGATTATAGTATAGATTAAACATCTAACGGTTTGAATTTGTTGTTTGGACATCACACGGCTAAATATAGCCCCGGCAGCACCTCGGCCGAACTGCTGCCAGCAGCAAATTAGCCACAGCCATATATATATATATATATATATATATATATATGAGGAGGGATCCAATTACACCTTTTTTGGTGACACATCATGACACCATTTTTTATATAAGTCAATTTTGCGATTTCAAAATCCAAACAGTCGATCCGAACCGTTCAACATGATCACCATATTAAAATGTGCTTGGAGATCAAATTTTATATATTTTTTAATTTTTTTACTATTTATTAAGATGGTTACAAAATCGCTGTTTTTCAATGGTCCGAAAACAACGATTTTTGTAACCATCTTAATAAATAGCAAAAAAATTCAAAAAAATGTAAAATTTGATCTCCAAGCACATTTTAATATATCCATCATGTTGAACGATTTGGACTTTGAAAATGGTAGGTGTCAAAGTGTGTCACCAAAAAAGGTGTAATTGGATCCCTCCTCTATATATATATATATATTATACACACACACACATATATATATATATATATATTATACATATATATATATATTATACATATATATATACATACATACATATACATACATACATACATATATATATATATATATACTTGGGATAGGCTACGGTGCTTTGGGAAGTAAAGAGGGTGTTTTACTTCCCGCTCATATCTCCATTTTCAAAGTTCAAATTGTTGATCTGAACATCTCAACATGATCTTCATATTGATATATGCTTGGAGACCAAATTTTATATTTTTTGGAAATTTTTTACTATTTTTTTGGAATTTTTGAAAATCACAGCTTTTCATTAAATAAAAAATAATAAAAAATTCAGAAAAACACTGATTTTCATATATTTGTTAATCCACTTTAATTAGTATATTATATTGAGTTTGTTAAATTAATTTTAATTGTGTACATGCTTAATTACGTGCATATCTGAATTCACACTTTTACATGGGTTTTATTGACATTGCGCACAAAAGAAAATAGAAGAGAAAACTAGAAAACCCTTCTGACCCCTGTTGCACACGCATCTATATATATAGATGTCCCTAGACTAATGGCCCAACCCTAACCTGATAGATTGGCAATGCAAATCATAATTTTCAATTTACCCACTTTTCCATATTCACTTATATATTTTTATCGAGTCCATCGCCTTCGTATTTTGGTTATATTAATGTCTAATATAATCTTGTATTTTTGCAGTAATGATGTCAAAGGACAATTTGAAGTTCGCATATGGGTAGCTATTTCTAATAAGTTCGAAATAATTGATGTTTCGAAAAAGATAATGCAGCAATTTGATTCTTCTATCAAATTGAGTGATCTGCCAAATAAAATAGAAGTGATTCTTACAGAGATTCACAAATATTTTAAAGGCAGAAAGTACCTCATAGTCCTAGACGATGTTTGGACAATCGATTTATGGAATCAAATTGGTGCAGTATTCTTAGATGAAAACAATGGGAGTAGAGTACTTGTAACCACTAGGTTCACTGATGTTCCTAAGGACATGGATCCCATAAGTGAACCACACAAACTCCAGTTCTTAACTGAGGAGTTAAGTCGAGAGCTTTTGTTAAAAACAGTTTTTCCTAATCATGATTTAAACAAAAGTTCTTTTGATGATCTTTCTGGTATCATAGGTCAATTTGTCCTCAAGTGTGGTGGGTTGCCTCTCGCATTGGTGGTTTTAGGTGGTCTCTTATTAAAGAAGCCTCGCAGCTATGCTGCTTGGAGTAGCTTGTTATGGACAATGAGTTGGCATGTCGAAGGAAAAAATTGTAGTGAGATCATAGGCACCAGCTATGAGGACCTGCCATTTGCTCTCAAGTCGTGTTTTATGTACTTTGCCGCATTTCCCGAAGACTATGTTATTGATGCCCCATCCATACTTCGAATGTGGATTGCAGAGGGCTTCATACCACAAGAAGACAACAGAACATTGGAAGAAACTGCGAAGAGTTTCTTAGAAGATCTCATACAAAGGTATTACATCTTCATTAATGATTTACACGTGTTGATGTAACGTGCTGGTTTTAATTGAATAGTCTCAGCATCTACAGCTTATGTATACAACATTAAACTAAATTGTTTTGATACTAACTATTTTCTGTATAATAACTTTAATCATTGTACTTAAATTTCATAAACGTTTATATTATGTTACATAAACAATACTTTCTTTTAAGTGCTAATTAAGCTTGAAATTTTTGGGCCACAATATGCAAGCTATATTACATTTAAGATCACTTCAAAGCCCAAACCAAATAGGCTTGACCATTTAAAATCATTTTTTTTCATTGTATGCTAGGAGCATGGTTCAAGTAGAGAGAAGATCATTTGATGGCTCCATCAAAACTCTACGCATACACAATCTACTACGAGATCTTGCTCTCCAAAAAGCCAAGGAGGAAAACTTTCTCCTGGTGTATTCAAATCCAGATGATAAAATGAACTTAAGCGGGGCACGTCGTGTGGCAATTCACAATCCAAATTGTGATCAACTTATATTAAGTCCAAACCTCCGCACTCTTTTGTGCTTTTATATCGGGAGCATGCCGAATTGTTCTAAGCAAAGACTGCTCAAAGTGGTAAGCATTGGACACGAAGAGAAGAACATGATAGAGTTGGGGATGTTTGTGGGATTGACTCAGTTAAGATATCTGAGTCTTTATGGGAGGATAAGTGGCAACCATGATCAAGAATTCTTTGAGAAAGTGATAGGCGGAATGAAACTTCTGCAGACCCTTCATATCCCATGGCTAAGAAACTTTGAGTTTCCTCAGAGTGCATGGAATATCAAGACACTGAGGCATCTATGTCACGACACGGATACTATAGAACTCCCAGCATCAGCAAAATTAACAAATTTGCAAACTATTTCAATGGTGAGGGCCACACAATCATGGGAGATAGAGTTACCTTATATACCCAATTTACGTTCATTAGAATTATTGGCCATATCACCTTCATCGAAGGCAGTTGTCACTTTTCTCTCCACATTAGTACACCTAACTAATCTCGATATAAGGCATAGTCATAGTGTACTGGACATACTTGACATGAGAGGTTTCCCATTTTATAACCATTTACAATCTCTCAAACTTCATTACTTTAGCCCCACTAAATTGACCCAACTGTTTCATGAGGATATGCTCCCCAGTCACCTCTTTTATCTCGAAATTAGGGGTTACAAGTTCCAGCAGGATATATTGCCAGTATTGGAGAAGCTACGCTGCCTTAAGGCTCTCATACTTAATAAAGCATCCCAAAGTCGAAAAGTGAGTTGTTCCTCTGGAGGCTTTAGCCAGTTAGAAGTTTTGAAGCTTTATTCCTTATCAATGGAGGAATGGGAGATAGAGGAGGGTGCAATGCCCATTCTTAAACAACTCGCGATTTTTGATTGTAATGAATTGGGTGTTCCTCAAGGGCTACAATACCTTACCAACCTTAAAAAATTGGAGTGGCGAGATGTGGGTAATTCCAAGGCTAATTTGGTTCTCAATTTATGCCAACATGTCCCTTCAATTGATTTAGGCAGACAATAGAGCCACAGACTCCTCCAGTGTATATTTTACTCTTCCTATTTAGTATTTGTCATTGTCTTCTCTTATTTTTCTTTTGTTGTATGTGTGCTTTGTATTATTAATTTACTGTCATGTATCTGTTGAAATTGAATCTGAAATCTCGATTGCATATTTTTATTCCTTTTTTCTCAGTACTTTCTCGTTCTTTTACTGGACCAACAAAATTCCACTAAAATAATATTGGAGAACCATTCAAGGACTTAGAATATGACTGAGTTTCTCCAATATATATAAATTCATATTTTAAAGAAAATTAAGAATTTTTGGAAATTCGTGATCAAACAAGTATTTCTTAAATTCCTTTAAAATGTTGCTAACTGAGCTAAAGAGATGCATGGAATTGTGCCTATTATATTATGAAACTTTTTATCTTTTTTGTTAATAATTTTTTTTTTCAGAACGAAATTGAGAAAACAAATAAGATTTTTAAAATCTCAAGGAAATAACAATAATTAACATAAAATCCGCTAATTCTCGGTTTATACTAATGAGAAGTTGCTGCAGTACTGGTACAATGGCAGGTACAAAAGGTACAAGACAGAGCCAAATAGGTGGTCTCATCTCTAACTGCTAGAATTAATAAGGGTAAAATGGAAATTAATATAAAATTAATGTTAAATATCATGGATTGGATAAATATGTGAGTTTGTACAATTTAAAAGGATAAATATGTAATTATTCATTTTGGAGGGGGAAATACGTAATATTGAAGTTTTTGAGGGGGATAGATGAAATTCCCCTTTTTTTTTTTGACAAAAGTGGAAAAATCCACCAATGCAATTTCATTTACCAGTATTCTTTTTACAAGAGTCATCAATTGCAGGAGCACCTTATTTAAATATTACATGGTTGGAACTTACGCCTAGGGTCAAAAGTGTCCACCAACAGTTATGAATCCACCATGAAAAAGCATCAATAACACTGTTACCTCCATATGAAATGTACACTAAGGGAAGAAAGAATGTGGTGTAAATTTTTAATTAAACTAATATTTTATCTATTGTGACTATTTTACCCCTAACATGATGCTTTCTTTTATCTATTGCTTCTGTACTTGCTTTTCTGAAAAAAAAAGAACCAGTGATCCCATTGTGACCCGTAAAGTCTAATACCATCGTTAACAGTATACTGTACCTGACATCAAATTGAGCATCTAGTTCATTGCCAACAACAAAATAGATATTTAAATACATCATTTCAGTAATATTAAGCAACAAAATAGAAATTTATCTTTTTTTTAAATAAGGGACGTACCACTGTACCAGCCCATTTTATTTACCAGAATAATGATTACATAGTTTTATCTAATCAAGAGCTAACAAACTGCTCTAATATTATTCTTTTTATATGATTACATAGTTTTAAACTCAAAATTGTACCTCAATGCAAAGCTAACTTTGGCCCAGTTGGACCGGTACGTTGGTACCAACTATGTCACGCTATCTTCCAGCACTATTTTTAAGCAAAAATTCACAACATATTACACCAACATGTAAAAAATTAGATCTTCATGTAGAATTGAAACTGAACACGGAATTTTTCCCTTTGCACTTATTCACCGGGACTGGTATCAGAGGTTGTACCAGTATACTCTTGCCTAGTAGTAAATTTAAGGGATATAAGCTCTGCAAAGGAATAAGATCTTTGTCCGTTGGCATCCACTTTTATAATCGCAGTTTGATTTCTTCCTTCAATTTCCCAGCCCAATAATGCAACAAAGAACAAATTAGCAAACTACATTCTTGTAAATCACAAGTTTAGTCAAAATTAAAAGATTTACTTAGCAGGTATCTTGTAACCAAAAGGAATACCAGAAAAGATGCTCATATTAGTACTGTTTGCCAAATCCATTGAAAAAAAGTAAGACAATGTATAAATTATGTGGTCTAAATTTGTCAAGACCTCATGCAAGATATCAGAAATCGCACGGTTTTGGTAGGCAGTGTAGAATCTTTTGCGATTTCAGAAAAGACCAAACGATAAATTAATAAAAAGGAAAAGTTGTGCAGCAACAGTTCAATTGAAAAATGATATACATATTATGGATAGCATATTTCATTGTTAAATTTTGGAAGAACTATTCTTCGAGCAATTTCATAACTGGACATAGTACCTGAGAAACCCGAGGTCTGCTTGAGTACCAGCAAAAAAAGTAGCAGTGAAGGTGACGTGCTGGTACTTATCTTTGTACTTTGTCGGGTCAAACTCCTATTACAACTAAAAACTAAAATACAGAGATATTGTTTCAATTTTAATTATCTCCGTTTCTAAATGCCAGTGATGATATGTGGGCTGAATGGACATCTTTTTAAATTCGTAAGTCCATATGTTAGCCTATTACCATTAATTGGGCTTTTTAATCCGATAGAATCAGCCCAAATAAGGCCTTGGAAAAGACGAAGCTTTCTTGAAGAAGGGGAAGCATTCTCTTTTTATTCACTCTTTCTCTCTCTCTCTCTCGCGCTTGCTCTCTCTCTCTCTCTCAGGTCAGGTTAGGGTTTAATCTTCTTCTTCTTCCTACACGATGGATCTCGATCTCTCTGCTCCCCACTCTATGGGGACCACCATCATCGGCGTCACTTACAACGGCGGTGTGATACTCGGCGCCGATTCCAGAACCAGCACTGGTACGCATCGCATCTTCCCATTTCTCAAATCTCTTCTTCTTTCTAGTTTACAATCTCTAATTCCACCTGTTTTTTCTGATATTCACTTGATTTGATTATTATCTAGGTATGTATGTGGCTAATCGGGCTTCTGACAAGATCACACAGCTTACTGATAATGTCTACGTGTGCCGATCTGGATCGGTAATTTTTTTTGTGGATTCTCTTACTGATAAAGGCTAGTTATTACCAGAATGTAATAATTGCATGGAAACGTTATAGTTTGATAATTACGAAAATGTCCTAATTCTTGGCTGGCCGTTTAAGGTTGCGTGCTTGCTGTAAATATGGACAGATAAATCACATGGTATTTAGGTGGGCTTGATATAAGTTATGTGAGCACACAAAGGACCATAGCACATCTGTTCTTTATTTTCCATTATTTGGGTTTTTTTGTATACAAAATTTGGATTTTAGAATTTTCAGTTATACACTATAATATAATAGTTTGATAGTACGAAGCACTGAGTTTGATGGTATATTGATTTTAGGTGGTTTATTTTTTTGAGTAATTTCTGAAGTAGGTGGTAATTAAGCAAAATTATGCTAAACTATGAGTTCATTTTTATAACATCTCAAGGCTTGAATGCACATTTGAAGGTTAACTGAATTAGACTAATAAGGAGTTAAGTCTCAGCTGGGGAACTTTTATAACAATAACGTAGGTTTTTTTTTACTTGTTTTTAATATAATGTAATTATTTGTCTTTCAGGCAGCTGATACCCAAGTTATTTCTGATTATGTTCGCTACTTTCTTCATCAACACACGTAAGCTCTCTTTATATCTTAATTATCCTTAGTGGCATGGCAAATTCTTTTGACCTTTTAGTATCTTCTCACCAAAAAATGATTTTGTTTTGATTTGGCCGTTTTAGGTTAATATAATTTCTTCATTGACCAACATTTTGATTTCATAATTACCAAAATGTCCTAATTCTTAGCTGGCTGTGTAAGTTTGCGAGCTTGCTGTAAATATGGACAGATATAAATTACATGGTATTTAGATGGGCTTGTTATAAGTTGTGTGAGCCCATAAAGGACCATAGCATATCTGTTCATTGTTTTCCATAATTTGGTTTTTTTTTTTTGTATACAAAATTTGAATTTGGCCTTTTAATGTTAAGAATTTAGAAATTGAACTGTTTCTAGAAGCTCCTACTTGATGTCCCTTGAAAATTTTTTTATTAGGAGTGCAATCCTTTTTTTAGTTTTATTTTAATTATTATTTCCACATCAATCTCTCTGTCTAACTAGCTCTGAATGTCGTCGATTGCTACAGAATCCAGCTTGGGCAACCGGCAACGGTGAAAGTAGCAGCCAACCTTGTTAGATTGCTTTCATACCAGAACAAGGTAGTTTTACATTTCCACTTTGATTAACTAATACAGATATATATATATATTTTTTCCCAAGGACTATATTGGCATGTTTTATTACCTATTTATATGTTTGTACTAGATGATCACAGTTAAGTAACTTCTGTTATGTTTTTGTTCCATAAGTGGTGGTTGGTTGCAGTTTAATTGGATTATGTGGACTTGTAGTTTCAGAGTTGAGATTGTTTGAGGCAAAATATTGGTAAAATTGGGTTACTTGGCTTAAAATGGAATACTTGGAAAAATGTTTTGCTTCTAATCATGTATTTTTGTAAGGCACCGAAAAAAATAAGTTATTTAACGGAAATACGTTTGACTTGTCAGAACATGCTTCAAGCTGGTATGATTGTAGGAGGATGGGATAAGTATGAAGGAGGCCAGATTTATTCTGTACCACTTGGTGGTACCATTTTAAGGCAACCCTTCTCCATTGGAGGTATAGTGGCACCATTTTTGTTCATTCTGTAACTCTGTCAGTCAATTATTTTATATTTTCTCAGTGTTTAATTCATGTGCATGTGCCATACATCTTAGATGTGAATATGTGATACAATGACAGGTTCGGGTTCAAGCTATTTGTATGGCTTTTTCGATCAAGCGTGGAAGGAAGGGATGACTCATGAAGAAGCAGAGGTATGAAATGAAATATACTCGTTACATTTTACTTCAGTGTTTTTTTTTTAAAGCCTTTTTATTCCAATTTTATGAAGAAATTAATGTTGATCTGTCTTGTTTTTTCTCATTTGTTTTTAAACAAAAGCAACTGGTGATAAAGGCGGCATCTTTGGCCATGGCCCGTGATGGTGCTAGTGGAGGTGTTGTTCGTACTGTTACTGTAAGTCTTTTCTTTTTTGTGCTTCTATGCACCCCCTATTGAAGAAGAATCAATAGCTGCAATGTAAAATTTTGTTTATTGCAGATTAATGCTGAAGGTGTGACGAGAAAATTCTATGGAGGGGATACATTGCCTCTATGGCATGATGAACTGGAGCCCACAAACTCCTTGCTTGATATCCTCTCTTCTTCGGTACCCGAGCCCATGAGTACTTGATCTTTCTCTCTCATGTGTAAGGATAATTATGTGCATCTTTTTTTTCTCTCAGTTAAATGCTTGGATTTTCTCATGTGTAGTAAATTACATGGATTGAACTTTCTAAACAAAGATTTTATGACAGTGATGTAGAATGTATTCTTATTATCTTTTAAAGCCTCTTGTATTTTTACTATTGTGCATTTGTGCTTTGGTAGTTTAGGTATGGGTTAACAGTTCTGGTAATCTAGTTTGTCAGGGATTTGTGCTGATTGGTACCTGGGAATCGAAATTCTAATTTTTTTTACTCAACAATTCTAAACAAATTATTAAATGAACTTTTGTGAGCATATATTTCTGTACTATAGAAGCTGTAATTTAAAATAGATGAGGGTTCAAATGCCTCTATTTTTTGTGCCTCCACCATGCCTCTATTTTTAAAACTATAATAACTCAAAAATTTAAAACTTAAAAGTCAAAATAAAACCATTGGATATGATCTACATTATTTTATCTATGTATTCATAAAAAATTATCACATTTTGATTTATTTTTATGTGCATCAATAAGTTGAAAAATCACGTCTAGAAATTATCCATATCAGTATGTTTTTTACAAGTTCTTAATGACAACCAAAACAAAATTGAAATGTCATAATTTTTTACACGTGTATAAATAAAATGATATAGATCATATCCGATGATTTTTTTTTTACTTTTAAGTTTTAAATTTTGAGTTATTAAAGTTTTTAAAAATAGAGGCATGGTGGAGTCGTGAAAAATGGAGGCATTTGAACCCTCCTCTTTGAAACATGGATGTTATTTTTCTATTAAAAATTGCGAATTACAAACAACCCTGAAACAGATCTTATTCCATGTATCCAATCAAGTTTATACAAGTCAAATTATGCTACATAGCCATTTTGTGATTTATCAAACTATTTTAGGTCCAAAATGAAAAGTAATAAATTTTTTTCTCCCATAACCGCAAAAATATATTTAATGTTGAACTTTGTTTTCTCGTTAAGATGATCGGACAATTTAAATGAAATAATTTAATATTAAATTTGTAATATATCACAATGCACTTAAAAAATTGAAGATGTCCACTACTAATTAAGATTACCTGAGCTCTGTTCCCGACAATAAGTTGGAAAGATGTTTAATAATAAACTTTCTGGGGTTCATGTTACAAAATTTTCTGATTAACAACACCGGCTATGCTATGCATACCAAATGCCATTCAGTAAAGAAGTCCACTTACAATCTTTTTTTTGTTACACCGAATTACATCATATATTTTCAAAGTCTAAATAGTTGATCCAAACTGTTCAACATGATGGATATATTAAAATGTGCTTGCAGATCAAATTTTATATTTTTTTGAATTTTTTTATTTATTAAGATGGGTACAAAAATTCAATGGTCTGAAAACAACGATTTTGTAAAATACTTAATAAATAGCAAGGTTCTAAATAGCGTTTATAGCGTCGTAGCGGGAAGGCTAAAAAAAAAGCTATAGCGAATAGCGTCGCTATAGCGGAAGCTATTCCAAATAGCGTTTTTTTTTTTTACATTTCGTATATTCAATATTTGTACTAAATATCAACATTATCTAAGGTCTCATAGAACAATAAATAACACCAAAGTAATTAAGAAATTATAATATTCATATTGAACCCGTACAAAGTCCAAATTGCGGTTCAAAATATCCATAGTAATATCATAAACTATCGATTTTTCCTATTAAAAATATCTTAAGTATCATGATTCATGACATAATCTATTTTTTTTTCTATTCAAATTTTAATTCCGGTTTGGACTTTTTTTCTATTCAAATTTCAATTTATATTCCCAATTTCAAATTGATTTATTTGTAGCAAGTAGCAACAAATTCAATTTCGGTTTGAGATTTTTTTTATCTTTATTTAAAACCCATATAAATTGCTTAAAAAAAAAAAAAAACCCATATTGTATAGCGCAAATAGCGCTGTAGCGGCCGTAGCGCAAATAGCGCATGTTGATGTTGTAGCGTAGCGTTTGGGGTCCAAAAACGCTATAGCGGCGCTATAGCGCGCTATTTAGAACACTGATAAATAGTAAACAAATTCAAAAAAAATATAAAATTTGATCTGCAAGCACATTTTAATATATCCATCATGTTGAACAGTTTGGATCGACTGTTTGCACTTTGAAAATTTTGAAAATATAGAGTGTAATCCGATGTCACAAAAAAAGAGTGTAAGTGGAT
Source organism: Carex kokanica (assembly GCA_025461125.1). Lineage (NCBI taxonomy): Eukaryota > Viridiplantae > Streptophyta > Magnoliopsida > Poales > Cyperaceae > Carex > Carex kokanica. The sequence continues at coordinate 512,742 of JAJGRX010001100.1, read as the reverse complement.
CCCTCCTCATTTATATAATTTGTCATCTAGGCTATGTGTCTCTCTAATTCGTATAAACAAAAATGTCAAAAATATAACTTTTGGTTATCATTTTAAGTAGTTATTTTTATAAAGATATTGCAACACCTACTCTATTAATTAATATACCAAGGCAAAGAAGATTGTTTTGAAAGGCATATGTGAAATTCTGCCAAAAAAATAAAAATATAATTAGTAAATTTGGCGATTCCACCTCACGTGTTTTAGTTGACATTAACCAGTATTAAATTTTTGCGATTTTCAAAGTTCAAATAGTCAATTTGAAACGCTTAACATGTTCTTCATATTAAAATTTGATTTTTAAAAATCACTGTTTTTTAGATTTTATATTTTGCAATATTATTTACTATTTGAACTTTGGAATCACAAAATCAAATTGGTGAATTGGTAGTATAAAGACTTTGGTCATCCATTATAACCTTAACAAATTTCAAATTTCTCTCTCTCTCTCTCTCTCTATATATATATATATATATATATATATATATATATATATAGAGAGTGACTAAGGTCAAAGTGGTAGTTCCTAGCCCCCGGTGCTACCAAGTCGTTTTCGGATTTCCAAAGTCCAAATGACCGATCCGAACCGTTCAAGTTGTTCTCCATATTGAAATCTGCTTGGAGACCAAATTTTACATTTTTTGGAATTTTTTTACTATTTATTAAGCCACTTTGAAAATTGCTGATCACATGGTCCAGTAAAAACAGTGCAACCAAATTCTGGACCATGTGATCAGCAATTTTCAAAGTGGCTTAATAAATAGTAAAAAAATTCCAAAAAATGTAAAATTTGGTCTCCAAGCAGATTTCAATATGGAGAACAACTTGAACGGTTCGGATCGGCCATTTGGACTTTGGAAATCCGAAAACGACTTGGTAGCACCGGGGGCTAGGAACTACCACTTTGACCTTAGTCACTCTCTATATATATATATATATATATATATATATGAGAGTGGCTAAGCTACAAACGTTTGCACCAAGGCCTTGGTGCAAACAAATGGTTTTCGGATTTTCAAAGTCCAAACGGTCGATCCAAACCGTTAGATTTTAGTCCAAACGGTCTCGGATTTCAGCTGATCTGAATCCCTATTTTAGGTCCTATTCTATATATGTCCATGTGCACGCGAGACTATCGTCTATACTTTATTAACTTTAATATAGATTTAGAAATTTTGGCAAATGGCAAATCATATCATGATTGAATCATTAAACTAGTTATTATGTAATTATGTGTGCATCTATCTATATTATTATTGTTTTGTTGTTTTTTGCTTGCTTGCTTGCTTATATTGCAGTATTGTTATTATTATTGAAATGATTATATTAGTTGTTATTGTTGCAAAAATTTGTATGATAATTTGATGGTTCATGTAGTAAAACTATGAATAATAACTTCCAATAATTTTTTTTTTGAAATTGTGTTAATTGTGTCAAGGAATGGTTAATTTAATACCTTTGCACGATATATATGGAAAAAAAAATCTAATTTAATCATACAGTATATCTAACATTTGTACGTAATTATCTTATTTGGATACAGATTTGGTGAAGCCACTATATTCCAATAACTACAATGAAATTTATACCGTTTAAAAGCTGATGGTTTAGTCATTTTTTGTTTCTTAAAACAAAATTTATATTATTTTTATTAGGTATACATCATATGTCTATAGGCGGAGCCAGACTTTCAAGCTACGGGAGTCAATCATATAAAATTTCATGTTGTGTATGAGGGTCAATTGACCCCCATTAATTTTGAAAATTTTCATACTTATGCATGATTTTTTTATATAATTAAGAGCAAAATGCTATGGGTACTGTAAAATTGACCCCCATTCGTAGTATGAAAATTTTATATGATTGACCCCCATAACATTAAAGTCTGGTTCCGTCCCTGTGTATGAGAGTCAATTTTACAATACCCATAACATTTTACTCTAAATTATATAGAAAATCATGTATAATTGTACATAAATTTTAAAACTAAATGGGGTCAAAATATGACCCAGCTACCACAACTTTTGTATCCCATAAATCATGATCATACATCTTTTTGTTAGTTTATGGAGTGAATATTGGTATATGCCTTTTCTTTGGTTCGCATCTAAAATACACCTAATTAGTTATTAGGTTTTACGCATTCATTTAATTGTCTGGCAATATATTTATATTATAAATTAAAGGCAGCACCCAACAAAGTCACATAACCGCACCCAACAAAGTCAGCACTAGCTACTTAATTTATAATAAATAATATAATATATATAGCACTACTAATTGTAATATATACATGTTCAAGAGATTGGTTCAACATGCACAGAGAGATATATAGATAGGAATAGAATGAGAGAGAGATCAATGGATGAACTGAGAATGAATTGGTACTGCCTTGACATGACTTTGGTACCATTAGGGTTTCTTATGTCTGTGTCATACCATCTCTGGTTGTGGAAAAAGGTCAAAACCCAACCACACCAGACATATGTGGGTTTGCAATTTAACTTACAACGATCTTGGGTCTTAACCATAGTCAAGGTACCTACTCATCTTTGCATCAACTCTTTAAATTTAATATATACTTTTTTTGTTTCACATTGATATAATGTATATAATGAATTAGGACAGCAACAAGAAAGACATGTTAGCAGTGCAATCACTGAGGAATGCACTCATGGGATCCATACTATTGGCCTCGCCGCATTGCTCAGTAGCACATACACTATAAAGAAGCCTCTTAACACCACAATTTACGGATCACGTGACGAGCACGTGATGGCCATAAAATATGCATCTATTCTCACCATCTTTCTCTTTGCTTTCTTGTGCTATTCTCTCTCCATAAGGTTCTTCGGACAGTTTGGTTTTCTCGTCAATGTTCCTCGAGGTAATGACCATAATAACCCCGTGACGGTTGAGTATGTTTGTGGGCTTTTGGGAAAAGGGTTTGGTCTGAATACTATTGGAAATAGACTGTTTTTTGTTGCCATGCCACTTTTGTTCTGGATTGCGGGTCCCGTTTTTGTGTTCTTGTGCTATCTTTTCATGATGGTCATATTGTATAATGTTGATGTGATCACAGATAATAATGGGAAAACTAGGGCTAGAGGAGAGTTCATGGAGAAAAATTGCTTTACAGGTGCTGTGTGATTAATTATAATATACTCACAATATTTCTTTTACAATTTCTTGCAATTTGAGCAAATTAATTTAAGACAGGTTTGGAATTTTCTTTTTCTTTTTCTGAGGGAATGAATAAAAATTTCGGCAAAATTTTCATTAGGTGTCTACTGTGTGGGGCCCACATTGTAAATTTCATACAGTAATCTATTATAAAGTTACACATAAACAAGAAAGTACTCAAATTCTTCTCGTTCATAATAAAAACAATTACAGAAACATAATTAATTGTATATATTTATGTCACAAAATGTATTCAATAATTCAATTACATTATCATAATTGAATTATTTTAACAGAGCAGTTTAACATAATTGTTTTAACAGAGCAGTTTTTTGCTTCATGCAGCGCACAAACAATATGCACCTCTATTTTGATTCTATAGCCTGTGCGCTGCATGAAGCAAAAACTGCTCTGTTAAAATATTTACCCAAAATTGAGCATTACCTTGACCTCATATTATAGCAACTCAAATCAACTAAATTATCATAATTAAATCCATAAGCCGTAATTACATGATACCTCCAGTTTTTGTGAATCCAAAATAATGCGTGGTACCGAACAATCGCGGGTCCACACAATATACCGGCAGCACGAATTCCGATGCAGCCCAACCTGTGATCAATGCCTCATTATCAAGTAGACGTAGATCATTTCTGAACCATACTATCACCACCCCATTACCATTTCTCTTCAAATTGGGGTTCTCATACGGCTTAAACGCCTCCTCTTACGCAATTGAGACCTCTTGGGGGTAATTCCGGGTACCATGTAGTATTTCCCTTGGAATACATTGGGTCTACCCCTGAGTAAGGCTGTGGTGCTATACATAGCGCAGATTAGTCCGCACTATAAATTGATATCTTTATTTTTAAAATTTAAATATTCAATCTAAATTGCTAAACAAGTTAAAAAAATTACTTCAAGACTATATTTTACATTTTTTAGAATTTTTTATTTTTTTAGATGAATAGAAAATCACTACTTTTGAATGATCTCTAATCTTTAGATCAAGTGATATTCTACCTATCTAAAAAAATAGTAAAAAAATTCTAAAAAATTTAAGAGTTGGACTTCAAATATATTTTCATATTGAAATCATGTTAAACGGTTTAGATCAATTATTTGAACTTTAGAAAAAAAAAATGTGAATCTATAGTATGAACCAATATGCGATATGCATAGTAACAGATAAATTCCTCTTGCAAAATACTTTGCAAGTTTGCAAAAATAACTCATTTGGGTCCCAACAAATTTAAAGTTTGTAACACTCTCATGTTATACTCGTAAATAAATAAAATAGTACCTTCTTGCCCTTAAAAAATAGAAGGTACATGACGATGAAATTCTAAAAATAATTCGAGTTCAAAATATAGTACGAAAGGCAAAATGAGAAGCGGATTTTATGTTCATTCTTTTTATTTCCCAGAGATTTTAAAAATCTTATTTGTTTTCTCAATTTCATTCTGAAAATGATATAATTAATAACAAAAAGATAAAAAGTTTCATAATATAATAGGCACAATTCCATGTATCTCTTAGCATAGTTCGCAAAATCAGAATCGGAATCGAACTCTGTCACTTGACCGTGAAGTCGGAATCGGGTGAATCAGATCGGTAACTCGGATTTTTTTGGCAGAAGCATGTTTTTACTAAAAGAATAGAAAAAAATAGTAAATAAAATACTTTTGATTAAAGAAAAGAACTAAATATATACAAGAAAAATAAAGGAAGAAAAGGAAACAAAAAAAGTAGAAAGCATGAAAAATTAATTCAAAAGCATATGCACAAATTGCAAAAAACTGTTGAAACGGACGGGTCCAATGAAAACAGAAATGGAGAGGAGCTGGAAAAGTGGAGGCAGCTCTAAATTTTTCATTAAATGTTACAAGTGGCCCCATCTCTCCATGAGAGCTTTTCGTAGCTAGCGCCGGGTTCACTATGGACCATATGTTTATTCTATTTCTATACTTAACAGACTAGTAGACCAAGTCTATTTAAGCGAATCCATTTTCTTTTCTCCTCCACAGCTCCTTTCTTCCCAAATTGAAGACTCTTCTTTCCGATAAACTCAATTTGACGCAAAGCAAAAGGTAGAATTGGCTCTTCTGGGAGAGAATCGATCTGGAATCAGTCAAGACTCACCTGACTCGGACCAAAAATCGGATAACTCGGCCGAGTCAACCCGATTCAACCGAGTTTTGATGAAAAAATCGCATGAGCGTGAAATTCGGATGAAACTCGGCTCGGACCCGACCGATACCGTTCTGACTCGGCTGAGTTTCCAAACCATGTCTCTTAGCTCAGTTAGAAACTTTAATTTCAAAGATAATTAAGAAATACTTGTTTGACCACGACTACAATTATCAACAATTAGATACCTTGAGTGGTTCTCCAATATTGTTTGGTCCAGTAAAAGAAGGAGAAAGTACTGAGAAAAAAAGGAATAAAAATATGCAATCGAGGTTTCAGATTCAATTTCAACAGATACATGACAGTATATTAATTATACAAAGCACACATACAACAAAAGAAAAATAAGAGAAAAGACAATGACAAATACTAAATAGGAAGAGTAAAATATGCACTGGAGGACTCCGTGGCTCTAATTCCAGCGTAAAACAATTGAAGGGACATGTTGGCATAAATTGCGGACCAAATCAACCTTGGAACCACCCATTTCTATCCAAGTCAATTCTTGCAGGTTGGTAAGGTTTTGTAGCCCTTGAGGCACACCCAATTTTTTACACCTCCAAAACTTGAGTTTTTTAAGAAGCGGCATTGCACCCTCCACTATCTCCCATTCCTCCATTGATAAGCGTTGAAGAGACAAAACTTTTAACTGGCTAAAGCCTCCAGAGGAACAGGTTGCTTTTTGACTTTCGAATGCTTTATCAAGGATGAGAACCTTAAGGCAGCGTAGCTTCTCCAATACTGGCATTATATCCTGTTGGAACTTGTGACCCACAATAGAGAGGTGAATGAGGTGACAGGGGAGCATATCCTCATGAAGCAGCTGGGTCAATTTAGTGGGGCTATCGTAAAAAAATGTGAGAGATTGCAAATGGTTATAAAATGGGAAACCTCTCATGTCAAATATGCCTCGTACACTATCATCATGCCATATAATGAGATTTGTTAGGTGTTCTAATGTGGACAGAAAAGTGACAACTGCCTTTGATGGAGATGATCTGGCGTCTAATTGTAATGAACGTAAATTGGGTGTATGAGGTAACTCTATCTCCCATGATTGTGTGGGCCTCACACAACGAATAGTTTGCAAATTTGTTAATTTTGCTGATGTTGAGAGTTCCAAATTAGAGTGAGAGACATGCCTCAGTGTCTTGATATTCCATGCACTCTTAGGAAACTCAAACTCGCCGCCATCAATTGTTTTTAACCATTGGATTTGAAGGGTTTGCAGAAATTTCATTCTGCCTATCACTTTCTCAAACAATTCTTGATCACGGTTGTCACTTACCCTCCCTCCAAGACTCAGATATCTTAACTGAGTCAATCCCACAAACATCCCCAACTCTATTATGTTCTTATATTGGTCTTCCTCATGGCTTACCACTTTGAGCAGTCTCTGCTTAGAAATATTCGGCATGCTCCCCTTACAAAAGGACAAAAGAGTGTGGACGTTTGGGCTCATTATAAGTTGATCACAATCTGGATTGTGAATTGCCACACGGCGTGCCCTGCTCAAGCTCATTTTATCATCTGAATTTGAATACACAAGGAGAAAGTTTTCCTCCTTGGCTTTTTGGAGAGCAAGATCTCGTAGTAGATCGTGTATGCGTAGAGTTGTGATGGAACCAACATACGATCTCCTATCTACTTGAACCATGCTCCTAGCATAAAATGACAAAAAAAAATTAAGTACAATGATTACAGATATCATAAAGAAAATAGTTAGTATTAAAACAATTTAGTTTAATGTTGTATACATAAGTTGGTTTTATTGAAATAAAGAAAGAGAAAAACAGAAACTTTGATTTTTTTCATGCATAGCAGGATCTGTATAACTTTTACCACTGATTCTTCTATGCATGAAAAAAATTAAAATATTATGTTTTTCCAAAATTTTCTACAGAAAAATTCTCAAAACCCGCTGCTACCTATTTACCTATCTACAGAAAAAATTAACATTTAACATAATAAAAATGTAGGTCCTTGGGCTTACAATTTTCCTTTCTACTATTTATTTTCAATTAAAAAAATAGTTTAAAAACTATTCAATTAAAACCAGTACGATACATCAATATGTGTAATCATTAAATGAAGATGTAATTAATACCTTTGTACGAGATCCTCTAAGAAACTCTCCGCAGTTTCTTCCAATGTTCTGTTATCTTCTTGTGGTATGAAGCCCTCTGCAATCCACATTTGAAGTAAGGATGGGGCATTGATAGAATAGTCTTCGGGAAATGCAGCAAAGTACATAAAACACGACTTCATAGCAAATGGCAGGTCCTCATAGCTAGTGCCTATGATCTCGCTACAATTTTTTCCTTCGACATGCCAACTCATTGTCCGGAACACGCTACTCCAAACAGGATAGCTACGGGGCTTCTTTGATAAGAAACCACCTAAAACCACCAACGCGAGAGGAAGCCCACCACACTTGTGGACAAATTGACCTATGATATCAGATAGATCATCAAAAGAACTTTTATTTGGATCATGATTAGGAAAAACTATTTTTAACAAAAGCTCTCGGCTTAACTTCTCAGATAAGAACTTGAGCATGTATGGTTTACTGGTGGGATCCATGGCCTTAGGAACTTCAGCGAATCTAGTGGTTACAAGTACTCTACTCCCATTCTTTTCATCTGGGAATGTTGCACCAATTTGAGTCCATAGATCGATTGTCCAGACATCGTCTAGGACTATGAGGTACTTTTTTCCTCTAAGAGATTTGTGAATCTCTGTAAGAATCACATTTGCTTGTGTTTCATTTGGTGGTTGCTCAAGCTTAAGTTCTCGCGCTATCTTCCTTGAAATATCAATTACTTCGAACTTTTCAGAAATAGCTATCCATATGCGAACTTCAAATTGTCTTACAACATCACCACTGAAAATAAAATATTATATTGGACATTAGTATAACCAAAATACAAAGACGAAAAACTAGATAAAAATATACAAGTGAATATGGAAAAGTGGGTAAATAGAAAATTATGATTTTCATGGCAATCTATCAGGTTAGGTTGGGCCATTAGACTGGGGACATCTATATATGTAGATGTGTATGCAACAGGGTCAGAAGAGTTCTCTACTTTTCTCTTCTTCTATTTTCTTTTGTTCTATTGATGGGGCTACTGAAATACTTGACCTTCCCAAGTCTAGCTGTTGATCTTGTTGTGCAATGTCAATAAAACCCATGTTAAAGTGCGAAATCAGATATGCACGTAAGCATATATACCGAAAATTTTATTATATCCAAAAACATTTTGAAATTTACAAATCTACAGCAATTTGCGAGAACTTCCCAAATTTGCCCGATCCGGAGAATTATTCTCCAGATCCAGGCCTTCTTTCCTGAAAATAATTCTCATGATCCAAAGGTCTCTTTCTGGAGAATTATTCTTCAAATTTGATTCTTTTTTATTTGAAAATGTTATGATTTTTTTTTATATTGAAATATTAGAAATTTTTTTATATTTTTTTGAAATAGATGAAATACTATATAATTGAATTTATTAGAAAGACTGAGACAAATAATCCGAATCGACATTTTTCAGGCCGGATATTTTGCGGCTATAAGAAAAGTAAAATATTTCTCTGTATTATTGGAAAAAAAAGTTTTGAATCTAAGTTATTTATTCCGGTACGAAAAGTCACTTCTGTGTAAAAAAAAAAAATATCATGGTCCTTCTAGTACATTCAAATTCTAAGAAACTGCATCTATTTTGAAAAAAAAATTGATATCAAATTCATTTCGTCTGACATTTTGTCAGATCATATTTGGTTTTTTTGAAAATAAAATGACCACGATATTTTCTTTATTTATTCAGAAATTACTTTTGAACCGGGATCAATAACTTAGATCCAAAATATTTTTTTTCCAGTAACACACAAAGAAATATTTTAATTTTTCTTACAACCGCAAAAATCCGGCTTGAAAAATGTTGATACGGGTTATTTGTCGCAGTTTTTCTAATAAATTAAATTATATAGTATTTCATCTATTTTCAAAACATATAAATTTTTTTTCTAATATTTCAATAAATAAAAAAAATCATAACATTTTTGCAAAAAAAAAAAAAAAAACCGGAGAATTATTCTTCAGAACCCCAAATCCGGAAATTAATTCTTCGAATTTGCGTTAACCGAGGCGCCTCTGAATCCGAAGAACAATTCTCCGGATTGGGCATATTTGAAATTTCTCGAATATGGCTGTAGAATTGTAAATTTCAAAATGTTTTTAAATAATAATAATAATTTCGGCATATATGTACACAATTAAAATCAATTTAACAAACTCAGTATAATATACTAAAGTTGATTAGCAAATATATTAATTTTATACTTTTTTTACGCAAACATCAAAATTATATTAATTTTACAACCACTTTTTTTTTTACGCAAACCTAATAAAGTATTTCAACAAGGATAAATTTATCAAGGATATTATGGTCATTTTAATATTTAAATTAAGCATTAAGTACCAAATTAACTGACCGGAGTGTTTGACACTGATTGTCAAATTAAAAGTTAAGGAGCCAAGTTGTTACAAGTCAAAAGTTTATGAGCCTCGTACGTATGACATTACCTCATTCTAGAATTATAAAATTAATTAATGTCTAAGACATATTCATTGTTCTACCTATACTCTTCTTTTGGTGAAACATATATTAAGGACTCGAGAAATATTATGACCCAAGCTGACCTTTTCCTCATAAAATAAAAGTTTTACATTAAGACAATATATTAACCATGTTTTCCATTTAAATTATCTGAACTAAAGTGTGTGTTTTTTATTAACAAAATTAGGGGAAAAAAATTAAAATAGGTTGGAAGGTGAATTTGAATCAAACTGATAGTAAATGACACAATTAAGAAAATAAAAAAAATGCATACCAATTGTACACTTTTTGTGCAAGTGTAGTCTTTCCAAGTCCACCGGTACCGCAAATTGAGACCACAGAACGTCTCGTAGTGGTCTCATCAAGCAACTTCTTGACAATGTAGTCCTGGTCTGCCTTGAAGCCAACAATATCAGGATCAATATCAGGTAGTATCAGTGGCCTGACGGGTAGTTTGATATCTCCAATACTGCCCTCACCCAAATTATTTATGCCATATCTGACTCTGCTCTCTTCAATCTCTTTCATCTTTTCTAGGATTTGGTTTATCTCATTTACAAGGTTGTGTACAGCTGGGAGTTTTTTGGTTTTTCTAAACATGTTTTTTATGGCCTCCCTCTTGCCCGACTTTTGTGGATTTTGAGGGATGTCCATGAGAAAGGTGTCTATGGCATCTTCTATAGAATGGGCAATATCTTGGACCTCCTTTACCCAATTTTTCTGCCTTTCGTCTTTTATTTGCTTCCTGTCAGCATCTTTGAGAAAAGCCTGAATCCGTGTGAGTTCTCGGCTGACTTTCTCAACTTGCTCATTGACACTGTATAAGTGTAAAACCTCATTGGATAGAACTTCAGCCAGCTTGCCGAGCACCAAATTAACAATGGTCTCAGCCATCCTGCTTAATTCTCTGTTGTATATGTGAGCTGAAACGAGCGAATGATATATTAAAGAAATTTCAGAGTGGATATATATTTTGGGTGGTAGCTGGACGAACTGTTTTGGGAATATAGCACAGTATTAGATGCAGTTGAGAACCCAAAAGCAATAATTTACCAGTAGCATTGATAGCAAATCCAAGAAACAACATGTGATGAAGTTACCACAATGGTACCAGATCATAAAAAAAAACCACTAATCAAATCAGCAAAGAATGAAATCCAAGATGCTCATCCTTGGTGGATATTTTAGCATGTAGGGTACCACGACCTAATCTTACTTTGTCCTAACTAAGACTCTCAAATCCAATTGATAGTGGTGCCTTACCCGGAGAGAAGACGAGCGCCGAATGCCGAGCACCAAGCGGAGACTGTCTGTAACGTCCAAGATGTAACAAAGCAACCGAGATCGCGAATTGAACACGAACAAGAAAGAAATCTAACAATTTTGTTGAAATTCGAAGTAGCTAGAACACGAATTGATCGCGGATTTGGTCAACAATAGCTAGAACTCTCAAATTTTCTCAATAATTGTCTAATCTAACTGGTTACCCTTACTGCCTATTTATAGGTGAAACTCAAGAGAGAAGAATCATTTTAATTGGTGCTCTAAATCTTTTTAATTGTTCCTTGCACGAATTAAAAATCAGCCTCCAGATCGTCTCCAGTCGCTTCACTTCGTCTCGAGTTGGTATTATGCTGCTCCCTTCCTTCCTGTTCTTGGTTGGCCCACTCATCAGCCACTCTTCTCTTTTAACGTCTATGGGCAGCGATATAAACGCATTAGAGATCACTTTCAAACCTAGCAACTTGGGCACTCAAGTCTGTAAATCTTAAATCCTTTGAAAATGTTTGAAAGCATTAGAGAACTACAGATCTCCAGTTAGTGCGGCTGTAGTTGTAAAGCTTGGTGTTGCGTACGAGAATATGGAAAAGTATGTGAGGAGACAATATTAAGTGCAAGAATATGGAAAAGGAGAAAAGCATAACTATCACTTTACACTTTACAGCACATGAAGCGGATAACTATTACTTAAAAAGATGGGCCTTAATGTTCTATGTACCAAATCTTTTTAAGAGAATCTGAATTATTGCTACTTTGCTTTACTAAAAGTGATTTTAAATGGGTCCGACTAATTGTACCCAAAGAGTTGTATCCAGTTTTTATCTAAAAAAATTGTCATTTGACTTGTGCGAACACTGTAAAATACTATAATCAATACTGTAACTTCAACAACAAATCATGCATAATACCTAGTTCAAAATTCTAACAACCCAGTTTTTACCCAAGTTAGTTAAAAACTGTTAGTAACTAGAAAAGTAAATGTACTTCCAACTGTACTTTCAGCTTCTAGAAGATTTAACACAAACCACTTCCAAAACTTGTACGGCTGTACTTCAAGCTTCTACAAGATTTGAAAAACACACTTCTAAAACTTGTTGTTATTTACAAATTACACTTAAAATTATGCAAAATTATTATTTTTTGCATCAAAATTAAATTTTTTTTCGAAATTAAAATTAAAAAAAAATTGAATTTTTTTTTTAAATTCATCATTTTTTCTTCTATTATTAATATTTATACATGGATATATATCATGTAAAATAAGATTTCAATATTATAAAATTAGCAGATGCAAACTATAAATCTAACAAATGTTAACTACAAGATTTCAATACTGTAAATTTGATACATGAAACTATAAAAACATCATATACAAACTATAAAATGTCACCAATTACAAAAAATTCATATACTGTTCCATTTCACCACAACATAAACTATATCATTTCACCACAAAAAATTCATTAAAATCAACTGTACCATTTAACCATTTCATTTCACCTGAACTGTACCATTTACCATTTCACTATTCACAAATATTTTCAACTGTATCTAACATCAATATAAAACAAACACAAACAAAAAGTTGTTCAATCATTGCAATATTTGGATGGTTACTTCATACAACGCTGATGCGAATTATTTGGATGTGTGAGGAGTTTCATTGCTAGAACGACACGTTCTTTAGAAATGTCATCCTACAAAAAAAAAGAATTGTAAGGGATTTAGATTTATGCACATCAGTAGAGAGGAAAATGATAGGGTGCATAGGTTAGCACAATTAGCCAGAACTGACAAGATCAGTTATCATGGGTATACACTACCCTCTTTCTACAATATGTAATATCAGAAAATATGTAATGTTACTGTTAGTGAAATGGAAGCCTACGGGTATTTGAAAGTAAAATATATACATTATAAAATTACCTGTGTAAAGTTCATAGGCATCTCAGTGATCAGATTGTACACAAAGCGCATCACAAACATAGCACAGTCCATTGATTTGGGTGCCTGCTTTGGGCAGTCCTCATGAATAATGCCAACATCTTTCCATGATGCTTTATCTGAAAAAAAATAATATTAACATCTTTACTGTATAATAATTTCAAGTATGACATGAATTCTGTAAAATAACTCATACAACTTATAAAATTATTGTATGAATCATGTAAAATACCTCATATATCCTACAAAACTGTTAAGTATATTATGTAATAGTTTAATGCATTTCAACACCTAATCATTTAAATCATTGGCAGAATCATGAAAAACTAGTTAAAGAATACTGTAAAAATATTGCATAGATAATTTTTAAAGAAAACACTCACAAGTCCTAATCCTGTAAAATAACTTATACATCTTATAAACCTAAGACATGAATCCTGTAAAATAACTTATATATCTTATAAAACTATGACATGAATCGTGTAAAATAACTCGTATATTCTACAAAACTGTTAAGTAAATTATGTAATAGTTTAATACATTGCAACACCTAATCCTGTAAACCATTGACATAATCATGAAAAACTAGTTGAAGAATGATGTAAAAGGTTTCATAGATAATTTTTAAAGAAAACACTCACAAGTCCTCTAGGCAAGAAAGTGTTTAAGCCATTTTATTGTGTGCCAGTAGTACTGAATGTATTCCCCAATTTCACCAGTTGAGGTGTAATAATGCAACTGCACATTACGAATATCCGCTGCAAAAGCACCCAATGGTTTTTCTTGCAAATAGGAATGAATAGCCATCTGATGCTCTCAAATTGAGGCCCAAACAACTGCGGAAGGGCCTACAATGCTGCTTTTTCATCATATTGATGCATCAGAATATGCAATAGACAAAAATCAAACATTAAAATATTGATCGAAGTATTTCAAAATTTGAAGTCTGAAAATTTAATTCATAATATACAAAAATACATAATAACTTACGGGTATATAAGGGGTGATGAAAAACCATAGATGATTCACAAGAGTCTCATATTGCATTAATGATAGGACCGTGTCAACGAGCTGCAAAATCAATCAATAATATATAAACTAAATTTAACAGTTGTATCCTATAAAACTAAGAAATGAATCATATAAAATAACTCGTACATCTTATAAAACTATGATTTTTAAAGAAAACACTCATAAAGTCCTAATCCTGTAAAATAACTCATACATCTGATAAAACTAAGGCATGAATCCTGTAAAATAACTCATATATCTTATAAAACTATGATTTTTAAAGAAAACACTCACAAAGTTCTAATCCTGTAAATAACTCATACATCTTATAAAACTATAATTTTTAAAGAAAACACTCACAAAGTTCTAATCCTGTAAAATAACTCATACATCTTATAAAACTAAGGAATGAATCCTGTAAAATAACTCATACATCTTATAAAATTATGATTCTTAAAGAAAATACTCACAAGTCCTAATCATGTAAAATAACTCATACATCTTATAAAACTAAGGCATGAATCATGTAAAATAACTTATATATCTTATAAAACTAAGGCATGATAGGACCGTGTCAACGAGCTGCAAAATCGATCAATAATATGTAAACTAAATTTAACTGTTGTATCCTATAAAATGCTAAGTAGATCATGTAAAATATTTTACATTTAATAAAATCTGAAAAAGCTGCATATCCTACAAAACTGATATATACAGTAAACTATTGTATGAAACTCGTGAAATAATTGATATATCCTATAAAACTATTAAGTAAATAATGTAAAATATTGTACAAATCATACCTCACTGCTAATTAGGAGCTCACGATTCATCAAATCTTTGATTGCTGACAATCTGCAATGAAAATTTCCTGGTTTGTGGTAGAAATCCTCTTCATTGATTTCAATAGAAGGAAGAAAATCATGATTATCAATTCAAATCAATAGAAGGAAGGAAACTTAAATAGATCGGTAAAGAACTCACTCAATTTCTATTTCGCTGTTCTCTTCAATCCTATCGGAGATGATGAAAATTCGATTATCGCTTCGATTGAAGACACGCCTGAAGCTTCTGTATAGTCAAGATGTTCTGATGCAAAAGAAGAAGACAATATACAGTTAACAAAAGTAAATGCAAGCATTGATAAAGTAAGAATCCAGTATAGTCTGGATCTAGATCATTCCGATGCCAGAATGTGACTACTATACTTCTAATCAAATCAAATTATTTCAACCAAGCTAACTACAAAAGAAAAGTTCAAATGAACACACACAAATTCAAACAACCTATACCTGACAACTAAGCTCCACAGTAAATTAACTAAAAAATGGAAGTACGGAATCAAAAAGGGGTAGAAACCAAAACCTCAGCGCGAACGAGAATAAAATAACATAACAATTGAAATCGGGGAACTAGCTAAAGTGCTGGAGCTGCTGCCAAATCCGTGCCTGATCGGAGCCTAGTGTGATCTGTCGTCGTGCGTCGCCGTCGCTGCCATCACTGCCGTCGCACGTAGTTGAGAGAAGAGGAGAGGGGAGAGAGCAAAATGGAGGGAGCAGAGAGATCGGGAGGAGAGATCAAATTTTTTTTGTTTTTGCAGAGAGAGAAGATCGGCAATTTTCGTTTTACAAGGGGAGAAGAGAGGTCACGAATGAACGGATCGGAAAGGTTTATAAAAAGAAGGTTGGGCAGTTTGAGTTTGACAATTAATAAACTTATCCAAACGGATGGGTAAAAACCGGGTACAGTTGATTGGTATAAAAACCTTTTCTCATTTTAAATTACTTTATAGTACCGTTTTTATTGTGGCTGTTTTTTATAGTAAAATATACTTGAACAAATTAATAACAAAATAAGTTCCCTTGTTCTTGATAATTGCATAGTTAAACGTGACAACTACTTGAACAAATTAATCTTTTTCAATTGACCAAATGTTTATAAAAGGATCAAATAGAAACATTTTAGTGAAATGCTTTTTCTCCATTTTTTACGAAGTGAATTAAAACTTTCTACTTTAGTTAAATACGTGTTAATTATTTGTCTAATAAAATTGTCTTATCTTATTTTTTGGGAAAGAAGTTGCCTAATAAAATTGTATTAAAATTGGAAATATCCGGGCCATAATCTAATTAAATAAGATTTTTAATAATAATAATAGTTGGCCCAAAATATCCGACCCAATATAATACCTATTTTCCTCAGCAGGTAGCCTGTTCATTATTTATCTTTTTTTCTTCCTTTATCTAATCATTTTATATAGGAACAATGGACTATTGCTTGCTATAGTACAATAGAACAAAAAAAAAATCTACGTGGGTGTTCGGTGAGGGTAGATTAAGCCTCATTTGAGTTCCTTAGGACCCTATGAAGTCTTAAGCTTGCCGAACAAGTGCTCCTTTATTAAGTTTAAAACCACTTTCTTAGTCCTTCTTTTGCCCACTTAGCTAAAAATGGTAGTAGATTGGAGGTGTAGGAAATATTGTAGGAAATATTCCTCTTCAGATCAATTATCAAAACATCAATTTTGGACTGTGGTCAATACTGTAGGAACTCTAAAAAAAATCAGTCCAGTTTCCGTTCTCAAAGTTCAAATTAAAATGATATCCGGTTTCCGTTTGAACTGTGTTCAACATTATCTTCATATTAAAATATGTCTAGACAATAAATTTAACAAAATTTAGAACTTTTTATTATTTTTTCATATAAGTAAAAAATCACTGTTTTTGTATGGTATAGAATGTTCTGAATTAATGGGTATTCTACTTATTAAAATTCAGACCCATCCGGCCAATAAATTCAAACGGATCGGATCAGAAAGTGATATCTCATGAGAAATGACTACTCTATTTATATTGTAAGAGATTCGAGCAGGGGTGACAACGAGCTGGCTTATCACGAGCTGAATCTAGCTCGTGAGCAGCTTATCACAGTAATCGAGTAATCCGAATGAGTTCAGATTTTGAAGCCGAATTGAAATCTCAACTCCTCATCGTCACAAGCCAGAAGCGAGCTGACTCATTAACTCGTTGGACTTTATTGGACTACTATCATACAAATTAAAAATAATAATAATGAAGCTCATCCAACATTTACATAATCAAAGCCATCAGATATATATATGACAAAATGACAGAAATTCATTTTACATGACATATTAATTAATTTACATATGAACTTTACACATTTAAACATACAAATTCATACAAATTCACAAAGAACGGCAAAAATTCACACAAATTCATACAAATTCATAAAACTAATTAAATTCATGCATAGTTGAGCTTCACATAATGACAGAAATTTACACAAATTCATATCTGGACCGAGCTGGATAGCATAAAATCAATTTACACAAATTCATACAAATTCATACTTGGACCGAGCAAGACACAACTCAAACTCGTTAATTTTGGACCGAACTAGTAGCGAGCTAGCTCGTTAACAGCTCAGTCCAGTAATGAACGAGTTGTTAACGATCGAGTCATATGAGAGTCTCGAACAATCAACGAACTACGACCTTTTTCTTAATTTAATTGATATTGCGGTGTGAACCCACTACCAACCATTCAAAAAAAACAAAAAAAGATATTGCTGTGTGAACCCACTACCAACCTTTCACAAAAAAAAAAGATATTGCGGTGTGAAAGCAAGAATCTTAATTTGTCTTTCACATGGTAACTAATTTAGAGATCACTTTTCAAACCTAGCAACTTGAGCACTCAAGTATGTAAATCTTGAATCCTTTGAAATGTTTGAAAGCATTAGAGAACTACACATCTCCAGTTAGTGCGCCTGTAGTTGTAAAGCTTGGTGTTGCGTGAGAATATGGAAAAGTATGTGAGAGGAGGCAATATTAAGTGCAAGAATATGGAAAAACAAATTATTACTTACTTTGCTTTACTAAAAGTGATTTTAAATTACTTTATAGTACCGTTTTTATTGTGGCTGTTTTTCTTAATAAAATATACAGCAATAACAAAATAAGTTCCCTTATTATAATACCTTAATTTCCAATCAGTTCTGACCTCAGCAATGAATAGTGCCACCATCTCTTCCTACCCTTCGATGCGTTTTCAGCTAGCTCAAATTATTTTGTGCTTAGTGCTGACGCTTCCATTCGTAATCCACACAGCTTCAATTGCACACCTAGCGCTCCTCATCCGATTTTACCATACACCGTCCACTGACTGACTCGCCCTGTCAAGGAGGTCGCAGCTCACGCCTTCTCTTCGTTCGTGCTCGCCACGTGTAAACTACTCCGCTATGTGTTCCTTCACCCGCTTTCCACGCCTCCTCCTCTTCTGCTTCGGCAAGTATTTCTGTATTAGGGAATACTCACTCTACTCCCCCTCAAGTCTTGCTAATTTTCTGTTCTCCCTTGCGCCTCCCTGAGCTCCCCCCTCGTCTATCCTCCACAGCAGCTACGCCCTCCATTGTGGTCGACCCTGCCCACTTCGGCCACCTTCGGTTCCTTCTGCTGGTATGATCTGTTTATAGTTTAGTAATTTCTACCTCTAATTCACAAATTGGCAACAAAAACGACACCTCCAGTAAAATTACCCATTGGCACTGTTCTAAACTTTTCTGATTTCACCGTCTACCTCCATCTTGGTCTTCCTGCACTGTTCAGGCGCAAATTTTTCTCCAAATCTAAACATGGGCATTTCTTAATTTTAATAAAGCAGGGCAATATGAACTTCCGGGGATCCTAACATGTTCATTTAAAAAAAAGGTTTGCTCAATCTATATATGGTATGAAGGCTATTTGCATTGCTACATACAATTTCAGACATACCAGGCTTTACGGTTTATTTTGTTTGGTTAACTACATACAATTTCAGACATCTCTGATTTTTCCAATTTAGTTTTAGTTTACTTAGTTAAATCCTTATTTCCTCCATAGTTACATTCTCTGAATTATATCTCATTAGGTTGACATGTTGGTATCAGGAATTTAAGAAAAACTTCCGAAAGGGGAAAAATGATTATAATTGTTTACCGAACTTATGTGAACATATATATATTCTGTGTTTTACGGAAATGGTGCCGATTTGTGTCGCAAAAAATCACATCTTCCATCCCTCACATCAGAGGTCTTGTATTTAGTTTGTAATAATAGAATAACAACCTCTATAAATTATTGACTGTAATTCAAAAGTTTTAACTTCCAAAAATATGGCAAATTCCTCAACTTCCAGTTATCTAAATATTTTTCGATGTATTTCTCTTTCTTCCTATCTGCGACAAATTTCATCCCGGTGAACATGAAGCAACATCAAGCTGACATCCACGCACAGCAGCACCATACGGTTGCAAATTTGTAATTACAAATTACAAATTACAATGCTCTTACTTTTTTAGGTGATTAACAATTACAAATTCCACCCTGTACCACTATTTGTTTCCTGCCTAATGATCAAATTCCCACTATGACAAGCCAATGTATTGTCTATTTGTGCTTGCATGAGTACCCAGTTTAAGATGATGCATATAAGGAAAAGGTGAAAGTAAGAGAACTTCATTCTATTTTTCCGTAACGAAGTGAATTTCCTCCATGCTTCTTTCCCATAATAAATCCATCCCTGTCAGAACACTCACAAATTTTCTAACTATTTGTTTCTTATTTGAAGAAATCAATAGGAACACAACAGAACAGCCAATGATGCTGCCAAGGTGTACAAGTTTTTCAGAGAGGAACACGAAAGCAACCTATATTTCGTTTTCCAAATGAAGGATTATTATACAGTACAGACTAATTAAGTAGGTAAACTTCAGCTTGTTCTAACTATATACAAAACTGCAGCAGCAGAGTAGGAGGACCCATATATTTGGATAAGGAATGTTAAGTGCAAGAAGACTGCCGATACCAACTTGGGAAAACTTCAAAGAACAACTGACTCATTTATCATTTTTGTACATCAACGTTAAACATCAGAATTGCATTTCCTTTTGTACATTGATTGATACCTTCTAATGTTTCCATAGTACTGAAATTATATTTTGAGCAGATGCTTACTGCTTTTGTAGTTGTTCCTTTTTTCTCAAATGAAATGCACTCTTGATAATGTCCAACTAAAACGGAATATGTATCCTCCCAGGTACCTACCTCAAATAAAATTACAAACAGACAGCCCAGATCAATACAGCAGGACGGTAGTGTGGAACTTTTTCTTTTTAATTTGTACCCATTCAGAAGAACTAATTTGGGCCGCCCATTTGTAATTTGCTTGAGTCAGTCACGCCTAAGAAAAATTAGTTGCGGCGGAGCCGCAGCAGACACACCTAGTTCTTGATAATTGCATAGTTAAACGTGACAACTACTTGAACAAATTAATCTTTTTCAATTTACCAAATGTTTTTAAAAGGATCAAATAGAAATTTTTTAGTGAAATACATTTTCTCCATTTTTGATAAAGTGAGTCAAAACTTTCTACTTTAGTTAAAAGCGTGTTAATTATTTGTCTAATAAAATTCTCTTTTCTTATTTTTTGTAAAAGAAGTTGCCTAATGAAATTGTATTAAAATTGGAAATATCCGGGCCATAATCCAATTAAATAAGATTTTAAAAAATAATAATAGTCGGCCCAAAAAACTCAAAATATCCGACCCAATATAAAGCTATTTTCCTCAGCAGGTAGTCTGTTCATTATTTATTTTTTTCTCCCTTTATCTAATCATTTTATATAGGAACAATGAACTACTGCTTGCTATAGTACAATAGAACAAAAAAAAATCTACGTGGGTGTTCGGTGGGGGTAGATTAAGCCTCCTTAGAGTTCCTTAACATCTTATGGAGTCTTAACCTTGTCGAACAAGTGCTCATTTACAAAGTTTAAAACCACTTTCTTAGTCCTCCTTTTGCCCACATTTTTTAAGCTTGTCCAAGATTTTAAGACTTGATTTTACATGGCTTAAACATTTTCCTATGAGAAATGGAGAGGAAAGATGTCGGAATAACTGAAGATGAAAGAAGCAACCATTTAGAGTTAGTTAGATTACTGATTTCATTATTTATTTTTGTTGAAGGCCCATGCAATGTCTCCAGTTCTATTCATGACAAATTACAAGCAAGCTCAAGCCCATAATTTATTTGCATGAAGTATATTCAAGATTTTTGTAGAAACAACCAAACAAAATATCTTGTAATGTAGATTGTCAAAACATCTAGAGATGACAAGGAATATCTCAACTCTAGATGTTTCCTTAGTTTTTGTATGGCAACTATAAATATGCTAGTTGATGGCATCAAGCAAATCAAGCAATTCCTCATAGGATATTCTGTATTTTAATTATGGTCAGATTGATTTGGATTATGATTGGACGGTAAGAATCTAAATAGATATATTTTGTTACCTCGTAGGATATGGATTTCGAAATGGGTTGCGGTGCTATCCATATCGTACGTAGATCGGTATGCACTATGAATTGACATCTTCGTTTTTAAAATTTAAATATTCAATATGAATTGCTAAATATGTTAATTATAACAGATAATTCCTGTTGCAAAATACTTTGCAAGTTTGCAAAAATAACTCATTTGGATCCCAAAAAATATAAAGTCTGTAGTACTCTCATATTGATCTCATGTTATACTGGTAAAGAAATAAAATAGTATCTTCTTGCCATTAAAAATTAGAACGTACATGCATGACGCTCAACTTTTTATTGTTTGGAATCCAAAATTTCAATTTTGCTTTTGGTATTTACATTTAAATATTCTGATTTTATTCTGATAGGACCTCCCAATATAGAGACAATTAAATTGAAGTTCATCTTTATTTTATATGCATGAAAATTAATATTCCATAAAAGGAATTGAGTTTCAATACTTAATTTCAATAATTGAATCAATCATTTATCATTGTCAAACTTAATAATATGACTGAAAATTATATATAATTTTTAATAATAATTATTCACAATGTGTAGGGTATACCAAATTTAATGACTAAAATATTATTTTGTTAAGGAATCACGTGTACAATTTTCGACACATTTTTTATGTTGCATTCTATTTGATGTATTATACATAAAATGTCACAAAGAATTATCGTTTTGACAGCTCGTTGAGTGCATTAAGAATATTATTATTATGCTAAAGTTATGCATTAGAGAATTAATATAGCTACAATTTACAATCTCACATTAGGGAATAAGGTTCTGTCAACCCTTTTCAGTTTTGCGGCTCTTTTACAATCAAATTCGGGTTAAGTGCGCATTAATTTTGATTTATTTTTCCTTTTTGTGTTTTTGACTTGGACCAATTTAATTAATCACGTCTTCAGAGATCAGAAGGAAATTTTCAAAATTTACATAAACAGAATGAGAGCATTAATAAAATGTACTTTTTAATGTCACTGTTATTTCAATTAACTAAAAAAAATATTTGTGGGATTTGATACTTAACCCCAAGTAGAGAAACCCTGTAATGTTTAATGATTTTCTTTTTTTTTGAAATATACAGGGTATTTAGCAAAAGCTATTTATGATTCTAGTAATTTTCTATGAATACAATTTATGATATAGAAAATAATTTCATTGTAACCTAAAATTCCAAAACTTTTGATATGTTTTTCTCTAGTTCTAGCTAGCTAACAACAATTTTAATTGGTATGTCTATTTGATATTCCAAAAAATATTATTTCATTTAAAACTAAAAAATTACTCATGCAATATGTATTATTTAAATGGAAGATGTATAAAATTTGGGTCACTCTGAAAGTCATTTATATATTCTTCAATCAAATAACTTGTAATTTTTAATGGTTGAGATTTAGTGATTTTTTATGATCAATTATATTTCAAATTTTCTCAAATTTCATATATACTTTATCTAAATGATGGAGAATGCATCTAGAAACTTTATTTTTTTAGTTGGAATCGTACATGTAATAGCTAAAATTTAAAGTTGATGATTTTAATAATATTTTTCATTAATTACAAATATATTTTTGTCAATTTAATTACTTAGGAGATGGAAAATATTGTATGCATTAAATGAGTCTCCTGAGTAATTAATAAAATGGCAATATTTTTTTTATAAAAGATATTAAAATGGTTTATGTGTATCTTTCATGCCTCAATCAGATCCGTATCCTCTGCATTAACTCAAAAGGGCCTTTTGAGTTAATGAATTTCAACCGTCTGATTTTAAATGGAGCCAATCCAACTAGTGCCTATAACATAGGGGCCCTTTAATATTAGTGCATATTTAGATCGCACGAATCTTAAAAAAGATTGGATGGTCAAGATGCATTAACTCAAAAGAGAATCTTTTGAGTTAATACAGAGGATACAAATTCGCCTCAATCATGTCTCGCATCATTTTCTCTATATGTGTTAAAAGTTTAAATAATGGATACTAAAATTTGGATGTATTATAAAATGATCCCTAAGCAAATTAGCAGCAAGAGGATATTTAGATTTTAGGGTTGTAAATTAGCCAGGTAGCGAAGTTAGTAGCGCACAGCCGCTATTTCCTTTGGATTTATTAGCAAATAATTAATTAATGCGGCTTAAATGCATGTAACAGCTGCAATTGTTGACTAACCAGCTTTCATTATTTCATATATATCCTTACCTCACTGAGTCACTGTCCTTCCCTACATGATCATATATATATATGTTGTCTATCATATGTTCCCAAAAATAATTAATTATGTTACAAAGATATTTTTGTCAAGTTACAAGGAGATGGAAATATTGTATGCATTAAATGTCATCTGAGTAATTAATGAGATGGCGATATAATTTTCTGATTTTATAATAAAAATATACTCAATTAGGGTTCAAATGGCTCATTGTATCTTTCATGCTTCAAATCATGTCTCTATATATGTTCAAAGTTCAAATAATGGATACTAAAATTTGAATGCATGTAACACTGAGTCTGTGAGTCACTGTCCTTCTCTACACTTGGCCAGGGATAAAATGATCATATCTGTACTTAGTCTTTATCATATCTTCCCAAAAATAATTAATTATGTTACTCTAGAGCTCTGACTAAGCAATTAATGACCTGCATGGAACTAAAGCATAAAATAATTAAAAAAAAGAAAGAGAAATTCCATCTGACCTAACAAACCTATATATAAATAAATTATTATATAAGAAAGAACCATATATATTAGAGGATCTCTATATTATTCTTTGTTCCACTATAGCCTACAGTAGTACCTACTAGATCACACGTACGTTTTCAAATGCTATTTAAATACCAACACCACCTTTTGTAATGATGTGCTCCAACTCGACATTATGCAATGATATGCTCCACAGACATATGAACTACTTATGCAAAGAAGAAGAAGAAAACAAAAGCCATAGATAGCCATGCATGAAGAGGTAGCGAGTCGAATGCAGCCAAGGATGACTTGCCGGAAACCGAATAAACCCAATGATATATAGTTGGTGTTTTTGCAAAATTGCCGGCAAGTTGTCTTTGGCTACGTATAGCTCTCTTCTTCTCACGCTTGGCTTTTTCATGGTATAAAGACATCTAGACATGTTTCCTAACTAACCAATATGTATGGCTCTCTATCTTCTCGCCATTATGAGCATTTATGAATTGTTAAGAGGTTATCATTAAGCAAGTTCAAAAGGTACATGCATGTTATCAAGTTGAGAAGTTGTGTTGCATTGCAGTAGAAAACATATATTACAATTATAAATGACATTTTTTCTAGTAAAGTAAACATCATTAATTATGCATCGTTATAGATACCTCCTTGCAGCAACTAATCATGCACACTCCACAATAAACTTCCAATAATTATTTTTTTATTGGTAATGTGCTTGTATGCTTGACTCATTCTTATATTATCAATAAATAAAGAGGAGAGAGTTCAAATATCTTTATTACTTTGTATTCAATTCATCATGTCTCTATTTTTTTAAATTTTCTAATAACAAACATTTTAAAATTTAAATATCAAAATAAAATTGTTAAATGTGATATATTTTATTTTCTTTACATGCACATACAAAATTATCACTTTTCAGTTTTAGTTTTATATAAATCAATAACTGAAAAATCAACGGCCATAACTTATTCACATCAATATATTTTTGCAAGCTCTTGATAACAATATAAATAAAGTTAAAGGTCATAATCATTTATATGTGCATAGAGAAAATGATGAGGACCTTATCTAATATTTTTATTTTGGTATATAAAATGCATTTAACATTGACAGCTATTAATTTTAAGTTATTAAAGTATTAAAAATAGAGATACAGAAATGAGACATCAACTTTACTCCAATAAAATATGCTCGAATGTGGACTGTAATTTCAATGAATATTGGGCCCTGAACCAAAGCCCATGAAGTCGACCGGTTTTTTTCTTTTAAAAAAAGGTTGGGGTTCGGTCTATTCGGTCCAACCGGTTTTAAATATTTTGTATATCGCCCATGAGCCCATGAACACCCCTAATTCCACATATCAATTGGTTACGCCGCTATTTCTTTTTTATTTATTAGCAAATAATGCGGCCTAAATGCATTTAACATTAACAGCTGAAATTGTTGATCACTGCATGCCTAACCTTCCATTTCCTAGATAGAGTTTGATCATGGATAAATTATGATGAAAGAGAACAAATGTACATGCAGTTGGCGCCTCAACCTTTTATTTTGCATGATGCAAAAGTTGGGTAAAGAAGTATCTCTCTATGGCACATATATAAATCCATGCATACGGTAATATTAATTAATTGTCCTTAAATGTGAAAAACAGAGAGAAATTCCATCAGACCTAACCAACCTATAAAGAAATTAATAAGAAAGAACCATATATTAGTTAGAGCATATATCTCCAAATATTATTCCTTCTTCCACTATTTATAGCCTTCACCACAGACAAAGATCAACTGAAGAGAACAAAATTGAGAGAAAGAGCAGTAGTGATATAAAGATTTGGCCATAAATAGCCATGCGTGAAGAGGTAGCGAGTCGAATGCAGCCAAGGATGACTTGCCGGAAACCGAATAAACCCAATTGCAAAGAGAGTTGGTGTTTTCGCGAAAATGCCAGCAGGTTGTCCTTGGCTCCGTATGGCTCTCTTCTTCTCATGCTCGGCTTTTTCATGGATACTAAGGCATCTAGACATTTTTTTTTTAGGAAATGAGTAAAAATGGAGGTCAGCCTTGCACTTGAATATTTATTAGAATTTTTTTAATCAAATTCCGAAATGTGGCGATCTGCATAAAGCTTTAATCTATGTAAGGATCATTGGTAATGTCTTTCTAACTAGATATAAATTATGAGCATTTATGAATTGAGGGCAGATAGCAAGCGTGAATTACAAATTAAAGAAGAAATATATATTCCCAAAATAAAGTTCCCTAAACAAGTTTTTAAGTGGTTCTAAACAAGTTCATGCACACTCGAGTACAATAAATCTCGACTAAATATATTATTCCTTTTTTTTATTATTTGGTAATGTGCCCGTAGGCTAGACTCAGTGTTTTATTATGAATAATTAAATAAGACAATATGCAAGAACACTGGTTTTTAATTTAAATGAATATTGGGACCTGGAACAAAGCCCATTAGGCCCAAGAAATTATATTAAAGAAACCATGTGATGATTAGTAGAAACTTCAATTTTAATTTGCTAGTATGATTCATTAAGCCCCAACCGGCCCAAGAAAATTGCCAAATAGACTCATTATTAATTCATTATTAATTTGTTAGTACCAAATAAATTTATTCGTTGTAATTTAGTACAATAAGAAACCAACTAGTAAGAGCATTGGGAACTCCAACCCATAACTTTGTATATTTTCTTTTATGAGATAATTTCATCATGACATTCTATGCAGTTAACATGTATAGTCACCAAGACAATTACGACTACAATTAAGGTATAATAAATGCGTGAACATTTTTTAGATATTCAATGCATTAAAAGCCATGTTGCAAGGATACGGGAACGGGTATCGTTTCGGATACGATACAGATAAGATGATACCGCAATTTTTAAAATCTAGAATACAATACGTGTGTGTGTGTGTTTTATTATTTTAATTATATTATTAGTTCAACACTTGTATTATTACAAATTTAGCAGAAAAACAAATGCATAGTTAGACATTCATTCTCTCAACCATCATGAATTTACAAAAAAATTAACTAGTTATATAATTTAAAACTGAAAAGATCCACATTCCACAACATCCATTATAAATTCAAATTTACCGGGGGCGTATTGGGACATATCGGAGACTGTATCGGCTAATTAAATATATATATATATATATATATATAGATATATATATAGAGAGAGAGAGAGAGAGAGAGAGAGAGAGAGAGACTATGGTGAGTTGTGAAGTAAAACAACATTCATATTCCCATTTTGAAAATCCAAACCATCGATCCAAACTGCTCAACATGATCTCCATATTGAAATGTGCTTGGAGACCAAATTTTATATTTTTTGGATTTCTTTTACTATTTATTAAGTCACTTTGAAAATCACTGATTTGAGTGAATAGTAAAAAATAGTAAAAACTTCTGGACCATTGGATCAGCGATTTTTAAAGTGGCTTAATAAATAGTACAAAAATTCTAAAAAATGTAAAATTTGGTCTCCAAGCACATTTCAATATGGAGATCATGTTGAGCGGTTCGGATCGGTTGTTTAGATTTTCAAAATGAAAATATGAGCGTGAAGTAAAAATCACCTCTTACTTCACAACTCACCATAGCCCAGCTCTCTCTATATATATACTAGTATCGTGCCCGTGCGTTGCAACGGAATATATGATAAGATAACAAAAATAAATTCTCATACAAAATGACAAATTTTCATAAAAAAAAACAAAATTAGAAATATATTCTAGATTTATCACAGTAATATGTATAGAAATAAGGAAGTGAACAAAAAAGTGATTTTCATTGTGATCCGCCATATAGAAAATTTCAATTGGAGAGGGAGAAATAAGGAAACAAATAAATAAGAAAACGGAGAATTATATCACTAAATTTTAGAGTCTGTTTAATTTTAATTGTAACACATCGTGTGGCAGTATGTGTGGCGAGTATGTTTGTAGCTAAATTTAAACTTCTACACATAAAATAGATGCATTTAATCAAAAGAAGATAGATTATGTGATTAGAGAGCTGAGATTAAATCCAAAAATTAATCTTTCAATCGTAGCCGTTGGCGGATCGGACACCCAACGTGTTTAATAATGGAATGGATATATATATATACACACACACACACACACATACATACATACATATAGAGAGAGAGAGATGGACTAGGGTGAGCCGTGGAGTAAAACAAGTTTTTACTCCAAGCAATATTTCCATTTGAAAATCCAAACAACCGATCCAAACCGCTGAACATGATCTCCATATTGAAATGTGCTTGGAGACCAAATTTTACATTTTTTGGAAATTTTTTACTATTTATTAAGCCACTTTGAAAATCGCTGATTCAGGTGAACAGTAAAAACAGTAAAAAATTCTGGACCAGCGGATCAGCGATTTTCGAAGTGGCTTAATAAATAGTAAAAAAATTCCAAAAAATGTAAAATTTGGTCTCCAAGCACATTTCAATTTGGAGATCATGTTGAGCTGTTCGGATCGGTTGTTTGGATTTCCAAAATGAAATTTTTTTTGCGTGGAGTAAAAACTTGTTTTACTTCACGGCTCACCCTAGTCCATCTCTCTCTCTCTCTCTCTCTCTCTATATATATATATATATATATATTCAAATAATCTGATCCGCCACATGGCATATCAAATGCGTACCGGATGTGTCAGTATCCAATACATATCTGATACGGATACAGAACCATATATGAAATATCGGGATAACATAGATTAAAAGTAAGAGAAGAAAAATAATAAAGTAATCGAAAGATGGAGGTGAATGTAAGTTGGGGATTATTAGACTTCAAGAAATTATTTTTATAGCGATTTTTTTTTTTCAAAACATCAATCAAAGAATGTAATTTTTCAAATTACCAAGCTAATAAGAACGCTCACCACAAAAAAAACCCTCTTTTTTTTTAGAGAGAAAAAGGAGTCCAAGCTTCTTCTAATAATCTACATCAAGAACATTTCCTTGGTCAGTGATTAGCATATAATAAATAACTACTAAACTTTGTTTAAGTTCCCACTTTCCAAAATAGTTAACGAAGTTAAATTTTATGGATTTTGAAAAAAAGAAAAGATAACGGTTTCATGGACGCTATTTTTGTTGACTTTATTATTTTTTTGATAAAATAAAAGTACGTTCCTACCTTGATTTTTCTGGAAATATAATTATGTAAAAATAAACTTTTTGAATGGCTCTTATTATTTTTTAGAAGGTGAAAGGGGAGGGAGTTGTGGTCCAAACTCCAAACATTTATGACATATCGCCAAAAATACAATATTATCTTGGACCCACATTTATTGAATGGTCTACATTAAAAATGTTGAATCATGTTTATTATAATTTCTTTTTGTTAATATTTTCTGTTATTATTTTTTATGAACTAACTTGAAACTTCAAAAAAAAAAATGTGAGCGATCATGTCATGTGTCATCACAACGCGACCACACATGAGTATGACGTGATTGTCATTTACTATTTTAGTCAAGTCAAGAGTGTCACATATGTCTCAACTTTTGTCAGTTTTCTTGTGGATCCGCCCGTGCATCTAACCGTATTGCCCTTTGTTTTTCTAATGATAAAGCTGTTTTGAATCGCTACAAGGATGGCTTCAGAGTAGTGAATACAGATTAAATTAGACAGATTTATATTTAAGAAAAAAAAAGTTGACACTATAAACAGTAGCGTCTTGAAAAAAAAAAAAAAAAATATATATATATATATATATATCTAATGCTATGAACAATTAATAATTATGGTATCTGATTGCTTGTTTTGTCACTTTGTGTATTTTGTGAAGACTCAAAGGGTGCAATTAGTTCCGATATTCCAATAATTATTGTGATGCGTTGATCATCAAATTGACTTCTTCAATTAAATGATTTATTTGTCCGTTTTTCAAGTAATATATCTCGCAAATTATTGTTAAATGCATGCATCACAAGTCAGAGATGCATAGATAGAATAGAATAGAATAGAATATATAGTATGCATGGTTGAAAGATCTCGCAAAAAGTAGCATGGATGTTATTCCTTTGTCTTTTTAGTATTTAAATAAATTAAGAATAATAATTTTTAAGGCGGCCGGAAAAAAATGGAAGTGAAAAGTCAAGTCAAATAAAATATAATTTGTTTTATTAGGAGCATGATAATTGGTCTTCAAATAAATCTCCGATTGCGCTCTCAGATATTTAATATTTAACTTTCATTTGCAGCGTTCATATCTAAGCATTTAAAATTCTATTTATAATCTTTTACAATACTACTCGTAAGTACGCATTTAAATTATAAATCTGGGTAGTTTTAACTTCTAACTACTTTTGTTTTCAAGTCAAAAAAGGAAAGATTTCTTTCACCCACTCATTTTTTTTTCCTCTGATCATTCTCGTCTATTTTTCTGACAATCCGTGATGAATTTTGCTAATCTAAAAATACAAACATTTTTTACTCGATTTTCTCTTTCAAATGAGATCCATGAAGAAATACTTTTGAGTTTTTTTCAAGTCATTGTTTTTTTTTTTAAAGTAAAGCTCATTAGCACTTTAAATTCTCATGCTTTTAAACCTCAGTCTACGACCTTTTAAACCTGACATTGAAACTTTTTAAAAGTTTGACACAACTACTTTTAACGATTGTATACAGATGTTTAAATGTGTGATACTATATGATCGACATCAGAGATTTAAACGCTTGAACATAGTAGTTTAAATGATGATATTAGAGGTTTAAATGGTAGTAGACTGGCGTTTAAAAGTTTGAAAATTTAAAGTGCTTATGAGCTTTACTTTAACAAAAGCACTTCAAAATAACTCAAAAGTTTTTCTTAATGGATCTTATTTGAAAGAGAAAATCAAGTGGAAAACTTTAGTATTTTTAGATTCGTAAAATTCATCACGGATCGTCGGGAAAATGGACTAAAATGCTCAGAGAAAAATAAAAAAGAGTGGGTAAAATGAATCTTTCCTTTTTTGACTTGAAGACAAAAGTAGTTAGGAGTTAAAACTATACAGATTCAGAATTTAAATGCTTGCAGATAGAGGTTTAAATGTTTGCGAGTAACATTGTAAATTGTTATAAACAAAACTTTAAAAGCTTGAATATGAGCATTGGAAATGGAAGTTAGACAAAAATTGAAAGGTTTTTTCTGTTAAACTAGTTGATGACGCGCTCAAGTATGATGGCTTGGGGAGCCAAAACATTTCTTTTTGTTTTATTAGAGAGGAGAAAATATTACGAGATACTTGCAACCAAACAATATTTTCTCACCCAAAAAATAAAAAAGCTCCTATCAAATGCCATCTTTAACCAAATAATTTTTGTCATAGCACAAGCATTGTTAAAATAGTTTAAATAGTATATAGTGGCATTGCACGTACTAAAGCATCAATCCTCTTCATTATTATATCAACACATAAACAAGTACTTATATTTTTTTCTAAATAAGTATTTTTAGAGGAGCAATATTGAGCAATTGAAAATTTAAAATATTTTCGTGAAATTTGTTGGATTTATTAATTGGTTTGAAGACAATTGAATTTATATAATTTCTGAAGAGGTTTGGATTAATATATATATATATATATATATATATATATATATATATATATATATTGGATCAAAATAAATATTGACAAAACTGCAAACAAACCCAATAATAATTTTTATTAGTCCAAAATTTCTCAAAATCTATAGGCGTCACCATTATATATTTTCTTGGGAATTATTTCTTAAATGCTAAAAGTAAATTCGTTGTTATTGGACTAAACTTTAATTATACGAACTCAGCCGCAATACTATAAATGTTTAATATATTAGTCCTCTAAGTCTACATTAATTAATCAGATAGGTTAATTCCATGCATGGTTTAGAGCTAGCTAGCTATAGATGGAATATTATTTCTGGCAACATGGAATATAAAACAATAAAAGCATCATTCCTAATATTTGTCATAAAAATAATGTATATATAATATTGTCCACACTTTGATCTCTTCTTTGAAAGTAAACTCATGCTCGTCAAAATTTGAAGTTAGATTATTTGTTCCAACACACACACACACACACGCATATATAGGAGGGTTACAATACCTCATGCCTTTCATATACTTCATCATACCTCATATTGTATATCTCCGTTTTCAAAGTCCAAATTGTCGATCCGAACCGCTCAACATGATATCCATCCTAAAATATACTTGGAATGAAATTTTATAATTTTTTCAAATTTTTTACTATTTTTTAAGATAGGTACAAAATCGTTGTATCTGGATCGTTCAAAAACAGTAATTTTGTACCTATCTTAAAAAATAGTAAAAAACTTGCAAAAATTATAAAATTTCATCTCCAAGCATATTTTAGTATGAATATTATGTTGAGCTGTTCAGATCAACAGTTTGGACTTTGAAAACGGAAATATACAATATGAGGTATGATGAGGTATGAAAGATACAAGGTATTAGAACCCTCCTCATATATATATATATATATATATATACGCACTTGATCAAGATATACATGTGTCGACATCTTATTCTCCACTATTGACAAATTAATTATATTCCCTTTTGTCTTCTTTTATTTTGACCAAAAATCTTGATTATATTCTGCAACAAGTTGTCTGCATGTTGTCCGGTGTAAACCAAAAAAAAAAAAAATCAGTGGCTAATTAATGTTATAATGCATGCATGCATAGTAAAGCCGACACCTTTACATGTCTGAGACGTACAATCGTATCTTAATTCCATAAATAGAAAATTCTTCCAAATGGTAATCAAGATATATACCATCAAATTAAAAAAGTTAATAATAATAAAAGAAATTAAGGAAATTAAAAAGGAAGCTAAAGTAAACCTTATATATAGAGGGGTTAATAGAGAGAGGTTGTATGAAAGAGAGAAAGAAGAAGAAAGATATCATAAATATATAGGGATGAAAATCTTATGTTATTCTCTCTCTCTCTAACATGAGGTAACCTTATATATAGAGAGAGAGGGGTAATAGAGGTTGTATGAAGTATGAACTCGTGCATTTGTGTGTGTTTTTAAGGAAGAGAGAAAGGAGGAGAAAGAGCAAGAGAATCATGATGCCTTGCTTGAAGTGAGGAGAGAGGAACACAGCCAAGAATGACTTGCCGGCAAGCTAACGAAAGATCGCCATGTAGGCATCTTATTTGTGGCTAAGTTGGCAGGTTGTTCTTGGCTACGTTTCGCTCTCCTCTTCTCATGTAAGGCATGGTTTGATTTTCATAACTATATATGTAAAGAGTTGTATGTATAGATTCATATTATTTGTTGTGAAGAATGAAATATATATATGATCTTGATGTGTATACATGTTATTTGTTAACTTTTTTCATGTCATAATATCATTGAAAAACAGTTGCATGTATAGATTCATCTTATTTGTAATCAGATTATTGTCAAGAATTAATGAATAAATAAAGTTATATTAATTCCTCTCTCTCAATTGTTTCACATGATATATGGAGGTTGTTTGTGAAGCTTAATTATTTTACAAATTCTCTCTGATCCTGAAATATATATATTCCCGACTTGTGCGATTTCATCCGATCCAGAGCAACTTGCAAGCTTTGGCGTTTCTCTTCCTCTGTATCTGACTTGGTTCAGCATGGGACCCGATTTGGAGTTGTACTCCATCGCTTTCAACAAAGTATACCCAACAGTTACTGCATTGATGGAAGTATATATATATATATATATATACCATTTGAGGCTTGCTCTCTGGCTTGCATTTTCGAGTTCAAAAGATGGGGCCATAAAAAGTTATCCAGTTTTAGAACTTTCAGAAATAATACTTGTCGGGATTCTGTTTAGAAATAGATCAGAAATATGTCTGGTGCAATATAAATTATTGATTTAACTATACGGAATGGTGAAATTGACCAGCTGCCAGTTTAATTTATATAAGTACAGCAGTTGCATTATGATTTAAGTAAACTTGGTTGCCAATCCAAAACCTAAACCCAGCTTAGAAATTTGTATTTTATGGATCTGAATTTATATGTTAACTGGAAAGAATGAAACTGGTAGATTCTGTGATGGGTGAACTTGTACATATATATATCATGCATACTTGATCTAAACTGAAGGAACAAAACTTGTATATTCTATAATTGACCTGACCATATCATATAAGATCGATGGTGAACTGGTACTGTGGTACATTACATGATTAGTACTTTGTCTAAACTGCAAATGGCTATCATCGAATCTACTAGTTTACACGTTCATATATATACCATTAAATTTTTTTGATAATAAGTCATGGTAATATATATATATATATAGAGTATGGCTAAATTGCTTCCGGAAGCACTTCGACCGAAGTGCTTACAGGGTCAAATTTTAGTATTTGATGTTCAAAGAACAAATCCAAACCGTTAGATGTTCAATCTATATTAAAATGTGCTTGGAGACCAAATTTTACATTTTTTGGAATATTTTTACTATTTATTAAGCTGGTTTGAAAATTGTTGTTTTTCAATGCTGCATAAATTTAATAAAACAGCGATTTTCAAACCAGCTTAATAAATAGTAAAAAAATTCCAAAAAATATAAAATTTGGTCTCCAAGCACATTTTAATATAGATTGAACATCTAACGGTTTGGATTTGTTGTTTGAACATCAAATACTAAAATTTGACCCCGTAAGCACTTCGGTCGAAGTGCTTTCGGAAGCAATTTAGCCATACTCTATATATATATATATATTTCAGCTATTGTAAACTTGTAGTTAAATAAAACCTTAATTTCAGTCACTATGGATATGCACTTGGCAATGCATTTAACAAATTAAGTATAGTAAACACTGTTCATTTTTTTTTCATTTTTTCCCTCCAAAAGTACATATTTTGCCCCTGAACTAAAAGGCACCAGCAAGACAAAATTATAGCAATGTCAACACAAATATCTCTCTACTAGTATTAAGCATATAGATTTCCTGATCCGCCAACTGCTGTGATTTATTTGTTGGATTTTAAACGGTTAATATCAAAAAATTATGCAATTGTGATTTTATGTGGTAATGTATTGACATTTATTATGTTTAAGTCTATATTTAGTTCTCTGAACACTCGCTACACTAATTTTCTCCATATGAATAATATTGTCGTAAAAGCAATTAATTGATACCATTTATTTGTTTATTTTTATGTTATTGATTATAACAAAATAAGAAAGTAATGAACATGTTTGCTCACTAAATATTGATTACCTTCCTATTTAACAGAGAATAAAAGACAAAATAGTTCATTTCATTGTTCAATAAAGAGAAATCATAAAAATACAAATATTGTTAAAGATGAAAATATTTGATCTGATTTGCTTCTAATTTTGAACCCGTAGCTAGCAAACGCATGGGCAATATACTAGTTGGATCTTTATACATGTGAACACAAACTATGTTTTGCAACAATACCTACAAATTACTATGTTAAAAGGGAAAAATCTCTTGATTAAGTATTTTATCCTTTATAATCTAATTATTTTAACAAATAAGAACAGAGTATAAATAAAATCCATTAATATATATTAATGGTTATGGTAAGGATATATATATATATATATATATATATATAGAATTTGGCTAATATGCGACGCGTAGCATAGAGGGCCTCCTTGCTACAGCTCAATATTTGAGTTTTCAAAATCCTAACGGTCGATCCGAACCGTTCAACATGATCTCCATACGAATATGTACTTGCAAACCAAATTTTACATTTTTTTTTAAATTTTAACTATTTTTTTAGATAGGTAGAAAATCACTTGATCTGGAAATTCTGTACCATGCATTCAGTCAAGTGATTTTCTACCTATCTAAAAAAATAGTAAAAAAATTCTAAAAATGTAAAATTTGGTTTGCAAGTACATAATTGTATGGAGATCATGTTGAAAGGTTCGGATCGACCGTTAGGATTTTGAAAACTCAAATATTGAGCCGTAGCACGGAGGCCCTCTATGCTACGCGTAGCACCGTAGCCATATATATATCGACCTAACTCTTCATGACACAAATTCAGAACATTTCCCATGACTTGTCGGCATCACATTCTCCACTATTGACTAATTATATTCTTTTTTATATTTTGACCAAAACTATTTGATTCTATTCTTGCAACAAGTTGTTGTCCAAATTTCAGCGGTGTTAACCCAAAAAAAAAAAATAGAAAGCTTGACCAACGCGTTTTTCAGACAATCGGATCTTCCACAAATAGAAATTTCTTGCAAATGGTGCCTGGCCGGTGGCCTTATCATCATATCATCAACAAGATATATACCATCAAATTATAAAAATAATACAAGAAGGAAAAAAGGAACACCTGAGGTAACCTTATATATAGAGAGAGAGGGGTAATAGAGGTTGTATGAACTCGTGCATTTGTGTGTGTTTTTAAGGAAGAGAGAAAGGAAGAGAAAGAGAGAATCACAGTGCCTTGCTTGAAGCGAGGAGAGGGGAACACAGCCAAGAATGACTTGCCGACATGCTACCGATCGAAAGATAGCTATATATAGGCATCTTATTTGTGGCTTAGTTGGCGGGTTGTTCTTGGCTATGTTTCGCTCTCCACCTCTCATGCAAGGCATGGTTTGATTTTGATATATATGTTATCATTTGTATATATAGTCGCATCTTATATGTTATCTCGAGCTCGAGATAGCAAATTTTGGTTCCTTTGAAGGATGATTTATGATTTTAATGTGTAAATATTTTTTTTAATTAAAGGATTTTGTATACTCCAACATATTTTAGATACTATTTTGAGAATTTAACATGTTGCACTAAGTCTGCAGTTCTAATGTGCAAATATGTTATTTCTTAATTTTTTTGTCCCATATCAATTGAAGATTTAATCACAAAATTGCTGGGGACTTTTGGTAAAAAAGAAAAACAGATTTGATCATGCCACATTAATTAGAAATATAATTTATTTTTATTTATTTTCTTAATCAGCAAGAAGAAATAGTTTTATTTGGCAACAATATCTGGCGCCTGATTTATTCTATAATTTATGCCTTCATGAGATACTAGAGATTTAATTTTCCTAACATGATATTATCATTAATTTTGTGTAATAGAAATGGACCTCAAATACAATTTTCTATAAATTTAACGTCCGTAATTAATTCTATGTTATGATTGCGGCCTATCTATTCATGGAATTTAAGGTCTAATTTAAGTTATGTATTTGTAATCAAAAGAATTGCTATGCATTTGTAAAATATTTTACAGTTGAAAGTTTGTTATTTAATTTATTTATATAAAATTGCTGTTGAAGTTTAACAATATGCCACTGATAAAATTCTTATTAACATTTGTTAAATAGATGTTGGTTCTAAAGTAAAATTCTTAATTAAAATGTTAATAAGAATTTTATGTTATCTAGTTATGTTCTGAAGTATGAACTCTCATATACACAAAATACCACAAAAATTTGTGTTAACTTACATTTATTTTTCATAAATCCTTTAATGTTTCATTTCTTATATACATATTTTCAGACAATAAATTTTATATGTACACATATTTTGTTTACCTTATGTACTTTTATATGTTTAAAGAAAATATATATATATATAATTTGAGGAGGGATCGATGACACCCTTTTTTGGTGACATCGGGTGTCATCGGATCTCACCGTGCATTTTCAAAGTTCTCAAAGTCCAAACAGTCGATCCAAACCGTTCAATATGATGGATATATTAAAATGTACTTGCAGATCAAATTTTACATTTTTTGAATTTTTTTACTATTTATTAAGTATTTTACAAAATCAATGTTTTCAGACCATTGAATTTTTGTACCCATCTTAATAAATAGTAAAAAAATTCATCATTTCCGATGCATTAAAATTTATGCTAGCAAATTGTTCAAGATGCATCAATATTCGTGTTAGTGTTAGAATAATTGTTGGGAGATTTTCTCCAGGCGTCTATTAAAATACAATAAAAGAAAAAAAAATTCCTCTATAATAGCTATAGTGTACTTTATTTCAAAAGCAATGCCTTGTAAGTTGTATCAAATAGGTATTTAAAATTATACCTTTTTCGTGGAGGTTGTTGTACACTCCAAGACAACCCGCCACGTATTTACATGTAAAGCGTACACACTTTACATACATTATCAATAACATCCATAAATGCCACATTAGTTTTAAAAAAAAGTCTTACAACAATGATTACAACAGATATGGTTAGAAATACGGCAACAACCATGCTTGTACAAGTGTATCAATTAAATTACTTGGAAAATAAATATACGAAATTAAAATGAACATAAGTGGCATTTCATTCAAAACATGGATCCTTCTACTTGCTCTTACTCGTGATCTTTGCTTACGCCTCTTCTTCATCACCTCTGGTCGTTGACCTCCTAATCCACGTCTCTTCTATTTGTACTCATTGCTGGCCTCATCATTTTCTGGAATCCACGTAAAAGTGGAACGGGTCAGAGATCGAACAGTCTCTCAGTATGGGATTTAGTTCCAGTCCCGGAGTTTGTCAAATTGACTTATTAACACAAGCATGATACTGAAATTATATCCTCACATGCAATCTTACTAATGCATATTTAAGTCTCACACACACACACACACACACACACACACACACATACTTCTTTAGTTATCTTTCAAGTTATCCGTTAATCCATTTATTTGCCAATGCAATGGAAAATCCATCCAACATTGGAAGACCGCCAACCCGCTGGGAAATTCAACCAACAACGAGAGACTTTCTCACTAGACGGGGAATCCATCCTACTCTAGATATTGGCTGTCGCACTAGACGGGGAATCCACCCTACGCTAGATCTTGACCCGTGACGGGAAATCCAACCAACGCCACGTTAACAAGGGGTCTAGTTGAACCCAGACCCAATGTATACATTCCAACATACGTTCAACACACGTTGGCCTCTTTCCTTTAACTTGTATGTTACCTTCCATGTTCATTTCATTTAACACTACACAATGTCATGCTCAACACATCCTACTTACAAGTCTCATGATTGATATGAATAACCCTATTGTATTTGTAAACAAGCCAAAGGGATCGTTCGATTCAACATGCACAATTACAAAAATAAATAAATAAAATGCACACAAAATGGTAAGTAGCAATTTGACAATGTCCAGGAAACCCGTACCTGTTGTCGTGGGGTAGTTCATTGTTGTCTCTACGTGTCTCCTTTTTTTTGGCACTCAGATCTAGACTACGAAACATAGTTTCTAAATTAATATTCATGCACGTTTCTAATTAAACAAAGTTCATCGATAATCTAATATTTGTTAAGTTTATAATCTAAATAACATTAGTAAGGTTCAGAATATA
Source organism: Carex kokanica (assembly GCA_025461125.1). Lineage (NCBI taxonomy): Eukaryota > Viridiplantae > Streptophyta > Magnoliopsida > Poales > Cyperaceae > Carex > Carex kokanica. Next base: position 473,020 of record JAJGRX010001100.1, on the reverse strand, counting down.
ATCAATACTCTAAAATAAGATAATTATATTTAAAAATTATTCAGGAAAAATAGAATTAAATCATCGGTACATGTTCAGAATTAAACTTCTTTATCATAACAATAATTGTAGGATTATCGATGAATAAACTTTCAGATCTTCGGTGAAAATTACTATTTAATAAACTTTTAAATGTAATTCAAGGAATCTCGGATAATCGAAATTATCATTTTATTCATCATAAAATATAATCAAGGGAGATACCTATTAGTTGATACTATTTTCGGATTTTAATAGACACAAATAATTACTTTATTAATAATTTATATTTTCAGATTATAATGAATTTAAAGAAAGCTCACCAACCATTCTATTTTTTTCAGATTTTAATTAAAAGTCTAATTATTCATAAATTCATACAATTAATAACAACACCTATTTTAACTAAATATAACAATCTAATATATTATGATAAATTAATTTATGCATGGAATGAAGAAATCTTTTATACCTTTGGTGCAGAAAAATTACTCTAGTTAGATATATCAAACTAACATATTTTAATCGATGAAATTTATACAACAATTATATAAATAAAATATCATGGTTTAGATCAAGTACCTTGTAGAAGAAATTTTTCGGACCATAGAAGATTCAACTCGGTTTGGCAAGATTGTAATTTTGGGGTTTGCAAATCTTTAATTGAATAAAGTAAGAGAGGGATTTAATTTATGGGTCTAACTAATTGTACCCAAACATTTGTACCCAGTTTTTACCCAAAAAAACTGTCATTTGACTTGCGCGAATACTGTAAAATACTATAATAAATACTGTAACTTCAACAACAAATCATGTATAATACCTAGTTAAAAATTCAAACAACCCAGTTTTTACCCAAGTTAGTTAAAAACTGTTAGAAACTAGAAAAGTAACTGTACTTCCAACTATACTTTCAGCTTCTAGAAGACTTAACACAAACCAATTCCAAAACTTGTATGGCTGTATTTCAAGGTTCTAGAAGATTTGAAAAACACACTTCTAAAACTTGTTGTTATTTACAAATTACACTTAAAATTATGCAAAATTAATTTTTTTGCATCAAAATTAAAAAAAAAATCGAAATTAAAATTTAAAAAAAAATTGAATTTTTTTTTTAAATTCATCATTTTTTCTTCAATTATTAATATTTATATATGGATATATATCATGTAAAATAAGATTTCAATACTATAAAATTAGCAGATGCAAACTATAAATATAACATATGTTAACTACAAAATTTCAATACTGTAAATTTGACACATGAAACTATAAAAACATCATATACAAACTATAAAATGACACCAGTCACAAAAAAATCATATACTGTACCATTTCACCACAACATAAACTGCACCATTTCAACACAAAACGTTCATTAAAATCAACTGTACCAATTAACCATTTCATTTCACCATTTCACCATCAACTGTACCATTTACCATTTCACTATTCACAAATATTTTCAACTGTATCAAAGATTAACTGTATCTAACATCAAACACAAAGAAAAGGTTGTTCAATCATTGCAATTTTTGGATGGTTACTTCATACACCGCTGATGCGAATTATTTGGATGCGTGAGGAGCTTCATTGCTAGAACGACACGTTCTTTAGAAATGTCATCCTACAAAAAAAAAGATTTGTAAGAGATTTAGATTACTTATGAAGTTACTTATGAAGTATGTAAAATACTGTAAAACAACTTTGTGAATACTGTAAAATTATATGTCAATACTGTGAAATTATTTATGAAGTATGTAAAATACTGAAATTAATGATGAATGATGAATGAAACAAATACTGCAAAACAACACTGTGAATACTGTAAAATTGTATGTCAATACTGTGAAATTACTTATGAAGTATGTAAAATACTGAAATTAATGATGAATGATGAATGAAACAAATACTGCAAAACAACACTGTGAATACTGTAAAATTGTATGTCAATACTGTGAATTACTTATGAAGTATGTAAAATACTGAAATTAATGATGAAAGATGAATGAAACAAATACTGCAAAACAACACTGTGAATACTGTAAAATTGTATGTCAATACTGTGAATTACTTATGTGTAAAATACTGAAATTAATAATGAAAGATGAATGAAACAAATACTGCAAAACAATATTGTGAATACTGTAAAATTGTATGTCAATACTGTGAAATTACTTATGAAATATGTAAAATACTGTGAAATTAATGATGAATGAAACAATACTGTAAATTAACTCTATTAATACTGTAAAATTGTATGTCAATACTGTGAAATTACTTATAAATAATGTAAAATACTATGAAATTAATGATGAATGATGAATATGTAATATCAGTTATCAAGGGTATACACTACCCTCTTTATACACATAGTGCAGAATATGTAATATCAGGAAATAGGTAATGTTACTGTTGGTAAAATGGAAGCCTACGGGTATTTGAAAGTAAAATATATACATCATAAAATTACCTGTGTAAAGTTCATAGGCATCTCAGTGATTATATTGTACACATAGCGCAGCAAAAAAATTGCACAATTTATCGATTTTGGTGCCTGCTTTGGGCAGTTCTGCTCAATACTGCCAAGATCTTTCCAAGAAGCGTTAGCTGAAAGAAAAAAAAAAATGATATCAACATCTTTAATGTATAATAACTTCAAGTGTGGCATGAATCCTGTAAAATAGCTTATACATCTTATAAAACTATTATATCAATCCTGTAAAATAACTCATACATCTTATAAAATTATGGTATGAATCCTGTAAACTAACTCATATATCCTACAAAACTGTTAAGTATATTATGTAATAGTTTAATGCATTTCGACACCCAATTCTGTAAATCATTGGCAGAATAATGAAAAAATAGTTGAAAAATACTGTAAAATGTTGCATAGATAATTTTGAAGGAAAACACTCACAAGTCCTCCAGCAAAGAAATCTTTAACCCATTTCATGGTGTGCCAGTGGTATTGCATGTATTTAACATGATCAGAAGAGATGTAATAATGCATCTCCACATTAGGAACATCCACTGCAAAGAGCACCCAATGATTTTTCTTGCAAATTGGAATGAACAGTCATTTGATGCTCTCAAATTGAGGCCCAAACAACTGCGGAAGGGCCTGTAATGCTGCTTTTTCATCATACTGATGCATCATAATCTGCAATAGACAAAAATGAAACATTAAAATATTACTGATACAACTTATAAAACTATTGTATGAATCATGTAAAATAACTCATACATCTTATAAAAATTTTGTATGAATCCTCGAAAATAACTCATACAACTTATAAAACTATTGTATGAATCCTGTAAAATAACTCATATAACTTATAAAACTATTGTATGAATCCTGTAAAATAACTCATACATCTTATAAAAATATTGTATGAATCCTGTAAAATATTACTGAAGTATAAGAATCTGCAATAGACAAAAATCAAACATTAAAATATTACTGGTACAACTTATAAAATTTTCAAATATTGATTGAGAGAAGCGCGATTTGGTCGGGACGAAGGCAGTCGCCGGAGAAATTGAGAAAGTTTACAGATAGTCGATTTGAAGAAAAAAAATCAGCAAATTGACAATTGCATGTTGTCAAAATAAAAAATAGTGGAAACTCAGGATATGAATCTAACATGTAGCAAACAATCAGCTAGCATGCAATTCTTTTCTATACCGATCCGCTAATATGCACATGCTTTAATCAATATTTCACTTGAATCTTATGAGCAAAAGAGTGTTTGAAACTTACGCTTGGCTCCTTTCATCAACTCGCTGGCTCGTTCAACCACTCGCGTTCTGTTAGAGCTCTCTTCAACTAGATCCATAAAGCAAGGGTAAGGCATTTCTATTGGCCCGGAATGTGAGCAAATATATCATTTCGAGCATAGCGCCAGTCACCTTTCCTTTACTTGTTCACGTATGGTTAAATCGAAGCAAAATCGAAACCGTGGTTCAAAACCAGTTTGAAGCCATGGTCCAGTACTTCATCGTCGTCGCTGCCGTCGACAGGTTTAGGGTTTAGGGTCTAGTACTTCATCGCCGTCACTCGGAGGAGGATCGAGCAGATTCCACGACGCCACCATCGATTGGAAAAAAAAATTGAGTTTAGGTTGAAATTTGTTTTGTTGTGGAGGAGAAAAATCAGAAATTGAAAAGGGAAGGGATTGAGGAAGAAAGAGAACAGGAGAGAGAGTTTGGAAAAGTATTAAATAAGGCAGTATCGGATAGGGACTACAAATAGTTAAAGCAGTTTGAAAAAGTGGTTTGGGTAAAAAGTGGGTACAAAAAGTTGGGTACCAAAACCTTTTCTCTTAATTTATAGGATTTGGAAACAGAAGAAGGTGCGGCAGTGAACAAAATAAAAGCCAAAGTTTGGCGAATTGAAATCAAACCAGGGGAATGGAGCGACCGGGAAATAAATATAAAACAAAAGAGATGGGGCGGTTAAATCAGAAGTTACGGAGTTTAAAAGAATTAGTGGTTGGACGGGATTAAATATTTAAATCAGAGGGATGCGATGTTTGAACGGGGAGGGGCGGTTCTGGGCATAGGATTGGTTATATTTTAATAAAATTGATTGGTTATTTTGGGAAAGAGAAAATATGAGCTGCTGTAATTAATTTAATTGGATTGAATCGGGCTTCTTTTAATCTGGTGATTAAGAGCATCTGCATCCGTTGTATTATTAGAGTTTCTAATCTGATGTGGCAGTTTCTAATTCAGTTTCAGGGATGTGGTAGAGTTTCTTATTTAGAAACTATGCAATAAAGTTTCTTATTAAGAAACTGTTTATAAACTCCATGTTGGCCAAATTATTGGCTCAAATTATTTCTCCTTTTTAATTTGTTGCTGACGTGACTTAATAGAAACTCTAAAATTAATTTCAGGAATGTGAGAATTAGAAATTTTAAAGACCTTAATTTCTAAAAAGTGGTTAACAGTTATTTAGAAACTCATTTGAGTTGCTGGGATGTAGATGCTCTAATTAATTCAAATATGTTGTGGCCTATATTTTAATTAATAAAATCGGAATTTAAGTTGGGTCGTTTCTCGCATTCATTCTTTTAAAATACATGGTGTTACATCTCCATTCCATTATTAAGCACGTTGAGAGTCTAATCCGCCAACGGCTACGATTGAAAGATGATTTTTCGGATTGAATATCAGCCTTCTAATCAAATAATCTGTCATATTTTGATTAAATGTATCTTTTTTATGTATAGAAGTCTAAATTTAGTTAAAATTGTACCCGCTACACATATTGCCACACATATTTCCGTTCTTTTTTTCGCTGGAACGCTCGTCCATTCGCTGGAGGCGTCCAATCACCTCTGCCAGCGAATTTTTTTTTGTTGTTCGTCCCCCTCCCCGATCCCTTCTTCCCAAAGAGAAAAAAAAAACCCTAATCGCCTCAGATCCACTCCCAGCCCTAAAAGCTCTCCGCCATCTCTCTCGCTCTCTCGCCTCAGACCCGCACCCCTCAGCATCAGCACCAGCACCGATCCCAGCAAAGACGCTCCTCCCTTAGGGCGTGCTCCAGACGGGTTGAATGGAGGGGAACGAAAGGGAGAACGCGGGGGGGGGGGGGAGTCGCCATGTTACTCGCTCCGTATCACAGCGAGAGTGACACGGTTACTCTAGACTGACGAAATTCGTCCCTCCAAATCGGAGTGTAGCGGAAGGAAAAAGGGCACAACTACGACAATTTACCGAGTTTATCCTTTTTTCCCCCTCTTCTTTCGTTTTCCCTCCTCCCAGATCGAGTATTTCTTTCATCAACGTAGTGCTGTCTCTTTCTCCATGGCTTTGGAGGTTTTGGCCAGGTAAGCTTTCAAGCATCCTTTTATTTTGTTCCATTGCCTTCTTAATTTCATTTATCTCGCACAATTTCTTGCACAACCACCATATAAGAGTGCTATGGTCACAACATCAGGTTGATGCCCTATAGAAATCATGTCATGTAGAATCTTAGAAATCATGCCTTTTAGAAATGTGTAAATCTTACGATGCACACAAGTTGTTCGATGAAATATCCATTTGAGGATCATATAGCTGATGTTGCATTCGAGGATCTTAGAGGGTTTGGTTATGTATTTGATAGTTACTTTTTTTTATTGCAAATATATGTTTGACTACTTAAGTTGCTATCTAATTGATTAATTGAGCTTACACTTGAAAACCAGTTTATTCAGTATGAAACTATATGCTTTATTTTGCTGGAAAATAAATATTTGATAAAGAGTGTCATGGTCACAACATCAGGCTGATGCCCTTTAGAAATCATGTCATGTAGAAAATCCATTGCCTTCTCAATTTCAACTTTCTCGCACAATTTCCTGCATTTCGACTTTCCTTTCTATTTTTATTTATTTGTGTGTTATAAAATCATTTTGTGCAGTTGATATCATCTTTTTCATAAAGACTGCGAGCTTGTTTTTGTCTTTGAATTTGCATTCCAAAAATTAATTTCGAGTCTTCTTATGCTTTTTCTATAGCTACATATTAGTTGTTGTTCTCATAGAGTAAAGGTGTGTAGAAATTTTTGTCTTTTTTTAATTTTGTGTAATTAGTTAAGCACCTTCCTAATTGGTTGAATTTGGGAGCAGATCATCCAAACTTGAAATATCTCCACATAAGTAATTGTGCTTGCTTTGAATAATAGGTGCATAAGTAATTGTGCTTGCTTTGAATAACAGGTACCTATGCAGTTGTGAGTTGTGCAAAAAAATATAATGTAAATATTAGGGTCTAATTGCATTTTTTTCATTTTTCTATTGTCCTGTCAGATTCACTTACACCAAAATATGCTATATAAAATTGAGAAGATAATTTGAATACTATAATTCATTCATTGTATTTTGTACTGATCAATATTCTATTATACAAAAGTTGCTTATATAAAGAGCAAAGATTATTTCTAACTATACTCTGATTGTATATGGTTAGCCAGTTGTAATTCTTATTCTGGTTCTGACAAATTGATTTACTGGTATCCTATTTTGTGATGCGCCTCTTATTTGTGTTGCTTTGTTCTCCAGTGATGTGGAAAGAGAGAGAAATCTCAGACAATAGTACCTTCTTTTTATGATTTGGTAACAGTTAAACAATAGTATTTTCTTTTTCTTAAGTAGATGGATGAGCAAAGAAACGATAGATAGAGATTGCTTTATCTGTTGGTAGTCGGATACAATTGTCTTCATGCCTACAAATTAATGATTCAACGGTTGAGGGAGAAATTTGATAGGAAGTGAGACATTTGTATAACTAAATAAGTTAATCTTATTTTTTTTTTCTCCTGTGCAGTACTGTTGGTGATATTTAATCAAGCTGCATTATCATCATATAATTTCTCAAGTGCTGATGTTATTACTCTCCTTCACGTACTGCTACTATTCTCCTCTAAATATTTCTCAATTTTGTAAATTTTTGTGAGAAGTTTATAAACGTTACCAAATGTACTGGGTCAACTTGGTACTGGTATCTGATAAATTGTGTTGTTGATTTGAACAAATCATTGATTGTGATAAGGAAATAAGAAAGAGAATGTTTAATTTGCAAAATTACTAAGAATTGGTAAATATAGCTTGTGGGGCTTAAATGCAAATAATTGGTAAGTATAGCTTGTTCGACCTTGTTGAATGCATGGGATGAGTAATACAGGGAGAGCCCAAAATATTTTTCTTATATGGTACTGCTATGTGAATCGCTTTGGTGACATTTGAGATGAAAAATTATATAAACTTCTTTTTATTGAAATGAGGGTAAAATAGTCGTACCAATAACAAAGATATGGTGATATGTGTGATGAGTATATCTCTAACTAAGTTTTAATGTAGTTATTATTTGATCATTGGTACTTAAAAATCATCACATCATCAAATTATTATCAGAGATCATGGTTCCAGGTAATTAAAAATACAAAATCATATAAATTCTCTATTAGCATATTCCTCAATTTTTGAAAAATATTATTTTCATTGGTATGTTTTTTATTTATGAAAATGTGTCATTTTGTATGAGAATTATTTTTATCTTATAGTATGTCTCCGTTGCAACGCACGGGCATGATATATTATGATATGAATGGCCATTTCCTAAAAATTAAGAAAATATTAGATGGATAATTGATGTATATATTATTCTCAGTTTTGCAATTTGGAATGATAACATTACTTGATATATTGTTAAATATTTTAATACAAATACTTAGTGTATCGGATGAAAGTGCTTGCTTCAGTAATTTACTCTCTTTATATTGTAGATCTCTGCCACTTTATTAATTTTTTTTTTCTTTTTTTTTGAAATTTATTTCTACGTCAAAACACTGTATTCAAAGTGCAAGAGGAGATGCTTTTTATTTCTTTTTTATTTATTTTCTACAACGTGTTGAATATTTTGTGCAATTTTAGCACCTCCATTAGAAAAGTAGCCAAAATGACTTGTATTTCTGATTCATATACAGCAAAGTTTCTCCCTTTAAAATCTTACAATTGTTGATTGAATCTATAATTTATAAATAGAGTTTTAAAGAAATTTAAGAGGGTAGGTGAGCTTCTTGGAAGAATAGAGAACAACTAATGCAAGGCTGATTTTCAAATATTGAAATGTGAAATTGTCAGTTTTGGCGCATCTTTCCAATAACCCTTTCTTTTGCTTCAAAGAAAAGACTTTATTACACAAGAAAAGATAAACTAATACCGTAATTTTAAAAACTTGATGATACCATGCGAAAAATTTAAATTTGAGCAACTTGAATGTAAATCATAGCACTAATAGAGATTAGATCAAATTCTCAAGTATTTTATGGAGAATAAAATCTGACCAGTCATTAATGACACCAATTAGGAATGTATACAGTGAAAGCGTGGTCAAAGTGTCCTTGGAAAGATGCGGCTTAAATCTCTTTAAACCCCCACCCACATACTCTCTCTCTGTTTTACTAGTATCCTTCTTTCTCCCACACTCTCCTTTAAGTCTCCCTTCTATCTCCTCTCCAGTCTTTCATTTTTATTACAAGGAAATGTACATTTAATTCCCTTCTATCTCCTCTTTTTTACATCTCTTCGCCATCTTCAAGCGTTTGGTTGGTTATTCTTAAGCCCATCCTTCAACTTCCCTTTGTAGAAATCCATTTTTGTTAAATTTTAAAATAATCCAATGATTAAAAGAGTTTGTTAGATGGTTGTGTTCTTTGATGGTATTCTCCACTTTGATCTGATTCATGAAGTTTTAAACATAAAGGAGTTTAGTCGCCTTAATGTGTAGAAATGAATATTCATGGAGATTTGCTTGCAAATTTAATAGGCCTTCATTTTTTGTTGTTGTTCAGACTTGTTTTTGACGGGAAAGAGCCTCCCTTTTGACGGGTAAGGGGGCTAGTGAACCAGCATATACACTCGATACGGTGATCTCTCCTCCTACTCAGGTATTTCTTTTCGTGTACAAATAAACCCTGAACAGATATATAGTTATCAAACTTGACACTTTGTTTTACATAGTTTCATGAAGCCATTCATATATTCGTATTTCAAATTTGATAATATAAATAAATTTTGGTTTGTGAGATCAGTTCCAAAAATCATGGAAACTTATTTATCCTTTTTTTTTAATTCCCGTTAATTTAAATTGTAGCTCAAGCTGTCAGGTGAGTGGTGGTTAAAATTGGACATTTTTTCATGCCTAAACAAGATTGTGACAAAATATACAATCTTATTTGGTACGTAGTATATATATTGGATTAAGTTTTCACCTGGTATATTCACAACAATCTCATGCATGTATGCCTAATTTTATAATTTTGTATTGAATTTTGTAAAGGAGGTTCCTTACAATGTTGGGTCTTGCAAAATTTTACAGGTCTCCAGGCATCTGACATTCTATCAAAGTAGATATATCTGCGCCATGTTAGAGCAGATAAGCTGGAATTAGAGAGAAACATGTCTAGCTTGGAACTACAAGAAAATTTCAGTAAGCTATAGTTACAATTTAATTTCAATCCTTATTTTATTTGTATGTACTGTTAAGCTATATATAGTTACAATTTAATTTCATAATGTTGTTATAATTTAGGAATTATAATTTTTGAGGAGTTTATGGACCAAATTAAAAATTTGCTAAACTATGAAGTTAATAGTGTTTGCCTGAAACGAAATTCATTGTTTCATCAAATATATAAACATTTCCAAAAAAAGAAGGATAAAGATCTTTATATAAATTACTCGCCATGCTTCTTAATTACATTCTTAGTTCCTGGACCTTCTCCCGAGACAGTATCTCCTCCAAAGTTCCAACTATACTCAAGTAGAGCCGCTTGTGCACATTATCAATTTCATAAGTTATAACCTAATTAATTATTGCAAATTTGCGTCATCTTAGACTGTTCTAGTAATTAATAACTTGAAACCCTGTTACATGGAAAAAAAAAAAGGAACCACCATGCAACTGTTTGCAACTGTTAGCATGGACTTGTTCCTTCATTTAAAGCCACCAATTAATATATTTCCTGCTGCAATATTACTGAATTTAAGAAAGAACGCTGTTCTCAAGCTCTCTGCCATTATTGATTTTTGCGATAACTTGTACTTATTTATATCCTGAATTATTACCTTCTTCCCCTTTCTAAAGCAGAATGGCTTTATTTTTCTCACGACATTAATTTTAAACAGATATATATATATATCTCTCTGTAATTCGTATCAACAAAAATATAACTTTTGGTTATCATTTAAGTAGTTATTTTTATTAAGATATTGCAACACATACTCTATTTAATATACAAAACAAAGATCATTTTTTAATATAATTCTATTCATACCACTTTGATCTTAGTCAATCTCTTATACAAAATAAGGTCTTGATACTATCAATTCTTTTTTGCGATTTTTGGAGTTTAAGTAGTCAATTTGAAATGCTCAACATGTTCTCCATATTAAAATTTGATTTTTAAAAATCACTGTTTTTCAGATTTTATATTTTGCAACATTGTTTACTATTTGAACTTTAAAATCGCAAAAACAAATTAGTAGATTAGTAGTATAAAGACTTTGGTCATCCACTATAAACTTAACAAATTTCAAATTTCTCTCTCTCTATATATATAATTAGTAAATTCGTATTAATTTGGCGATTCCACCTGAGGTGTTTTAGTTGACATTGACTGGCATTAAATTTGTGCACGCTCAATTATAAAAAGTATCAAAATATGAGTAGAACTAGGGTGTTCCTAAGTTCATCAAGCCCCTTCGTAAACTCAACTCTAAAACCTATCAGATTGACTTCAAACGACGAATCCAAACCGTTGAAATCCTTCTACCTTACGGGTGATGCGTCTACACGTGAAAATTTTAAACTTTCGAATTAATTTAGTATAAGGTCAAGTGGTCAAAATTAGAAGGTTTATAAATTAATTTTAATGCATTCATTTTTTGGACGCCTTTTCACCACTTGACTCTATACAAAACTAATTTGAAATTTGAAAATTTTCACATGTAGACACATCACTCGTAAGGTAGAAGGATTTCAACGGTTTGAAGCCAATCCGATAGATTTTACAGTTGAGTTCACAAAGGAGCTTGGTGAACTTAGGAACACCCTAGTTCTAATCATCAAAATATTATTATGAAATGCATGAGCGCATGAAGCATATTGTGCGTAACAAGTCATATTTTAATTACAAACAAAGTTTTTGGTCTTGTTCGGTCACATCATCATCTTTTTGCTACCTTTAATTGTGTGAATAACACTAATAACTTAATTGATCCATTTTTCTCATTTTCTTAACTAATCTTGCTACACCTTTTTGTTTGGCAATGCCATCCCCAACTAAATTAACTTCTATTTAGGTCATATTCTATGCCCATGTGCGCGCGTGACTATCGTCTATACTTTATTAACTTTAATATAGATTTAGAAATGTTGGCAAATGGCAAATCATATCATTGAATCATTAAACTAGTTATTATGTAATGTGTGCATCTATCTATATTATTATTGCTTTGTTGTTTTTTGCTTGCTTGCTTGTTTATATTGCAGTATTGTTATTATTATTGTAATGATTATATTAGTTGTTATTGTTGCAAAAATTTGTATGATAATTTGATGGTTCATGTAGTAAAACTATGAATAATAACTTCCAATAATTTTTTTTTTGAAATTGTGTTAATTGTGTCAAGGAATGGTTAATTTAATACCTTTGCACGATATATATGGAAACAAAAATCTAATTTAATCATACAGTATATATAACATTTGTAATTATCTTATTTGGATACAGATTTGGTGAAGCCACTATATTCCAAGAACTACAATGAAATTTATACCGTTTAAAAGCTGATGGTTTGGTCATTTTTTGTTTCTTAAAACAAGATTTACATTATTTTTATTAGGTATATAGCATATGTCTATAGGCGGAGCCAGACTTTCAAGCTACGGGAGTCAATCATATAAAATTTCATGTTGTGTATGAGGAGGGGCGGATGCACTCTTAGTGAATGGGGGTCAATTGACCTCATTAATTTTGAAAATTTTCATACTTGTGCATATGATTTTTTATATAATTAAGAGCAAAATGCTATGGGTACTGTAAAATTGACCCCATTCGTAGTATGAAAATTTTATATGATTGACCCCCATAACTTGAAAGTCTGGCTCCGCCCGTGTGTATGAGAGTCAATTTTACAATACCCATAACATTTTACTCTAAACTATATAGAAAATTATGTATAATTGTACATAAATTTTAAAACTAAATGGGGTCAGAATATGACCTAGCTACCACAACTTTTGTATCCCATATATCATGATCATACATCTTTTTGTTAGTTTATGGAGTGAATATTAGTATATGCCTTTTCTTTGGTTCGCATCTAAAATACACCTAATTAGTTATTAGGTTTTAGTCATCCATTTAATTGTCTGGCAATAGATTTATATTATAAGAAGATAAAATTAAAGGCACATAACCGCACCCAACAAAGTCAGCACTATTAGCTACTTAATTTATAATAAATAATATAATATATATAGCACTACTAATTGTAATATATATATGTTCAAGAGATTGGTTCAACATGCACAGAGAGATATATAGATAGGAATAGAATGAGAGAGAGATCAATGGATGAACTGAGGATGAATTGGTACTGCCTTGACATGACTTTGGTACCATTAGGGTTTCTTATGTCTGTGTCATACCATCTCTGGTTGTGGCAGAAGGTGAAAACCCAACCACACCAGACATATGTGGGTTTGCAATTTAACTTACAACGATCTTGGGTCTTAACCATAGTCAAGGTACCTACTCATCTTTGCATCAACTCTTTAAATTTAATATATACTTTTGCTTTTTTCACATTGATAAAATGTATATAATGAATTAGGACAACAACAAGAAAGACATGTTAGCAGTGCAATCACTGAGGAATGCACTAATGGGATCCATACTAATGGCCTCTACTTCAATCGTTCTCTCAACTGGCCTCGCCGCATTGCTCAGTAGCACATACACTATAAAGAAGCCTCTTAACACCACAATTTACAGATCACGTGACGAGCACGTGATGGCCATAAAATATGCGTCTATTCTCACCATCTTTCTCTTTGCTTTCTTGTGCTATTCTCTCTCCATAAGGTTCTTCGGACAGTTTGGTTTTCTCGTCAATGTTCCTCGAGGTAATGACCATAATAACCCCGTGACGGTTGATGAGTATGTTTGTGGGCTTTTGGGGAAAGTGTTTGGTCTGAATACTATTGGAAATAGACTGTTTTTTGTTGCCATGCCACTTTTGTTCTGGATTGTGGGTCCCGTTTTGGTGTTCTTGTGCTATGTTTGCATGATGGTCATATTGTATAATGTTGATGTGATCACAGATAATAATGGGAAAACTAGGGCTAGAGGAGAGTTCATGGAGAAAAATTGCTTCACAGGTGCTGTGTGATTAATTATTATATACCTGCAATATTTCTTTTACAATTCCTTGCAATGTAAGCAAATTAATTTAAGACAGGTTTGGAATTTTTTTTTTTTTCTGAGGGAATGACTATTTCGGCAAAATTTCATTAAGTGTCTACTGTGTGGGGCCCACATTGTAAATTTCATACAGTAATCTATTATAAAGTTACACATAAACAAGAAAGTACTCAAATTCTTCTCGTTCATAATAAAAACAATTACAGAAACATAATTAATTGTATATATATATATATGTCACAAAATGTATTCAATAATTCAATTACATTATCATAATTGAATTATTTTAACAGAGCAGTTTTTTGCTTCATGCAGCGCACGAACCATATGCACCTCTGTTTTGATTCTATAGTCTGTGCGCTGCATGAAGCGAAAACTGCTCTGTTAAAATATTTACCCAAAATTGAGCATTACCTTGACCTCATATTATAGCAACTCAAATCAACTAAATTATCATAATTAAATCCATAAGCCGTAATTACAGGATACCTCCAGTTTTTGTGAATCCGAAATAATGCGTGGTACCGAACAATCGCGGGTCCACACAATATACCGGCAGCACGAATTCCGATGCAGCCCAACCTGTGATCGGTGCCTCATTATCAAGTAGACTACTCATGGTTAGACTTAGACAGGGCTTGAATTGGAACTGGAATTTGGTCTTTAGAAAGAGAGAGAGAAGGGACAGGGAGTAGGCGTGGCATTGCCGTTTATCATTAGAAATTTTTGAAGGAAGAGAGAAATTAAGTTGTCATTGTTGGAAAAGGAGGGAACAGCTGAGAGTGGTGCCACGTGTGCACAAAATGGTGTGATACGTGGCACTTTCTAGACCAATGGAGCATGAAGTCTGGACCGTTAGATCAGAATCCGCACTGATATTAAAGATCGGACGGTAATTAAGGATCTAAACAGATATATTTTGTTCTCATATGATATGGATTTCGAGTAAGGCTGTGGTACTATACATAGCCCAGATTAGTCCGCACTATGAATTGATATCTTTATTTTTAAAATTTAAATATTCAATCTGAATTGTTAAACAAGTTAAAAAAATTACTTTAAGACTATATTTTACATTTTTTAGAATTTTTTATTTGTTTAGATGAATAGAAAATCACTACTTTTGAATGATATCTAATATATCTTTAGATCAAGTGATATTCTACCTATCTAAAAAAATAGTAAAAAAATTCTAAAAAATTTAAAAGTTGGACTTCAAATATATTTTCATATTGAAATCATGTTAAACGGTTTAGATCAATTATTTGAACTTTAGAAAAAATAATATGAATCTATAGTTGAACCGATATGCGATATGCATAGTAACAGATATCCCTCTTGCAAAATACTTTGCAATTTTGCAAAAATAACTCATTTGGGTCCCAACAAATTTAAATTTTGTAACACTCTCATGTTATACTCGTAAAGAAATAAAATAGTATCTTCTTGCCCTTAAAAAATAGAAAGTACATGACCCTCAAGTTCTTATTGTTTTGAATCCAAAATTTCAAATTTGCTCTTGGTATTTACATTTAAATATTATGATTATTCTGATAGGACCTCCCTGTATATAAACAAATTTAAGTTCATCTTTATTTATATGCATCAAAATTGATACTCCATAAAAGTAATTGAGTTTCAATACCTCTAAATTATGTCAGTGTAGGTCACAGAAAGTTGCACTGAAGGGAAGGTGTGTGCATGCGTATAATGTTTCAGGGTTCGGTGCTCTCTGTTTTCAAGACATGGAGAGGGCATCGAACTTGAGACATTCATTTCTTCCTGCTATTCTTTCTGGTTCACCCTCGATGGGCCTATCGTTCATAATCAGTCCATTGAGAGAGTTTATTGATTGTGGGGACGTTTAACTCCCGACGGGCGCAAGCCCCCGCCGTTAATTACATCAGTAGACCTTCCCGAGTCAAACTGAATACCTCGTTCATTCCAGGATTTGTGCCTATGTTTTTGTGAACTGAATAATGGGGCTAAAAGAGAGCTCATGTACTGGCTTTGAATTTGGTTGGTTGGTTCTCACTGTTTGGACATGTGTATGTGTATGTATGCTCTATAACATGTATGCAACATTTTTTTATTTTAGTGCAATCTTTGAAGCTCAATTCCGGACAGTATAATAAACAGATATTTTTGTACAACATATGGATTTACAGAGGATGATGCAAACTACAATTCTGCAAAGTTTCACAATTTTTGGAGCATTATTTCTAGGCTTAAAGGCTATGCAAAGGCAGAGGTAAATTTGGAAACTGCAGTTTCACAAGTGCTTTTTACCAGTTTGGTCAATTTTTGGGACTTGATATCTTTTGATTTGCTCTGAGATTTTGAATAAAACTTTACCGTATTATGCTATGATGTATAGACTACAAATCAGCCAATTTTCATGATTTTTCATGGTGTTTAGTTATGTCAAACAGAGGTGCGAAGTGGTGACCTGAGCAGTAACCGCGTTTCAGATTTGTCCCTTAATTGTGACTTATTTTCTTCTTGATTTTGAACTTCAAGTGAATGATTAAACTTTACAGAAACCTTCTAATATGTGTCAGGGTTCCTACTGAATTTTATCAGCTCAATTGTGTATCAACATCCCCGCTGTTTCAGCAATTTCGGAATCTGTGCAGGGTACTACCTTGTGATTTGGATTTCTCTTCATCGGCTTATCATTTCAAGCTAGAATTTGTCCAGATTGTTCCTTGTTGTTTGTTCTCTAAGCCATAAAAATTTGAGAATTTAAGGTATAACGTACAGGGCTCCATCAATGTTTCAAAACAGCACAATAGTGCAGTTTTCTGGTAGACAGCAGTTTTCTGTTTTTTTCTGAACTGTCGAACTTTGAAGATCAATTCCCGCCAATTGGCTTCATCAAATTTTGTGTTCTTTATATGAAAATGTTCATTAAGTCATGATCTAAATGCCTGTGCAACAGTTTTATCAAACTCAATTCAGAGCTATGTCAAATGTATGTTTTTGTGCAAGGGTATTTGCTGGTATTTTGTTTTCAGCTGCAGTTTTGCTGTTTTGACAACCAATCTGTAAAAATTTATTCTGAACAATCTACAAAACCAATTTTTTTGTTCTTTTTTTGAAAATGTAGAGCAAAGTCTAATCTACATGCATGCCAATTTTTAGAATTTTTGTAATTTTTTAGCTATTTTTAACAGATGTTTGAATGCAGGGGCATACTGGTAAATGAAACAGTTTTTTAGCAGTTTTTGTATTTCAGAAAGCCAACTTTGAAAATATCTAGTAAATCATATAAAAATGCTATAAATGTAAAATTTGAGTCTAAAGTGTGTGTCTTTTAGTCCTTTATTTAACAGTATCGTTTGTTTTGCATTTTGGTCCCTGTACCGGTCTGCACTGACTGGTTTACCAGAAAAGGTCGATTTATTGGTTTTGGTGTTGGAACAGCAGCAGTTTTCTATTTTCCTGAACTTTGAAGACCACTTCCCGACAATTGGCTACACCAAAAGTTGTGTTCTTTATATGTCTTTACAGAGGGGATCCTGACCTATATACCTCTGTGAAGTTTCATGACCTTTGGAGCATTATCTATAGGCTTAGGGGTAAATTTGGGACTGCCACCTTACATATGCATCTTTACCAGTTTGGTCAACTTTTGGGACCTGATATCTTCTGATCTACTTGGAGTTTTTCAATGAAACTTTACAGCCTTATACTATGATGTCAAGACTATAAGTCAGCCAAATTTCATGATTTTTCATGATGTTTAGCTATGTCAAATGAAGGTGGGAAGTGGTGACCTGATCAGCAACTTCACAGATTTTTACAGTTTTTCTGATTTTGTCTTTTTTATTGTGAATTATCTACTTGGCTGTTTTGGGAGTTCTTTATATGGATTTAAAGCTTGACATATGATCTATCAAGTGGAAAAATATCAGATTTTTGTGATATGTGTAGCTGTGATGAACAAAGTTGTAACAGCATGCATGTTTTTGGTTGAATTTTACAGCTTTTCACATTTTTGAAATATGAACTTTGATCAACTGTTATTCCCAATTAGCTTACTCAAATTGAGTGATTCCTGCACCATTCTTTTCATTTCAGAGTCCTTTGTTTGTGGTATGATTGGTTTGACCAGACTCGGCTCAGTTTGACCAGCAGAGCTCATTTACTGACAAGGGGTATTTGAGGCACTTTTATGTACCAGTAACATATTGGATTGGCTTGGCTTGTACCCATAGCTGATACAAACATGGTGCTGCTTTGTTTGGTGTACCAGTGACCAGTTGGACATGACTACTACATCAGAACACCACAAATTAAGAGGAAGCATGCATTTAGTGGCTAAGAACAGTACCAGAAAAGTGTTTTTTGCAATATGGTCCCTGATTTTGACATAATTTCTTATCTCATATATTCCATGGCAGAACAATGATATAATCAAGTGATCTTTGAGTATTGAATCATGGAGTATCATATCAACCCTATCTCATTTACTCTCCCACTTGGTAATTATGCAAAGGGGGTCCAATTGTATAAGTTTAAAATCATTTCCATTTTTAATTTGACTTCTATACTAAAGGAGGCAGCAAAGGGATCAAGTTTTCAAAGAGATGTAGTAAAACATCAATCTTCTACAACTCATCACCCTTTTACATTCTCTTTTAATATAGTATTACTTTTATTTATTTATTTAATGTACTTGTGCTAACAGAGAAGTGAGATAGAGAGGAATTAACACATTTTTTTATTTAACTTTGAATTACCATAAAAATATCAAAGAAGTATAACCATGCATCAAATCCTATTGTTTTATCTTTTAGTAAACCGAAATATAAACTTGATTTTGTTTGATAAAAATGAAAAAAGACTAAATTATATGTATACTGTTCTTGAATGGCATTGACAGCCAAGAAGAACTTTGTACTCAAGAGGTCTCAAGCTCATGGTCATTAAGAGATCATGGCTTAAACCTTTTCATGATGGTCAAAGAAAGGAAAGAAGGGAAATTCGACTTTCAAAAGCTCCAAATGTGCATGAAAATAAAAGAAGAGAGATGTAGAAGAAAAAGCTCCAAATGAGAGCATGCTTCATTGATTCATGGTCATTCTTACAAACTTTTTTTTTTTTTTTTTGACAAAAGTGGGTATCCCCCACCTGTTTCATATTGAAACAAGAACAGTTTATACAAAATACAATGGAATATAGAATTCCATTGTGCAAAATACCTAAGCAACTAGGAAAATAACAACAAAGCCTCAAGGTACAGTATCATATGACAAAATATAGCTAAAGATCGAAGGAGTAATTCCAGAAAATAACAAAAGTATGAAACGAGTAATACTAATAGTCACTAGAACCAGTAAAGCCAGCCATGTAAGAACCATCAGAAGAGGGAGATCCAGGAGTAGAAGAAGTTGAAGTGGAGTCAGAGGGTAAACTAGAGGCAGAGTCAACCCTGTCTCGCAGGTAATTCGAAAGATCCGACCCCCCGTATCCAAGTTCTGCTACTTCTATATCCTGGGAGCTTGCCTCTTCTAGGGTAGAGGAATCTGACAGAGGTATCAGACTGCCTACCTGGGTCAAAGGAAAAACATCCATAGGCAAAATTAAAGTTAGTTTAAAATAAGTTTCATCATTCCTAATCTTACACCAATAAGAGGAAAGAGAAATTATAGCTGAGCCAACACTGGCCAAAGTTGGAATGGGTGCATTAGTAAAACAAATCTTATTCCTAGTTAGCCATAAGACCCAAAGAGTAGCAGCCCTAAGTAATTCTACTAATAGAGTATCTTTAAGAGGAATGCATGTATCAATGTACCATAAATCCTCAACAGTCTCACAATCAAAAGAAAAACCGTTATGACTGGCAATCCATGACCATATTGCATTAATAAAGGGGCATGTAACAAACAGGTGGTTAATTGTTTCAAAAGAACCACAAAATGGGCAAGTAGTATCTCCATGCCAACCTCTTTTCAATAAATTGGATTTAGTAAGAATTTTGTCTTGTCATAAGAGCCATAAGAAAATTTTAATTTTTAAGGGTATTTTAGCTTTCCAAATTGAAGTAAATTGGACATTTTTAATACCCCTATACTCTAACCATAAATAAAGAGAGTGAACTGTAAAGATGCCAGTGGAGGTCCATCTCCATGTGATTAGGTCAGGTGTATCTAAAATGGGAAGATAAGAGATAGAATGTTGCAGGTTATTCCATTCAGTAAGTAACACACCAGTAAGTTGTCTAGTAAAGGTTAAGAGTAATTGAGAAGATGAAGAAAAAGCATTAGCAACTGAAATAGTTGGGTCAGAAGCTACTTGAAACAGATTAGGATAAAGGCAATATAAGCTACATTCCCCATGCCATCTATCAAGCCAAAAGGATGTGGCAGTACCATCCTTAACAATTCTATTAATACCTAAGTCAAAAATTGTTCTACAAGTAAGGATACCATTCCAAAAATGAGAAAGTCTAGAAGTATCTAATCCTGTAGGACCATATTTATCTGCAAGGATATCTTTCCATTTACCTTTAATTGTAGGATCTTTGAAACGAAACCACCATTTGGCTAAAAGAGAGGTATTGATTCTAGAAAGGTTTATAACACCTAAACCTCCCTGGTCTTTGCTAAGACAAACAAATTCCCAAGCAATGAGATGATATTTTTTTATATTAGAGGAGCTACCAGACCAAAGAAATTTTCTTCGAATTTTGTCAATTGTGTTGCAAATAGTAACTGGCATTTTATAAATTGATAACCAAAAGAGAGGGATGGCAGAAAGCACAGAATTAAGAAGGGTGACCCTACCTCCTAGAGATAAGAGGGATCCTTTCCAAATTTGAAGTTTTTTCTCTATTTTATCAACCAAGGGGGTCCAGTCTGTAAGGCTCAAAGTTTTCCAATGTAAAGGAACTCCTAGATAAGTAATAGGTAAAGAAGCAAGGGATTTCAGCTATGGAGCTTGGTGTGTATCTGGGGTTTTGTGGTATGAAGAGGGATTGAACAAGGCTTTGCCATGGCATTTAGCCCATGATCCGAATTGTCTAGGGCAACATTAGGGTTTTAAGTTGCAGCTTCATCTTGATCGTTCATTTCATCGAACGGTTGGCGTGCAAGATGAGTATGGGCTGGAATTGTGAGCTAGCAGCATCTATGGCATGGATTAAGGTGCTGGCATAATCTCCTCCCTTGAAGGCATCCAATGGTTGAATTTGAAGGAGGCGGGGAGACAAAGAACGCAGAGGCCAGGCCAGCTGTGTCCTTTGCGTTTTTTGTTCTTTTCTTCACAGAGCCGTTGGAGAGGAAGGCTCTGGCGTGGGTTGTATGTTTGTTCTCTAAATTTTCTTTTCACCTTGTGTGCACGTGGAGCGTTGTGAACCGATGCTCTAGTAACTAGCCGGTCTACCAAACCGTGCGCAGGAGAAAAGAATGCATATGTGAGGAGCTACAATTTCAATTCAGCGCTACTTCTTGATTGGTTTAATTTCATGGGGCCACTTGTCTGATTTAATGAGAAACAAAGAGTAGCAGCATCATCTCCATTTAAATTTCACTTGGGCCTTTAGCTTGACTTCAATTGGACTTGGGCCTTTAACTTATTGCTTTGTTAAATTTGATTAGGCCCGAACCCAATCTATTTATTTTATTTCTTCACTTTGGTCAGTATTGTGAGCAGCTCAATTCGAACTCAATTTAAAACCGTGAGCACCCTGTTTAATCTCAATATGTGGACAACCCATCTTCTCCATTTTATTTGGAAATGGACACCTCCATTTATTATTTTTATTATTTTTTAATTTTTTTTTTTAACCCTTTTATTTATTTCTAAATCCCAATTTTTTGTAGGGTCAAACAGTCGGGTAATCAAATAATTTCGATGTTTTAATAAATCATTTATTTTTATCAAATTTAACAATATGTCTGAAAATTAGAGTAAAGCTAATATACACTTAAGTGTACCGTACTCCTAAATTTAGGCCGTTAGATTTCTTCAAAAGTCGTGTAGATTCTTTAAAAGTCGTGGTAGCACGACTTTTGAAGAAATCTAACGGACTAAATTTAGGAGTACGGTACACTTAAGTGTATATTAGCTTTACTCCTGAAAATTATATATAATTTTAATAAGAATTATTCACAATATGTAGGCCAGTAGGGGTATACGAAATTTAATGTCCAATATAATATTATTTTATTAAGTAATCATCTATAAAATTTTCGATATATTTTTAAGGTTGTATTTTTAGCTGTTGTATTTCATTCGATTTAAAATTAAATTTTTTCTCCAATACATAGTTTGATTTTCACGATGAAATTCTAAAATTAATTCGAGTCAAAAGATAGTACGAAAGGTAAAATGAGAAGCGGATTTTATGTTCATTCTTGTTACTTCCTTGAGATTTTAAAAATCTTATTTGTTTTCTCAATTTCGTTCTGAAAATGATATAATTAATAACAAAATTATAAAAAGTTTCATAATATAATAGACACAATTCCATGTATCTCTTAGCTCAGTTAGAAACTTTTCAAAGATAATTAAGAAATACTTGTTTGACCACGACTACAATTATCTACAATTAGATACCTTGAATGGTTCTCCAATATTGTTTGGTCCAGTAAAAGAACGAGAAAGTACTGAGAAAAAAAGGAATAAAAATATGCAATCGAGATTTCAGATTCAATTTCAACAGATACAAGACAGTAGATTATACAAATCACAGATACAACAAAAGAAAAATAAGAGAAGACAATGACAAATACTAAATAGGAAGAGCAAAATATTCACTGGAGGAGTCCGTGGCTCTATTAATAGTCTAAAACAATTGAAGGGACATTTTGGCATAAATTGCGGACCAAATCAGCCTTGGAATCACCCACATCTTGCCACTTCAATTCTTGAAGGTTGGTAAGGTATTGTAGCCCTTGAGGCACATCCAATTTATCACATTCCCAAATATCGAGTTTTTTAAGAAGCGGCATTGCACCCTCCTCTATCTCCCATTCCTCCATTGACAAGTGATAAAGGTTCAAATCTTCTAACTGGCTAAAGCCTCCAGAGGAACAGGTTGCTTTTTGGCTTTTGAATGCTTTATCAAGGATGAGAACCTTAAGGCAGCGTAGCTTCTCCAATACTGGCATTATATCCTGCTGGAACTTGTAATTCTCAATATAGAGATAAATGAGGTGACAGGGGAGCATATCCTCATGAAGCAGCTGGGTCAATTTAGTGCGGCTATTGTAAACAAGATCGAGAGATTGTAAATGGTTATAAAATGGGAAACCTCTCATGTCAAGTTTGTCCAGTACACTATCATCATGCCA
Source organism: Carex kokanica (assembly GCA_025461125.1). Lineage (NCBI taxonomy): Eukaryota > Viridiplantae > Streptophyta > Magnoliopsida > Poales > Cyperaceae > Carex > Carex kokanica. The sequence goes on along the minus strand of JAJGRX010001100.1, from coordinate 449,716 downwards.
TATAACGAGATTAGTTAGGTGTTCTAATGTGGACAGAAAAGTGACAACTGCCTTCGATGTAGGTGATTTGGCCTCTAATTTTAATGAACGTAAATTGGGTGTATGAGGTAACTCTATCTCCCATGATTGTGTGGGCCTCACCCAACAAATAGTTTGCAAATTTGTTAATTTTGCTGATGTTGAGAGTTCCAAATTAGAGTGAGAGACATGCCTCAGTGTCTTGATATTCCATGCACTCTTAGGAAACTCAAAGGATCCGCCATTAATTGTTTTTAACCATTGGATTTGAAGGGTCTGCAGAAATTTCATTCTGCCTATCACTTTCTCAAACAATTCTTGATCACGGTTGTCACTTACCCTCCCACAAAGACTCAGATATCTTAACTGAGTCAATCCCACAAACATCCCCAACTCTATTATGTTCTCATATTCGATTTCATTATGGCTTACCACTTTGAGCAGTCTTTGCTTAGAACAATTCGGCATGCTCCCCTCATAAAAGCACAAAAGAGTGCGGAGGTTTGGGCTCATTATAAGTTGATCACAATCTGGATTGTGAATTGCCACACGGCGTGCCCCACTCAAGCTCATTTTATCTTTTGATTTTGAATACACTAGGAGAAAGTTTTCCTCCTTGGCTTTTTGGAGAGCAAGATCTCGTAGTAGATCATGTATGCGTACATGTCCGATGGAACCATCATGCCATCTACCAGATACTTGAACCATGCTCCTAGCATAAAATGAGAAAACAAATTAAGTACAATGATTACAGATGTCATAAAGAAAATAGTTAGTATTAAAACAATTTAGTTTAATGTTGTATACATAAGCTGTGTATATCATTAAATGTTGATGTAACGTGCTAGTTTAATGTTCTATACGTAAGTTGGTTTTATTGAAATAAAGAAAGAGAAAAACAGAAAAAGCACTTTGATTTTTTCATACATAGGAGGATCTGTATAGTTTTTACCACTGATTCTTCTGTGCATGAAAAAATTAAGATACTATTTTTTTCCAATATTTTCTACAGAAACAATTCTCCAAACCCGCTGCTACCTATTTACTTTTTCTTTATTTTTTGGCGGGGTCAGCTCAAATAGAGTGTCATCACGGAAATTGCAGCCCCATTCTTCTAAAATATCAATGTTTGTTATTACTAATTATATTTCCCAAAATATAATTTTGAGACTTAACATTAAACATAATAAAAATGTCGGTGCTTGGGCCTGCAATTTACCTTTCTATTATTGTTTTTCAATTAAAAAATATTAGTTTAAAGACTATTCAATTAAAACCAGCATGCTACATCAACACGTGTAAATCATTAAATGAAGATGTAATACCTTTGTACTAGATCCTCTAAAAAACTCACAGCAGTTTCTTCCAATGTTCTATTTTCTTCTTGTGGTACGAAGCCCTCTGCAATCCACATTCGAAGTAATGATGGGGCATTAATATCATAGTCTTCGGGAAATGCAGCAAAGTACAAAAAGCACGACTTGAGAGCAAATGGCAAGTCCTCATAACTGGTGCCTATGATCTCGCTACAATTTTTTCCTTCGACATGCCAACTCATTGTCCGGAACACGCTACTCCAAACAGCATAGCTACGGGCCTTCTTTGATAAGAAACCACCTAAAACCACCAATGCGAGAGGAAGCCCACCACACTTGTGGACAAATTGATCTAGGATATCAGAAAGATCATTAAAAGAATTTCTAATTAGATCATTATTAAGAAAAACAGCTTTTAACAAAAGCTCTCGGCTTAACTCCTCCGTTAAGAACTGGAGCTTGTATGGTTCACTTATGGGATCCATGCTCTTTGGAACATCAGCGAACCTAGTAGTTACGAGTACTCTACTCCCATTTTTTTCATCTAGGAATGCCACATCAATTTGAGTCCATAGATCGACTGTCCAGACATCATCTAGGACTATCAGGTACTTTTTACCACTAAGAGATTTGTGAATCTCAGTAAAAATCACTTCTGTTTCATTTGGCAGATCACTCAATTTCATAGAAGGATCAATTAATTCTCGCAATATCTTTCTAGAAACATCAGTTATTTCGAACTTTTCAGAAATAGTAATCCATATGCGAACTCCAAATTGTCCTTTGACATCATTACTGCAAAAAAAAAAGATTATATTAGATATTAATATAACCAAAATACGATGATGGACTCGATAAATTTATATACGTGAATATATATGGAAAAGTGGGTAAATTGGAATTTTGATTTGCATTGGCGCCAATCTATTGGGTTAGGGTTAGGCCATTAGACTGGGGACATCTATCTATATATATATATAGATAGATGCGTATGCTACAGGGTCAGGATGTTGCAAAAAGCTATTGACGGGGCTACTTAAATTCTTGACTATAGGTGCTACTTTTACCCGATTACCCAGTTTCGATTTGATACCAAATCGGATCTAAACCGGAACCGATGCTGATCCGATTAATTTAGATAGGATATATTTTAAAAAATATAATCGGTTAAATTATGGGTATGTTAAAAAAATTAATAATTAAATAGCTAATCAGGATTCGAACCGGAACCGATATTGTAATGTATCGGATATCTGTTTGATTTAATTATTTGACCCACCACCGAACCCGACTCGACACCCATATAAATATCCGATACAATGCTAATACAGTTATTTATAATTACTTAATATAAAAATGAGGAGGGTTCCAATACCTCAAGCCTTTCATACCTCATCATACCTTGTATTTTATAGCTTCTTTTTTAAAGTCTAAATTATTGATCCGAACTGCTCAACATGATATTCTTACTAAAATATGCTTGTAGATGAAATTTTATAATTTTTTGAATTTTTTTACTATTTATTAAGATATGTACAATATCACTGTTTGTGGACCGTTCAAAAACAGTGATTTTGTACCTATCAAAAAATATAGTAAAAAATTTCCAAAAAATATAAAATTTGGTCTCCAAGCATATTTTAATATGGATATTATATTGAGTGATTCGGATCGACAGTTTGGACTTTGAAAATAAAGATATAAAATATGAGGCATAATGAGGTATGAAAACATAAGATATTGGAACTCTTCTCTATAAATATATATATAAATAACTATGGAAAAGCAATCACCTGTAGCAATTTTTGGGAAGCAAATATTTATTTAAGTAGCTAGTAATTAAGCTATACGAAAAAGACAGAAGTTTCTTTCTTTTACTATTTGACATGCAAAATGAAAGGTAAGGAATATCTTGTTCAATATTCAATATGATTCGACAAAATCGTTTTTTATTCAAGTAAAGAATTCGATATAATTGAAATGATCTGATCTAATCAATATATAGATCATTTTGACTCCATTAGAAATGAGGATATGAATGAAAAAAAATCATAATATCATATCACAAATTAATAAATATGAAAAGAAAATCACCATTTTCAATATTTTTACTTTACAAATTAATTTTTACTATTTTTGCTATAAACCATGCATGTTATATTGTATCTAGAACAATAGTATAATTTTGGTTTTGAAGAAGTTTTTAATTTATATTATAAAAATATAGTATGTGAGATGTTTAAGAAATTAGAATTATATTTAAGAATAAAGGGTTTCTCGAATAAAGGTGTTACTTTTACCCGATTATTCGGAACCGAACGGGATTCAAACTAGATCCGATAATTCACAAACAAGTTATGAGTGCCGATCTACCTGTAACCGAATTACTAAATGTCTACTATTAAATGTGGTATCTAGAACAGCATCCGATCCGGTTTAAAATAATAAGTATATTCACCGAAATTTGTACCCGAATACCTTTAGAGTATGGATCGAAATATAATACTATGAGGACCCTACCCAACCCGATAACACCTCTATACTTGACCTTCCCAAGTCTAGCTGTTGATCTTGTAGAGTTTTTGCGCAATGTCAATACAACTCATGTAAAATGCGAAGTCAGATATGCACGTAAGCATGTACACAATTAAAAGTGGATTGGCAAATATATTAATTTTAGACTTTTTTTTACGGAAACCTAAAAATTATATTAATTTTCTATCCACTTTTTTTACGCAAATTACCTCATAAGTATTTCAAAAAGGGTACATTTTTGAAGGATATTATGCTCATTTTATTATTTAAAATTAAGCATTAAGTACCAAATTAACTGGCCGGAGTATTTGACACTGATTGCATAGTTTGGATTTTGGAAGGTGATTGTCAAATTAAGAATTAAGGATAGCCTCGTATATATGACATTACCTCATTCTAGAATTATAAAACTAGTTAATGTCTAAGACATTCATTGTTCTACCTATAAAGTACGACACCTATACTCTTCATGTGGTGAAACATATATAACTTAAATTTAGTAGAGCACTTTTTTTTTTTAAATTCATAATACATTGAGGACTCGAGATATATAATGACCAAATTAAGCTGACCTTTTTCTCATAAAATACAAGTTTTACATTAAGAAAATATATTAACCATGCTTTCTAATTTAATTATCTTAACTAAAGTGTTTAATTTTTATAAACGAAATTAGTGAAAAAAATTTAAAACTGGGAGAAAGGTGAATTTGAATCAAATTGATAGTAAATGACACAATTTAGAAAATAAAAACGCATACCAATTGTACACTTTTCGTGCAAGAGTAGTCTTTCCGAGTCCACCGGTCCCGCAAATTGAGACCACCGAACGTCTCGTAGTGGTCTCATCAAGCAACTCCTTGACAATGCGGTCCTGGTCTGCCTTGAAGCCAACAATTTCGGGATCAATATTAGGTAGTACCGGTGGCCTGATGGGTAGTTTGATATCTCCAGTACTGCCCTCACCCAAATTATTTATGCCATATCTGACTCTGCTCTCTTCGATCTCTTTCATCTTTTCTAGGATTTGGTTTATCTCATTTACAAGGTTATGTACAGCTGGTAGATTTTTGGGATTTCTTAGCATGTTTTTTATGGTCGCACACAGGCATGACTTTTGTGGATTTTGAGGGATCTCCATGAGAAAGGTGTCTATGACATCTTCTATAGAATGGGCAATATCTCTAATCTCCTTTACCCAATTTTTCTGCCTTTCATCTTTTATCGGCTTCCTGTCAGCATCTTTGAGAAACGCCTGAATCCGTTTGAGTTCACGGCTGACTTTCTCAACTTGCTCATTCACACTGTATAAGTGTAAAACCTCATTGACTAGAACATCAGCCAGCTTGCCGAGCACCAAATTTACAATGGTCTCAGCCATCTCAGCTTCTCTGTTGTATTAAAGAAATTTGAGAGTGGATAAATGTTTTGGGTGGTATCTGGACGAACTGTTTTGTGAATATATGTAGCACAGTATTAGATTTGTTGTGCAGTACACAAATGAGATGGTGCGGTGGAGCTTATATAAAGGTCACAATTGGCCGATTGTTTGATAAGATTAATTAATTAGTAGAAAATGATCATGATGTATGCCATTATTGTGTGTTGACTTTAGAATTCAGATCGGATCTCGAATAATGTGCGCCATATTAAAAATGTATTTCTCGGCGCATCTCAAGGAACGAATCTGATTCAAATCATACCTACCATGCGGTGTGAAAGAGGGAATCTTAATTTGTCTTTCACATGGTAATGTCGCTCATCTATACACCATTTCTTTATTGTTAGAAAATAAATTATGGGAAGGGATAATTAAACATTCAAATCATCCGATGTAGGCATATATGAATTCGGATCCCAAAGTAACCCAATTTTTTAATTTTGATCCAGACCGTTCGTTCTGCTCTAACACGAATATTAAAGGGGGCCAGTGCGTTCCACCATGGACCGGGATTGGCCCGAATTTTTTATCGGACGGTCCAGATCAAAACTAAAAAATTGAGTTACTTTAGAGGGTACGGACTTGGTACATATTGGATTATTTTGAATTTTGAAACTTTCAAAATTGGACGTGATCCTATAATAGAATATTATTGTGTGTTGAGATGCACTCATTCATTAATTTAATTTTGTCAGTCTTGTCGAGTTCAGAACGATCTCATGTGCACCCATATTTCAAAAAAACAAATCTCGAGGTGCATGTATTTTATTCATTTATTTAATAATTTTGCCAGTCTTGTCGAGTTTCGAACGATCTCATGTGCACCCATACTTAAAAAAAACCAAATCTCGAGGTGTATGTATTCTTTCATTTATTTAAAAAGAAATTTAGATATATGTGATATATGTCCATTATAACTTTTTTTCATTAGATATTTTCTATTCAAAATTGAAAATTAATTATTTTCCCATCTAAACATTACCTAGTTATTAATATACTCATTTTTAATTTTTTTCATAAAAAATATAAATCAATATTCATAAAATATTTCACAGACAATTTTACCCTTCAGAACTTTTTTCTCGAAGATCAAACCATTATTTAATTAAATAGTTATGATTTAACCTCCAATGCACACCAGCCTCTCTCTTGTATATCAAGTCAAGCAAGTTTATTGAAGACCGGTACCTGTCCTTTGGTACCGGTCTTGGCTTCTTTGAGTTCGATTTGTTCACGAGTGGATTTATAGGCCCTACGACGTCTTCTTCTTTGTTTTTCCTAAAGTTTTAATACTTTAACATCTAGTGTGTCTCTACGTATTAAAATTCAGTTTTGTTGTAAACTAATCCTGACAAGAAAAAAAGAACACACAAAGAAAGGTAGAACTGAACGAAAGGTACTTAATTGGCGAAAGGTTGAGGGAAGAATTTCAAAGAAAAGGAAGAGTCACGCGGAAAGATGAAGTGTCCACGACTTGACATATAGAATTTTGAAATGGGCAAAATGATCAATTTAACTATTAATCATTGTTAATTGATATTTTTTTATTGAAAATTTTGAGAAATGGGTATATTGCTAATTTAGTAATATTTATATGGAGAAATAACTAATTTTGGAGTTTTGATGGTGAAAGAAGTTATAATAGATATTTATCTAAATTTGTCTTTGTTTATTTTTGTAGTCTTGTGGAGTTCAGATCAACCTTATATGTGCCTAGGGATCTAAAAAAGTCACGACGTGACCAGTTATGTCACAACACAGTACGGTTCTGACACAACACGTGTGCCGATTCGTGCTGTGACACAAAAAGCGAAAGATCTTGTCACGGCACGGCATGTGGTCATGTATAATTAGGACCAAACGTGACTAAACATGACCAGTCACGTGTTGTCACAGCATGACTAACGTGCCGTGACCATTCAAGTGTCTTGACCATCCTTATAAATTTAATTACGGCACGACACATATAATACTATAGTGGTCACGGCACGGCACGTTACGTTTTATTTGCACTCATATTTTAATTGGCAGCTTCTACGACGGTTGGGGACAAGGGAAATTAACTAACATGAAAAGAAATTACAACGCAAAGGAGGGTTCCACGTTCGCTATTGGTTGGTTAGACCAGAAGAAAGTAATTACAAACATCATCGGTATCATAGGTTATCAGATAGTAAATGAGCGATGGTAAATGTATTATTTAGTAGTGTTTATTCCAAAACATTATTCCTTGTTCCTTCACATTTCTTTTTATCTAGACGTTTGTCATGCCAACAAAACACCTCAAACAAATTGAGCATAACTCTCACCCTAATAGTGAAAATCAAAAGCAAATTAGAGTTAGACCCGTGGCCGCAAAACACCTCAAGCAGTCTGCCACGTTAACGAGCAGTGTTACGACTCAATGTATACATCTCAATATATAAACATATCGATCGGCCCCTAGTTCACTGATAGTATCCTATCCTTTTCAATCACACATATTTTGTTCCTTTCCAAAATCCATTTCAACAACATTCATGACATCTTTTGTTAGATTTGTACAAGTCAAAATCTATTGGTCAATGCGATATGCTCCTATCTATGTATCTCATTTATTGGTGGTCAAAACAAATGCAAAATGCTTTGTTGGATTTCAATATGCACAATTCATCTAACAGTAAAGTAATTTAACCAACTATCCGGAACAAGTACACCACACCTGAAATTTTGTATGTTTCTGGAGTGTATTCTTCTTCATCACGTTCCTCAATCTCTAGACTTGAACCTAAGTTATTTAGTTACTAACTTTTATTAATATTCTATCCAAATAATGAATACTTTTATACTAAGGCAAAAGTTGAGAACAAACAGAAATAAAATTTAAAGAAAATTTACCATACTAAATTTCTATCAATAATCATCATTTAAAATATTGTTCTATCAATTTGAAAAATCTAATTAATTATAATAGGACTTATGAAACAAAAAAAAACGTAATATGATAATCATGTTATTTAAAATACAGTCATAATACAGTTGAAATTATATTTCAAATGTTGTTCCAATTAACCTTATTACTAAATTTGAAAAATAAAAATAATTCATTTACTTTTACACAACAATTGTAAATATTGCATTACTATTCATTAGCTTTCATATTTACTCAAAGAAAATACCGTAGCCAAATATTTTTCTTTTAGTTGTTATTAAATAAATTAATGGTCATAACTCGAAAAGACATGGGAAAGCGATATACCATTTGAAAGCATATACGACACAAGATAGCACATGGCCACATGCACGATAGATGTGTGGAATATTTATTTAATTTTTCAAATTAGAGGAGCACATTTATAGGATCTTGATGTGAAGTCAAAGATTTTTGTTTTCCCATTGCAAATCCTAGCTTTATCATTTACAAGGTTGAACCTTGACACCGACTGCAAAGTTTTTTTTATAAAAAAAACATTTACAAAGTTGGACAAATTAACTTGTTTGTTGCAATATAAATAAATTGATTGCATTAAAATAATTTTACAACCGAAAATATTTGTTGTCAATAGTTACCGGTTCAATTTGTTATTAATTTACATGGTTATATATAACCAATTCTAAATTGGTACATGTTGGATTTGTCTAATTAATTATAAGAATTATATGCTAGGTACTAAATTAATCCCTAACAGTTATTTTGCTAAATTACATTGATAAATAGTCAATGATGATTTTTTGAGACCTAAATTCTATTTCTCAACAAATAACAAAAAGTATGTTTGCAATATGTTAGCAAACAAATTTGTTGTTGTAACGGGTTACGTTTATTTGTAACAGTAATTTTATTGTAAAAATGACGTGATAACATATTATAGCCATAAACAACTAAAATATAATGATAATAATATCTAGTACACTATAGCGAAATCCATATATATATAGTTAAATGATTAATACGTCAAACTCAAAAGGAAGAAGATTACTACTTCCTCATCAAAACCTCTACTAGCTATTTCCTATTCTTCTTTGATGGCAAGTTCTGTCAGTGTACTGTACCGTGATATATAGATTGTCTTCATCATTGCAGAGATGAAAACAATCTTGACAATCTTATTAAATTCTCAAGTTAGTGTCATATATATCTATGGGGATAAAAGTGTCTTTTGCTGATGGTATATTCATGGATACTTCTGTCAGTAATATTGATATGTTCAAAAATAACAAATATATATTAGTGTATCATCAACAATAATCACTTCTTATCATTGTAGATAGTGACATATTTTTTTTAATTAAGTATGAGCAGCTGAGTGCAGATATGCATATGAACTCGAACGAATCAAATAAATTAAACAAATGAAATTAGTAGACCTCGAGATCTACCATTAAATACAAATAATTAAGCAGCTGGCAGTGCACTGTGAAGTGTGAATAAGTACTATATAATAAATAATGATCAACTGGAACCTCATTGTCTGGCGTGCATCGCACATGCTGCATGACACATGGATGTAGCTGGACTTTATGAGAACTTTTTTTTTATAATTTATATGCTGCATGCTGTATAAATTTAAGAAAATTTATGCAACACTATTGAAAATTTTATATCCAAATATTTTTTACGAAGTATGACCACATGCATGTTCATCTGTATACTTTCCCCGTACGTCTTGTTATAGCATGATCTTGATCTAGGATATGTATCAAATGGATCCATAGAACATGCCAGAACCTTCTTTTGCGGCCTCGTCAATTAGAAAGACGGGCCTTCAATGTATTCAAAAGATTTGCTATCATTTATTCTTGTCACTTTCCAGACTTTATTCTGAAAAAAACATATATATTGAAAAAAATAAAATTTTAGAATAAGATAATATAGTCATTGGACACATTATTTTTTTTTTCTCTCTATCATGAATTTGGGAGTTCGTTTTCATCTCAAAGATTGTCTCTTAAAAAGTATAATAATTAAACTGAAACTTTTATCACTCCAACTATTACTTGCTTTCAAATAATATAATTTTAATACAACTGATAATTTTGCAAATCTTGTACAACTGGGATATAAAGATTGTTTATAATCAATTTTAAATTTGTTTGAAAACTTTTCGTAATCATTTTCACTAAAATCTTGCTTGACATAATGATACATTTCATCAAAGTTGTCACCATCATTATGGTCTGAATCATAATAAAATTACTAGTACTGGTGCTTGTTTAGTTGACCTAGGTTCAACAGTACCAATTTTCTCAGTTTGCTCACCAATTTCCCCAGATCTAATTTCCAAATCAATAATAAAATTACTAGTACTGGTGCTTGTTAATTAGTTGACCTAGGTTCAAATTATTTACTAGCGTTGTCCCTAAAAAAATTGTCATTGGTTCACTAAAAAAAGCAGTTGGTACTGTTGAACAATCCAACACCAAGGTCTTGTATTTACATGTCAATGGTAAATGTCACCACCTCAACGCCATCGGTCCATGGAGTCACTCCGTACCAACTGTAGGATAAATTTAACCGATGACAAAGGAGGACCCATCAACGTCATTGGTGGATTAGACCCCAACAGTTGATGAAAAGTTGCAAAGGAATTATAACGCTGCCCCTGAATGCAAGCACCATCCTTGTCTTAGGTTATCTGGTGATGAAGAGACGATGATAAATATTTTTTTTTTGTAGTAGTGAATGTATTTGACTACGTAAAATGTCATATTCAAAGAGTTAAGAACGGACCTAAGTGTCTCTGATCTGTCCAAATTACGATCATTTCCGTAGGTGTTACTTTTTCAAAAATCATTTCTCCATCATTTTTAGTTGGCACATGTACTTCATTTTATTTTATTTTATGTTTTGTTTCCTTTTGTCTTGAGGTGATCCTAATTGCGTGGATCCAACTCAATATAAATTTTTAGTGAGGAGGATAGCTTAAATGTTTTAATTTTTTTATCTCTATTATGTTTTTATCTCAATATAATTTTTTTTATCTCTATTATGTTATTATCTCTACATACACATAAAACCATTAGATAAAAAATTGAGGCATAATAGAGGCATTTGAACCCTCTAGTATTTAATTCATTTTTTTTTTTTTACATTGACATCACATGTAACTGATATTATATATATAATATCTCAATTTTGAAAATGAAAATAACAACATATATAGGTAGATTACATACATTTTCCTCTCAACAATTAAAGTTTACGACATGTTACTGAACTTTATAGTGCCGAACAACAAATAGTAATTTTAATTAATTAATTGTTGATGACTCCAGTGCTGATACAGTGGACGGAATTAGAGCAAGAAAAAGAAAGGAAGGATCTCGACATCGGATGTTTAATCATCGGAATATAGGTCCATCTATTATTTATTGATTGCAATAACATATTAGTAGAAGATAGATTATATATATATGTAAGGTATCTTTAAACCTCACTGTACAAATCAAGTTAGATTTAAATTATTTTCTAAATATTCATCTCATCTATACAAGCAGAATGAGTCCAACATCATTATATATATAGAGAGAGAGAGAGAGAATGGGTAGAATATCGGCTTGGTAAGTTGCGAAGTAAGAGACTTGTTTTACTTCACATGCTTATATCTATGTTTTCAAAATCCAAACAGTCGATCCAAACCGCTCAACATGATCTCCATATTGAAATGTGCTTGGAGACCAAATTTTACATTTTTTGGAATTTTTTTACTATTTATTAAGCTAGTTTGAAAATCGCTGTTTTTATTAAATCTTGAGGTGCATGTATTTTATTCATTTATTGATAATTTTGCCACTCTTGTCGAGTTTCGAACAATCTCACGTGCACCCATACTTAAAAAAAAACCAAATCTCGAGGTGTATGTATTCTTTCATTTATTTAAAAAGAAATTTAGATATATGTCCATTATAACTTCTTTAATTAGATATTTCTCTATTCAAAATTGAAAATTAATTATTTTCCCATCTAAACATTACCTAGTTATTCATATACTCATTCAATTTTTTTCATAAAAAATATAAATCAATATTCTTAAAATATTTCACAGACAATTTTACCCTTCAGAACTTTTTCCTTGAAGATCAATAAACCATTATTTAATTAAATAGTTATGATTTAACCTCCAATGCACACCAGCCAATGCACAGACAACAAAAGAGACTAGGTTCACGGTTCTAAAAAACACAATATATGTCACTATTTACAAACATGTCCTTATAACATTCATTTTATTAGGTTCTAATGTAACAAGTGTTGCATTATCTATTAAAATTGGCTCTATTAACAGTTCTAAAGATATTACCAGAGGACAGATCAAACTGAGAAAATAGCAGGAAAGAAGGCAGTAGAACAAAAGATAAAACTGAATGTATTCAAATTTCTATTTAATATGAAGATAAAAGTGAATCTTACTCAAAGAAAATACCGTAGCAAAATATTTTTCTTTTAGTTGTTATATATTAAGTAAATATACCTCTAGGTTTAAATGCAGTGCACAATAAATTAAGGGTAATTATATGTTACCCCTTGATTCATTATTCCATTTTTTTCCCAACTAACTAACTTCCTTTTCTAACTATAATTATCAATTCTAACTAACTAGTGGTCCCTACAAATTAATTAGTAGATTTTCTCCTTCTATTTCTTTCCTCTCTCTCCCTCCCTCTCCCTCTCCCACCTCCGCCTCCCCCTTCCACCTCCGCCTCCGCCCGCCACTCCCACCTCCGCCTCTCCCTCTCCGCTTCCGCCTCCCACCTCCGCCTCCATCTCCCGCCTCCGCCTCTCCCACCTCCGCTTCCGCCTCCACCTCCCTCTCCCACCTCCGCCTCTCCCGCCTCCGCCTCCCTCTCCCACCTCCGCCTCTCCCGCCTCCGCCTCCGCCTCCCTCTCCCACCTCCGCCTCTCCCACCTCCCCCTCCGCCTCTGCCTCCCTCTCCCATCTCCGCCTCCACCGGATGCAATTAATTCCTTTTGTGTCTATGTTTCTCTTCCTCATACAGTATCGAGTTATTTGCAAAGGATGAATACTTGTTCAATGATAGATGAATACTTGCATGACGAGGTGTGAATACTTGTGCAACAGACAACTCGAAAGTATGTCATCATGGATCTCATTTGAAAGAGAAAATTGTGTAGAAGACGTTCGTGGTTTTAGATTTGCAAAATTCCTCACAGATCGTCAGAAATATTAGTTAGATTGAACGGAGAAAAAAAAAACCACCTCTAAAAATGTGTAAAAGATGGTTGTGATATGTCCAGTTTTTTTAAAAATACTTGATATATTAGGGTGAATACTTGATGTATTACATGTGAATACTTCATGTATTATAGATGAATACTTGATGTTATTTCCACTTGCGGTAACGGTTATGCGGTCCCCACGGTAGTTAGTGATGGCGGTTGTGCGGTCCCCCCACTTAATTACGCGTTTTCTTTTGTTTTTAGCGGACGTCAGTTGTGGTCCCCTACTATCTCCGCGTAATTAACGCGTAATTAATGCTCTTAATGTCGTAAGATTTCCATTTATAATTCTTTCTCAAAAATGAGTACTTTTATTTACATGGATGAATACAACTCGTGTTAAGTGTGAATACTTTTTCGCAAATCGTCCCCTACTAATTCCACCACTTATCTCCGCATATTACTGTGGTCCCCTACTTATCTGAAGTCGAGAGAAAAATGGAGGATGGATGCTAGGGATAGCTAGGCTCTCCCATAAATTAATGGTCGTAACTGGAAAAGACATGGGAAAGCGATATACCATTTGAAAGCATATACGAGACAAGATAGCACATGGCCACATGTCACTACTACAAAAAAAGAGATTATACACGGACAAAAATGAAGGAGCTACACGGATTTCCTACCGTGTTTAAATCGAGGGTGTATGAATAGTTCAATAACTACACACGGACATTTGTCCGTGTGCAATTTCAACGATTCTACACGGATAACTACACAAACAGCCGTGTAGAAAGCCCAGAATGTGTCGCTCTCCATGTTACCGAGCTACACGGATATTACCTAAACAACCGTGTACGATTCTTTTTGTACACGGACTTTTAACTAAAAAACCGTGTAGCTTGACTCTTTCTACACGGACATTTAGTTAAATGTCCGTGTAGCTCTCCTCTTTCTACACGGACATTTAACTAAATGTCCGTGTAGCTATCTTATTTTCTACACGGACTTTAGTTAAATGTCCGTGTAGAAAGAATATTTTTTTTTTTTGTATTTTTTGTTTTTGGGCTAGCCTCCAGTTTTGCTAGCCAGTTTTGTTACAGAACTATTCCAGATTTTCCAGATTTTCCATATTTTCCAGATTTCATATAACAAGAAATCCATATTTTCCAGATTAGCAATAAATCCATATTTTCCAGATTAGCAAGAAATTCATATTTTTCAGATTATCCAGAAATCCATATGCAATAAATTATACAATATTCATATACACCAAATTATACAAAATTATGAAAATCCATGTTGAGCATTGCAAAATTCCGTTACAAACCACCTTGCCCACACACACCTGATATCGTCGATCTGCTCCTTGGTGTAATGCGGTCCCTTTGGCACATTCTACAATTACAATTTGGTATTAGTTAGTAACAAGAAAAGGTAGATGAAATATAGTTGCAAATATCAATTGCTATTATATAGGAACAATTAATATGAATTACATACCGCGGTTGGGAATTGGAATTGTATTCTTTCGACAAAGTCAAACATGAAAATCATCGTGTAATAAGAACATTCCCAACTCTCCAACTGTTGCGGGCCCTGAAATTTGCATTTAGCGGCCTATGTTAGAATGATAATATTTTTTTGGACAATATATGAAATTATAAATTTATAGTGTGCTCACCAGCAACCACTTCCAACTCAACTTGGTTTTCTGGCGCTTGTTATGCAATCCTCCCTCTTTAACATATTTCGCAAAAGCCCTTACAAAAGACCAAGTGAATGTTTATAGCAATTTTATAATTTGATATAATTGAAAAAAATTCAAACCAATTAAATTATTATTGCTTACTTGTTGACATAAGGGAAGATATCTTTGCACTTGTTAGCTGGGATATTTCCTTTGGGCTTACAAGAATCAACGATTATGCTTGTATTTAGGTAAGGCACAATGATTATCAGACACCAGTGCTTGCTGTGGGAGGATAAAAATTAAAGTACTTTAGCATATAATAGTGACACGAGTGTTTGCTAATATGAACAATACATAAGCTAAGGTTAGAATTAACCTCTGGTGGTACGGCACGATAATGAATTTCTTCTCCTCCTCCATAGCACGATGCAGCGCTGAACACATGTACTCGATACCCATATCCGAATAACATCTCAGGGACGTGGCACTCACTCTCTCGGGGTCCAGAAATATGCACAAGTTCTTCATTTGTACCATCTCATTACAGTTTCGGATTAGCTTCCTGAAAACTCAAAATTTTACATTAGAATATATATTTGAGTTGTATACAATAATGAAAATAATTTTGAGTCACTAACATGAGGAAAATGGAGATGAACGACACATCGAGCCATCTATCGGATGACGAGTGGTGGAGAATGTCCTTGAAGTCTTTGAACGACATAGTGATAATACTGCCTTCATGTAAAAACATCCCAGGTGGGACAGGGATGATGATATCCTTCATGCCTTCGGGTGCCGACATCAAGCGGTCGTGGAGAAGGCGCAAATCACCAGACAAACGACTGTATTCTTCTTCGGTGACCAAAGGACGGTCTGGTGATCCTGGCGCGTCAGCCCCGACGTCGCAAGCCACAACAGTCCGTACCGGTGACATCATCTCCTGTGCACCGATGACATCATCTCCTCGTGTCTGCATTAAAATTAACATATCTTCTTCAAGCCTTTGAAAAAGAATGATTTGAATGTAATTAACAAAAGAAATGGATTATTTAGAGATTACCTGATGCAAAATAATCTGACTCCTGGGCCATTGGACAAATGACTTCCGGGCATCATCAAGAACAAACATATCGCCGGTAGAGGCAGGAAGAGGTACGCGCCCCCATCCCTCCACGACTGAGTCAACCTGCACGCATGCATAGTCGGGCATGAGCTGAGCATGGTGTACACTTGGGGCTCTTGGAAGTACAACGCCCTTGGCAACGATCAGAGGAGAACTACCCTGCCACAGGACGAGGTCGCATGCTCTGCGGTCCTACAATTATAAAAAAGTTGTTACTTTTTAATGGTGCGATATTGTCTAACAATGTTACAAACAGGTATGAATTACCTTTAGACTATAAAACAGTAGTGATTACCTTTAGATTTTCCAAATCATCTAAGGCCCAAGTCCTGGTTGCTTGGCTACTTCGCCGAACTCCCGGCGAATAGGAGGTGGTTGCTCGGATTGCTGCGCAAGAGATGAAAACCGGTTCAACAACCTTGATTCCATCTCAGCCAGCTTTGCGTCGTACTCTTGGCTGACCTCCGCGCGTACCTGCGCAACTATCTCGTCTTTATTTACTTTGGCACGAGGTTTTCTTCGAGGTTTTTGTCCCTCAACTCGGAACACCTCCTTCCAGCCCCTGTAGGCCCCTACACCCCTGACCCGGCCCGTGTGTTCTGGATTCTCGAGCGCTGCGGCCAAGGAATCATTTTGTCGTTCGACCGTCCGGGCACCCGAACTGACCTCCTGCTCCACCTCCAACTGTTAATAGAAAAATTAGTTATAGCAAAAGACCAAGTGATGTACATTCGGAGTTATAATTTCGTTTGAATGACACAAAGTTATAACAAATGACTCTTACCATTCTCTGAGCCACGGGCTGCAATTTCTGTGGGAGTACTATCTTCCCGTCAGCGGTTAACTCGGATCTACCCATGAACCAATCTTGGCCCCTAGGATTTTAGATCCTAACCACGAGTGAGTCCGAATCTTTGTTTTGCTCCAGTACTATCCTCCACTCTGCCGACTTACCCTCGTAACCACCTGACCCTAAATGGTGCGGATACTTGTTCATGGCAGCGATCCTCCTGCCTTCGGCACTTTTTTTCTTCACATGTGCAAGAAAATCAATTAGTTTTAGAAAAATAATTGAAGATCGAGAAAAAACAAAAACTACTTTGGATAATGTTACATACCTTGAACTCTTCTGTGGACTTCAAAGCTTGAAACTCCTCCCACACCTCTTGTGTTAGCCAAGAATAGTACCCTACCGGATTTCTCCCTGTCTCCATGAAATATGTCTTCAGCGTACTCTTGAATTGCTTCCAACCTTCGTTCATGATCCTCAGAGTCTTAGTCTTTGGGGTATCGCTCTCGATGTTCCACTGAGCCTGATTGACACCAAATTCACTGTATTTAATTTCATGTACAACAATGAAAATAAAGTAAAGAGTTGTTCGGTACTTTACCTTCACCATGTTCCACCAGTCGTTCTTCTCCTCTTTATCAAACTTATTCCAACTCTCTACAAGGATACTTGCCTTTCGCTTCACCAAATTGCAACACCAATTTGAGTACGCCATTCGGTTTGGACCTTGCGCACGCCCGTCGTCCGTGAACCGGATTTCCAGCTGCTTCTTCTCGGACGTGCTTGTGCACATTGTCGGACCTCTTTTCCTTCTTTCTGACGAGGCAGTAACTTACTGATGCTCTTCTGCCATCACATCTATGTGCTCACCCTCAGCCGACATGGTTCTGCCATACAAATAAATATTAAAAGAAATATTATATAAACACCAAATGGAAAGAATTAGTTTATTCATATATGCACATTAAGTTATGCACATTAAGTAATGGACCTATGTACAAAACAAACACCACAGTAAAATGGAGGACTTCAAAACACACAAAATGGACCTTAATTTCATATTTTTCTGATTTTAATTCGATTTTATATGATTTTCCAAAGTTCAAAATGAAAATTCTGCACCTTTAAACAGCAGATTTTACCATTTGAAAATGTGAACTTTAAAAAATCATATAAAATGGAAACAAAATCATAAAAATATGAAATTTGTGTCCATTTTGTGTGTTTTGGAGTCCTCTGTCTGTTGGTCAAGTTATAATCTTGTTTTGGTCACGGCATTGATCTGCACTGATCAATTTACCAGCAGAGGTCATTTTGGCCGTTTAGAGTACATTTCACTACTTTGCACATAGGTCCTCAAATAATGTTGAGATAAAAAAATAAATCAAATAGGTCACTACTTCATAAATTAACAGATATGTCACTACTGCAGAAATTAAATAGGTCACTACTTCAAATAGGTGCAAGCCGATTTTTTTTTTTGTCTTAGGGATAGTAAAGTGGCACCAGCACAATTAACTATATCCACCAGAAATTTAATAGGTTTTGAATTATAGGCACAGCACAGCAAAGCAAAGCAGAAATTTAATAGGCACAGCACAGCAAAGGCAGCACACCACAGCAAAATAAGCAAAAAAAACTTACAAATCAGTAGTGAGAACAGCAGGCGGCGACAATGAGCACAGCACAATGAGCACAGCAGAGGCGGCGACAATGAGCACAGCAAGGCAGAAGAGGCGGTGACAGAGGCGGCGGAGAGGGTGACAGAGGCGGCTAAGAGGGAGGGTGATAGAGGCAGAGTAGTGAAAAGGATTTTGAAAGAGAAGAGAAGGATTTGAAGCGGCTCGTTTTCAGAAAAAATTGGAAGAGAAAGCTTTTGAAAAACATTGTACACCTCTTTCTACACGGACTATTTAGTAAAAGTCCGTGTACAAATCCCCGGTTTTTCTACACGGACTATTTAGTAAAAGTCCGTGTACAATTAGTCTTTCTACACGGACATTAACTAAAAGTCCGTGTACAAATCTCCTTTCTACACGGACTATTAAGTAAAAGTCCGTGTAGCTCTCTGAACCTTTATACACGGTTTTATCGTAAAATCCGTGTACAATGACTATTTATACACGGACTATTAAGTAAAAGTTCGTGTACAAAAAGTTCAAACATATTAAATTATGTTTCTTTTTATTTTTTATATTATTTAAACTAATAATAAATTAACTAAAATATATAGTATATCACATCTAATATTTAAAACTTATACTAATATTAACTAATACCCGGTTTTTTTATTATTATTAAAATTTGAACTATAGACATTTAATATTTGTACTAGTAATTAAAAACTAATACTAATATTTTATATTTTATTTTTATTATATAATATCTTAACTAATATTTTGAAAACTAATACTAATTTGAAATAGAAATTTTGTACCATTATTATAAAAAATGAACTAACATTTGAACCTGAGAGCTACAAATATTATATTTTTGAACTACAAATATTTTATTCGTAATATTTAATATTCATACTAATATTTAAAAACTAATACTAATATTTTATTTTTTATTTCATTATTTCAGAATTCACTAATATTTTAAAAACTAATACTAATATTTGAACTAGAATTTTTTTAATATTATTAAAAAAATGAACTAATATTTGAACTAGAGGAATCTAATATTTGATATTTGAACTACAAATGTTTTATTATTACAAAGTTGTTTCTAAAAAAGAAATATTACAAGTTTAAATTTTAAACAAAAAATAAATATTACACATCAGGTTCTTTTTTCCTTTTTCTCTTTTTTTTTCTCCTTTTCAACAGTACTCTCGGCCCATATTCCTTCATTGTGGTCGGATCACATATAGTTTGCTCCGTCGTTTTCTTCAATTGTTGCTACCTCAGGTTGCATGTCGGCACAAAATGGAGGTATTTCGTCGAACTGGTCATACTCTTCTTCGTCGAGGACATTTTCTACCCCGATAATCCTTCTTTTTCCGGATAGGATGACGCTCCACCTATCATCACTCGGGTCAGTGACATAAAAGACTTGGGTGGCTTGCTTGGCGGGTATAAACGGATCATCGACATACCCAACTTTGTTAAAATCAACGAGTGTGAACCCGTCGTTATCAACTTTAACACCCCGGTCTTCGACCCATTGACACCGAAACAAAGGAATGCTCAGGTGAGGATTGTAAACGAGCTCTCAAATTTCTTCAATGACGCCATAATATGACCTCGATGCTATTACAGCCCGGCCATCTCCAGATCTACTAAATTCTTGAGACGTCGCCACCAACGTCAACCCACTATTTTGCATTGTGCTATTCTCACTTTGTCGTTTAGTGTAAAAAGTATAACTGTTAATTTCGTATCCTTAGAATGTTTTGACAACAATTTGGGGTCCTTCGCCCAGCAGTCTAACAATTTCGGGTACGGGGTGTGACTTCACTCTTTCTTTCAGCCATCCTATAAAAGAACGATTATGCTCGTTAGTAAGCCACTTCTGACTTCTCGTGTAGTTCTGTTGTTGAAGGATTGTCATGTGCTCATCTATGTAGGGAGCAACATCTGTCATGTGTTGTAGTACAATAAAATGTGCCTTCTTTAGATCATTTCAGCAACTACGGCTCTCAACCCAATTGTCCCGACTCCTTGGAGCCTTCCCTCGTATCGAGATTTCGAAACGCCAATAGGATCCACACCGGCCATGTAGTTGGTGCAAAACTCAATCACCTCTTCTGTGGAATATCCTTCTATAATGCTACCTTCGGGCCGATGTCGGTTCCTCATGTACTTTTTCAAGATGCTCATGTATTTCTCGAATGGATACATATACCGCAGGAACACGGGACCACAGATCTGAATTTCTCTCACAAGATGAACAGCAAGGTGAACCATTACATCGAAAAAAGAAGGCGGAAAATACATCTCAAGTTGGCAAAGAGTAACGACGATCTCCTTTTGCAAAGAGTCCAATTTTAGAAGGTCTATCACTTTGGAATTTATTGCATTGAAGAAAGTACAGAACTTCGTAATGGTTTCCCGAAGCTCCTTTGGTAAAATTCCCCGAATTGCAACAGGAATCATGTGTCAGTAAAACATGACAGTCGTGGGATTTCAGACCAAGCAATTTCAGGTCCTTCTTCGACACCAGCTTCTTAATATTCGAGGAATACCCCGATGGGACTTTAATACTATGAAGGCATTCACAAAAACTTGTTTTCTTCGACATTGTGCACAGTGCGGGGGGTACGTACGTGCGCTTCCCTTTCTCCTACGGTGCAAGCTCGGGTCGTATTCCCATTTCTACCATGTCTTTCCGAACTTTAATACCATCTTTAGTCTTTCCCTTAATGTTCAATAGTAAACCAATCAAACTGTCGCAAACATTTTTTTCAACATGCATGACATCTATGCAATGTCTCACTTCTAAAAATTTCCAGTACGGTAGCTCCCAAAATATGGACCTTTTTTTCCAAATATTCTTCAGTGGTGCTTCGGCACATTTTCTAAAAATAACATCAAGGTTTTTTACCCGATTGAAGACACTCTTCCCGTCTAATGGACGACGGGCCACTCCAAGCTCAATTTTACCGTTGAATGCACTCTTCTTCTTACAATATGGGTGATTAACAAGAAGAAACCTACGATGCCCCATGAAAACATTCTTCTGACAATTTTTCAGCCTCAACACCTGCGTGTCATCTTCACAGATAGGGCACGCTTTTGCTCCTTTACAAGTGTAACCCGATAAATTTCCGTACGCAGAAAAATCATTTACTGTGCAAAACACCATGGCCCGCATTTGAAATACCTCTTTGCTGTACGCATCCCAGATCGGGACGCCATCACGCCACAATTTCTGGAGGTCCTCAATTAATGGTGCGAGATACACATCTATGTCATTTCTGGGTTGCCTGGGTCCTTGGATTAGTAATGACATCATTATATACCTGCGTTTCATGCACAACCAAGGAGGAAGATTATAGATGGATATAAGAACTGGCCAAGTACTGTGCCGACTGCTCAAGCTTCCAAACGGACTCATTCCATCTGTGCTCAGCACAATCCTAAGGTTTCTCATTTCAGAACCAAATTCTTTGAAGTGTCTATCAATGTTTCTCCACTGAGGAGAATCGGCCGGGTGCCTTAGTTTACCATCTTTTTTGCGCTCTTCTTCATGCCAACGCAATAATTTCTCATCCTTGGAATTCGCAAACAACCGTTTGAATCTCAGTATTATCGGCAAATACCACAACACCTTAGCCGGAGGCCGGCCCTTTTTGTCCTCGTTACAATCATCAGTACTGTCCTGGTTCTTATGTTTATACCGTAAAACACCGCATTTAGGACAGACATGCATGGTCTCGCACTCGTTACGGTACAATACACAGTCATTCGGACATGCATGTATTCTTTCGATCTTCAACCCCATTGGACATATCAATTTTTTCGCCTGATATATTGTACCGGGTAACTCGTTGTTATCTAGGAGCATTTCTCGTAAAAGCTGTAATAAGGACGTGAAACTCTTATCGCTCCAACCATTGTCTGCTTTTAAGTTTAATAATTTCAACACAGCTGACAGTTTCGTAAATTTGGTACACCCGGGATACAACTGCTTTTTGGAATCATTAGACAAATTTTGGAATTTATCATAATTTTTATCACTAATTTCATCTTCCGCGTCACGAAACATTTCCTCCAGATTTTCAATAAACTCGTGTTCTACATTTTCACCAAAATTCATCTCCAGCTCATCATCGTCGTTTCCGGGTTCAACATTATCAAAAATTTTGACATCCTCATAATCCTCGTTCCAATCAAATCCAAAATTATCAGAAATTTCTACATTCTTATCATTCAATTCACAACGATTAAAATCTTTATTGGTACTACTACTTTCACCAAATTTCTCACCGTGCATGATCCAACATGTATATCTCTTCTTAAATCCCCGACAAATTAAATGACCTCTAATTTCTTCAGAGTCCACAAATCTTAAAATATTTTAACAATCTCTACAAGGACACAAAATGTCTTCTTCTTTTTTCTTCACTCTATACCTCTCAGCAAATTTTATAAACTCATCAAAAGCGAACCAAATATTCTTCACTGTCACGTCGCAATTCATACATCCAACTTCGATCCATCTGTAAATTAAATTATAAAAATGATTTGATCAATTAATCATGCATGGTCAACATATAAATTGTACCAAATTTTGGGCTTACAAAGGGCCGGTTTACAATCCTAACCCACTCTTTGAATATTATGTCCCATATGTGAACACATATTAGCGAGTTTTAATTAGTATTTGAGAAAAATTTGGCAGCATTTCCCCTTAACTCCCCAAGTATGCGTACGAACCACATACTCGTAGGAGCAATAAGGGAAAATACCGTCGAACTTTCCTCAAATACTAATTAAAACCCACTAATATGTGTTCACATCCTAAATGAGACACAATATTCAAAGAGCAGTCCCAAAACGGGGACTGTCCAAAATTAATCCCTATTGGATTATTTTGGAACGGGCATGGACCTAAAAGCATTTATAGGTCGATTATTGGACCACAATACACTAATTATATATTACATTATCTAATTAATAATTAAATCAAGCATGCATGAATATATGACACACCTAATTAAATAAGTAATAATAATTAATGAACAGAAAATTAGAGAGGAAAAAGGAAAATATGTATATACTAACCTTCGAAAGTTAGAGAGGAGAAAATAAAGACTTCTAATTCCAGCTGCTAGCCTTTAATTTGCAGAAATCAGATCTCAGTTCAATACAGAGAGAGAGCGTATTAATTACTTGATCAAAACGGCGCTGGAAGGAGAAGTCTCTGGAAGAGAAGGGGCCCTTTTATACTGCATAAAACTCTAGACAGACTTTTCTACATGGATTTATACTTAACAATCCGTGTAGCTCTCGCACAAGTTATACACGTTATTTATTAAACAATCCGTGTAGCATTACCCTTTATACACGGATATTTGATAAAAAAACCGTGTAGCTCTCTAACTATTCTACACGGACATGTAACTAAAAACCGTGTAGCTCTCTTACTATTTCTACACGGTTATTTAATCAAATATCCGTGTAGCTATTCATACACGGATTTTAGTTTAATATCCGTGTAACTCTCTCAATCTTTTCCACACGGTTTCCTTCCACATGGATTTTTGACCTCTAATAAACCGTGTAGCTCTCTCAAACAATTATACACTGATTTATAACTAAGTGTCCGTGTATAATTCCCCTATATTTTTTGGCCTTTCAAAATTTCATATTTGACACACGGTTTTTATATAAAATTAGAAAAACCGTGTATAATGTGCAGTGTAGAATTAGCTTTGTTGTAGTAGTGATGCACGATAGATGTGTGGAATATTTTTAAAAAATTTCAAATTAGTGGAGCACATTAATTAAACAAATAAAGTTAGTAGAAATCGAGATCTGTCCTTAAATACAAATAAGCAGCTTGCAGTGCGCCGTGAAGTGTAAACTAAGTACTATATAATAAATAATGATCAACTGGAGCCTCATTGTCTGGCGTGCATCGCCACATTGGTATAGCATGACTTTTAAGAGTACTTTTATAAATTTTCATGTGAAAAGAAACTGGCTATTATAAGTATCGTTTATGTTGGCTCAAATCCATTTCTCAAAGAGCTTCTCATAATAAAAAAATTAATGATGTGACAGGACATTTTCCTTCGGCTCTGCTAAAATTGAAACTTGCTTTTGTTAGATTTCTAGACAAGTTGTCATCAGTGGCTGTCTTTGGTCTGATCCGAATCTCAAAATTCACATCTCCCTTTAATACGAGAGCTTATTAGGATTTATGTTGGTTGTAACTGTGTATTGTATGAGAGAGGTGGTACCAGTAAACATTGTTGTGATATCATTAATAAGAAATCGGTGGGCTAGATCATGCACACTCTACAATATATCTCAACTCAGTATTTTGTTATTATTTGGTAATGTGCCCATTATGAATAAATAAGACAATACTAGTATCATACCTGTGCGTTGCAACGGAATATATGATAAGATAATAAAAATAAATTCTCATACAAAATGATAAATTTTCATAAAAAAAAAACAAAATTAGAAATATATTCTACATTTATCACAGTAATATGTATAGAAATAAGGAAGTGAACAAAAAATTGATTTGCATTGTGATCTGCCGTATAGAAAATTTCAATTGAAGAGGGAGAAATAAGGAAAAAAAAAAAGGAAACGGAGAATTATATCGCTAAATTTTAGAGTCTGTTTAATTTTAATTGTAACGCCTCGTGTGACAGTATGTGTGGCAAGTATGTTTGTAGCTAAATTTAAACTTCTACACATAAAACAGATGCATTTAATCAAAAGAATATAGATTATGTGATTGGAGAGCTGAGATTAAATTCAAAAATTAATCTTTCAATCGTAGCCGTTGGCTGATCGGACACCCAACGTGCTTAATAATGGAATGGAGATGCAAGAACCCTGGTTTTTAATTTTAATGAATATTGGGCCCCGGAGAAAAGCCCATTAGGCCCACGCCATTTTATTATTGAAACCGTGTGATGATTAAGCAGCGCTCACTAATTGTTAGTAAAAACTTAATTTTTAATTTGCTAGTATGATCCATGAAACACCATTTGGCCCAAGCAAATTGACAACAGCTAATTTCGTTACTCCCAAATAAATATATTCGTTGTAATTTCCGCTCGTCAAAATTTGGCCCAAGCATCGTTTGTTTTTTATTGCAAAAAAAAAAAAAAAAACGATACTTATTGGTGGAGGTAGATGTTGCCTAGCATTAATTATATAAATCCGTAATTAGTTACTAGAATTCTACAATATCTCAAAGCTTTTATCATAAAAAGCTTATAACATATAAGAAGCCTCTTGTTGCTGGGGATAAAATGAAAATAATTTTATGGGAAGGATTAATTTATTTGTCATTCCGAGGGAAAAATGTGCAAAATAAAAAAGACGGTTAGTTTTAGAGTTACCATTTTGATTATAATAGGACCTTTAACTATAAATAATTTTCAAGCCCAAACAACAAATCTAGATATAATCTCGATCTACATGAAACACTGCATGCACATCCAATATATTTTTTTAGTTCATTTTACGAAAGAATCAAGACCTAAATTTTATGGACTGAAGTTTAATTACCAAATCAATTTAGAGTGTTATTATTTTTAGGCCTCTTGATGTTGTAAACTACAAACTAAAAGAACTGTTTTTTTTTTTTTTTTTCCTGCTCAGGCATCGCTCATGGGTAGATCAAGATGATCCATTTAAAATTTTAATTCTTTGTTTGAGATTTATATTTTAAATGAGGAAGGTAACTTTCATGTTGTAATATATTTTACCTGCTTAGGGATGTTGAAATAAAGATCTTCTCCTACTAGGGATAAAAAAAGAACAGCTTTTAGTTAAATTGTTCTTTCAAAGACACAAAAGAATTCAATTAACATATTTGTTTGACAATTAGATGAGTAACTCACCAGCTCCATAAGTCCAGTTACCACTCAGTACCCATTCGCCAATCGATTCCCATATCTCGCACCAGGAATGATGGAGCACACAATCTTCATACCATATTTGTAATAGTAAGTCCTTTAAAGGCAACTTGCTGTGAAAATTGAGGGTAAATATTTTGACATAGCAGTTTTAGCTTCATGCAGCGCACGAACCATATGAATCTCTGTTTTGATTCTATTGTCTGTGCGCTGCATGAAGCCAAACCTACTCTGTTAAAATCTTTACCCAAAATTGAGCATTACCTTGACCTCATATTATAGCAACTCAAATCAACTAAATTAAATCCATCAACCATAATTACAAGGAAATTTACAAGAACAATTCAGGATACCTCCAGTCTTTGGAAATCCAAAATAATGCGTGGTACCGAACAAGCGCGGGTCCACACAATACACCGGCAGCACGAATTCCGATGCAGCCCAACCTCTGATTAGTGCCTCATTATCAAGTACACGTAGATCATTTCTGAACCATACTATCACCACCCCATTCCCATTCCCATTCCCATTGCCATTTCTCTTCAAATCGGGGTTCTGATACCTCTGAAACGCCTCCTCTGACGCAATTGAGACCTCTAGGGGGGTAATTCCGGGTACCATGTAGTATTTCCTGGAAGAACTACTGGGTCGACTACTCATGGTTAGACTTACACAGGATTGAAGGAATTGAATTGGAACTGGAACTTTTTTTTTTTTTTTTGCATAAAGCATACCCGTAGGCTGGAACAAATACATCTCCTACATCCAGAACATATATGTTTTAAAAAGTCTAACAAGTGCCTGTGACCCTTTCAAATTACAAAGCCAACAAGGGGAATGTGTATCCTATGTATGACCCCCCAAATCTGCTGCCCGCCCTTGCCAGTATATCCGCCTCATCATTGTTGCGTCTACTAACATACAGGCATTTAAATCCTGTCTCCTTGAGCAGTCTCCATACATCATGCATCTCCCTGTAGGCTCGCCAGTCAGCATCAATGGGTGGTTGCAGCTCCATGCTTAATTTAGCCACGGTCTCACAGTCGGTATAGAAGGTGCAACTCCCAGTGACAGCCTCTCTTACAAACAGAATCGCTTCCTTTAGTGCTTGCGTCTCGGCCTGAATAGCGCAACACACCTTTACTCCCGCTGTTTTGTAGGCCACCAGTTCTTCGCCCCTTTTGAGAATGAAACCAATACCTCCTGTCCAATTATGAATCCACGAACCATCCACCAAGCATGAATACTCTGTACCCTCCTGGTATGAGTTTCCCACTTCAACTTGTCTTGCTAGGTTCATTTTCTTGGAGGTCGCAAGGACCGATTCTGTTTTAATCGCACTATGGTATCGAAGGAAAGTCTCAAATAAGGGCTTGTGTCCACCATACCTCCTGTCATTCCTACACCGCCAAATCGCCCACATGGTGTTCACCACTCCCACCCATTGCTCATCCGTTACGTTGTTTGCAATTTCACAGAGAATTGTTGCCACATCCGTACCTAACTCGCCAGTCCTCATTGCCATCGGACCAACTAGCCAACATGCTTTCGCAAAAGGGCAGGAGAGCAACATATGCAACATATCTTCCTGCTCACATCCGCAGTTCGCACATTCTGGGTCTCCCTTCGAGGTTCGTGCCTTAATTATCTGCCCCAATGGCAGTGCCTTATTTAGCACTTTCCATAGGAACAAACGCAACCGAGGCACGATACCTTGTTTCTTCCATATTAACCTCCCAATTTGTGTCTGACTCGGACCCAGCCCCATGCTTGGCATGTGCATTTGCCCCTTTAGAGCCCGATATGTCTTCTTAACAGAGAATTGGCCATTCTTGTTTGGGAGAAAGACGAGGGTGTCCTGACCTGCTGATGGCCTAGGCGGGATTAGTTCCGACACAACCCTCATACACACCTGGTGACCGAGTAAATCAATCAATGTGTGAGTGTCCCACAGACCAGTGTCTTGATTGACCAGCTCCTTAACTCGCAACCTGCTCTGTTGCGAAGTATTACCTGCCGGGCTTAGTCCCCCCGGTATCCATGGTTGCGAGAACACTTTGCATGTTTCCCCATCCCCAATCTTCCATTGTACTAATGGACCGAGCTTCTCCCTTAACTGCATTAGGTTCCTCCACAACAGTGAGCATTTGTATGTCCTTTTCGATGCCCAAAGTTCAGACCTCGGTAAGTATTTCGCCTGCACTATGTTAACCCATTGCGCCTCAGACCCGCTAGCCACTTGCCATAGTGCTTTCAACAACAGGGAGTCATTGACTGCTGCAAGGTCCCTGATGGCGAGACCACCATTCTTAAGAGGCTGTGTGATACGGTCCCATGCCACGTATGCCAGGTAGTGCTTTTTGCCCGGTGCCCCCCAAAAGAAACTTCTGATAAGCCCGGTTAACTGTTTAGTCACAGAGGTAGGAACCTTAATTGTGCCCATGAAGTATATCGGGATAGACTGCAGAACGGCTTTAATCAAAACCACCCGGCCTGCCTGTGACAAGAGTTTGCTTTTCCAAGTTTGCAGCCGGGCTGCGAACTTGTCTAGCAGGAAGTCATACGAAGCCGCAGATGTGGAGATCGGTGCTCCCAGGTACCTACCAGGCCCATTTTCAGGCGGAACCCCAAGAATATGCTGTATTCTGTCTCTTTGAGGCTCCTCAGTGGCTTTGCTGAACCACATCGAGCTCTTCTGCGGCCCGATGATCTGACCCGATACCCCGGAAAAGCGGTCCATGACAGAGATTAATAACTGAGCCTCACTCTCCCTTGCTGCCCCAAAAAGCAGCAGGTCGTCCGCATAGACACAGCTCGTTAGCGGCCCGGCCTGTGGTGCTAGCTTAACCCCCAACATCCTACCCATACTCACCTGGTGGTTAAGATCACGGCACAGCAGATCCATACCAAGAATAAACAGGTACGGACTTAATGCGCATCCTTGTCGAAGGCCACATTGGGGTCTGAAGTACCCATCTCCTCGCCCATTAAGCACCACAGAGAACTCGGCTGACTCAACACATCCCATTATCCATCCAATCAGTCTACTTGGGAACCCATACAGATTCAGTATCGTTCTTATTAAAGTCTGGAAATTTTAAACTTATTAATTAACTAGCAAATTGTAATTTATGCTTAATTAAAACTTAAATTAGAATTTTAGCTAATTAAGAAATGAAATAAATTATAATGTTGATTATTAAACCAACTTAAACTCACAAAATTATAAAATTAATTTTTACAAAGGATATTTTCATATTTCAAAATAACAATTTACAAAAATAATGGAAATAAGTAAATTATCAAAAAATATAAATGTTAATAAAATGTTGTTAATTAAATTTAGTAAAGTTATAAATTAAACCGCAAGTAATTGAAGAAATTGTATTAGCTATTAAACGCGAGTCTCGTTAACCTGTTTTATTGTTATATGATTAGAGGGAAAATAATCCATTAGATATTTATCAAATTAAATTTCCTTCTAAATTTTGGAGTGATGTCAACCGTTCAGATTATTCTGCACGGATCTTGAAGAAGCCCTCCCCTTTTATTCCCTATCCCTCCCTCTCTGACTCTGCAGCCCCATCTCTTCCCCTCTCTCTCTCGCTGTTTAGAGAACCCCACCCCCGACCCGCTCCTTTGCTTCCTGGAGAAGGAAACCCCTCTCCCTCTTCCGTTTCTCTCTCCCACGCGCTGTGGGCTGTCAGATGCACGATCTGACGATCAAGTCTCAATCCGCAATTGAGCTGAAAATCCAGCTTCTTGAACGAATCTCGACAATTCTGAGCTGAGCTCAGTGACAATGGTGAAAGAGAGAAAATTGGAAGAATGGAATAAAATTGATATATTTTTCTGTTGTCAAACGGTTACAACTATCAGCCCTTATATAGGCGATTCAGAAAGAAAGAAGAAAGAAAAGAAATTACAGTATACACTCGGCAGATTCTTCAATTGAATCGCGAGTTGCCATCTCAGCGCCAACGTGGCGTGTGTAGCTTATTCAGAATATCTAATAGTATGCCTTTATTTATTCTGACTAATAGGACCCTCTTGTCAGACTCTCCAACGGTAATTTTTTCCAACCATGCTTGGCCCCAGAATTCAGCGACCGCTCCCTCCTTCACGCGCTGCCCTCTTTCCTGACCGCTCTGCCCTTTATTTCCTCTTCTCCTTCAATAGCCTTGACCGAGTCAAAATTAAACCCGGTAATCCCCAAATTCATTCCAGGATCTGACAATCCCCCCTCCTTAGCCTTTTTCTCGACCTCGAGAATAAAATCTGGGTACTGCCTCAACATAACTGGGTAATCTTCCCAAGTTGCATCTTCTATTTCTTGGCCTCTCCACTGAATTAGAACTTGTGCAATAGCGGCATTCCTTCGTTTCACCATTCTTCTAGCCAGTATTGCTTGAGGAATCTGTAAAGTATCCGATTGTGGCTCCATTAATGGTAGAACAGGAGCTACTGCTTGATCTTTCCCAATTCTTGCCTTGAGTAAGGATACATGAAAGACAGGGTGGATGGATGACCCGTCTGGTAAATTGAGGCGATAAGCACAGGTACCAATTTTCTTAAGCACCTCAAAAGGTCCAAAGAATTTAGGATTAAGCTTCCGATTCCCCATTCCTGCAACTGAAATCTGCCTGTAGGGATGTATTTTAAGGTATACCCAATCTCCCTTTTCAAATTTCCTCTCGGTACGATGCTTGTCAGCATAAATTTTCATTCTTTCTTGTGCCTTTACCAAATTCAACTTCAATTGAGAGAGTGTAGTTTGCCTATCCTTCATAAATGCATTAACCGACTCAACTTGGCTCTTAGGTGTACTACCCAAGGCCAATTGTGGTGGAGAATACCCATATAGCGCTTCAAACGGAGTAAGCTTGATGGCCCGATGATAAGTGGTATTGTACCACCATTCCGCCAAAGAGAGATAATTGAACCATTCTTTCTGCTTATCAAAAACCATACTCCGCAAATATGCTTCTAAGCATTGGTTATATGCCGTGCTCATGTTGAGCTTCACCCCTAACTTCAACATTAATTCTTGCCAGAAACGGCTGGTGAAAATTGGATCTCGGTCAGTGATTATGGTTTGAGGGAGGCCATGGTGCTTATATACATGGTCCATGAAGGCTTGAGCAACATCAATTGCACGGTAGGGATGAGAAAGTGCAATGAAGTGAGAGTATTTAGTAAGTCGATCTACAACCACCATAATGACTTCTCTACCCTTTGATTTAGGCAATCCAGTTACAAAATCCATGCCAATGCTTGTCCAAGCTTCATCAGGAACAGGAAGGGGTTGCAATAAACCCGGAAGTGCAATGTTTTCGCCTTTGTTCACTTGGCAGTTACTGCAACTTCTAATGAAACTGTGCACATCTTCTTTCATGTTAGGCCAATAAAACAATTTTCTGATTCTCTGATAAGTTGCAATCATACCAGAATGTCCACCAATAGTCGAATCATGCATCTCTTTAATGATCATCTCCCTCCAATGTCCATGATTGCCTACACAAATTCTATTTTTCCATCTGATCACTCCCATGTGTTGAGTGATGTGCTTTGCTGATTTTCTGGTACTGTCAGGTGCGGTTGTGCTGCTATTGTTGTCGGTGGTCGGTGGATTAGTGCTAAGGGTGGTTGAATTCCCTTGTTCTTCCCTTCTTGCATCCTCTCCAGTGATGAATCCATCATTATTTGAGTGGTTGCTTTGCATTTGTTCCATCAGCCCTTCAATCCACTTGTCACCAGTATAGCTCTTTTGCACTTCTTCCATCCACTGTGGCTTAAGCTCACTGATTGCCATCAAACCTGCATCCCAAACAAACATCACTTCTGCTGAATTGTCCACCCTTGAGAGAGCATCAGCCACCTTGTTTTCACTACCCTTCTTGTACTCTATCACATAATCCAACCCCATAAGCTTGCTTAGGCCCTTGTGTTGGCTGGAAGTGTTGAGTTTTTGCTCCAATAGATACTTCAAACTGATATGATCAGTTTTAATCACAAATTTGCCCCCCATGAGATAATGCCTCCATTTTGCCACTGCTGAAATTAGAGCCAAGAATTCCTTCTCATAAGTCGACAAATTCTGATTTTTCTGACCCAATTTCTTGCTGAAATAGGCCAATGGGTGTTTTCCTTGCATGAGTACTGCACCTATACCCTCATTACAGGCATCAGTCTCGATTGTAAAAGTTTTTGAAAAATCTGGTAAGGCTAGTACAGGTGCTTGGGTCATGGCTTCTTTCAATTGGTTAAAAGCTGCTAGTGCTTCATCACTCCACACAAAAGCATCCTTCTTTAACATGTCAGTGAGGGGTTTAGAAATGATCCCATACCCTCTTACAAATTTTCTGTAGTACCCAGTTAGGCCAAGGAAACCTCTTAACTCCTTTACTGTTTTGGGCACAGGCCAACTCACCATTGCTTCAATTTTTTTCTTATCAGTTGCTACACCTCCTTTAGCAATGACAAACCCCAAATACTCAATGCTCTCAACAGCAAACTCACACTTACTCCTTTTGACATACAACTGATTCTCTCTAAGCACTTGGAATGCTTTCTTCAAATGTTCCACATGAGACTCCTGATCTTTGCTATAGATCAAAATGTCATCAAAAAAGACTAGAATAAAATGCCTGAGGTAGGGTTTGAATATTGTGTTCATTAGAGCTTGGAAGGTTGCCGGGGCATTAGTTAGCCCAAATGGCATGACATTAAACTCATATAACCCATCATGAGTTTTGAAGGCTGTTTTATGCCTATCTTCTTCACACATTCTTATTTGGTGATACCCCGCCCTTAAGTCCAGTTTTGAAAAAACAGTAGCGTGCTTGAGCTCATCTAACAAATCATCAATTACTGGTATTGGGAACTTGTTTTTGATAGTATTGTCATTGAGCTTCCTGAAATCCACACACATTCTCCATGTACCATCTTTTTTCTTAACTAACAGCACAGGAGAAGAGAAAGGGCTAGTTGAGGGTTGAATGAAACAGTTTTTTAGGAGCTCTTCTATAATTTTCTCTATTTCCAATCTTTGAAAGTAAGAGAATCTGTAAGGCCTGAGGTTTACGACTTTGCTTTCATCTTTAAGAGGAATTTTGTGATCCACTTCTCTCACTGGAGGCAACTCGGCTGGTTCTTGAAATAACTCAGAGTACTCATTTAGAAGTTCCTGAATTAATGGATCTGCTTGCTCTTTTTCTTGTGGACATTGTACCTCTAAACTGAACAGCCTTGCCAGCATCACTTGATTTCCCCTTTCTTTCTCCTTTTCAATGTTAAATTCTTGCTCACTAATTTGCACTTCTGTCACTACATCTTCAACCTTCAAAAAGACTGAATTGCCCTTGTTATTGAACCTCACACTTCCTTCTAGGTAGTCTTTGGTTATAGGTCCAAATTGGGACAACCAATTCACTCCTAAGATTATATCAAACCCAGGTACATCTAATGCCATCAGATTTGCTTCCAATTCTACTTCCTGTACAGTGAATTTCTGATGAGGGCATATCAACTTGGAAACCATTTTAGCCCCATTTGCCACACCCACTGACATGGGTTTCATTGTTACAGCCTTGAGTTTCAGCATTTGAATTAGAGCAGGATTAATGAAGGAATGAGTGCTTCCCCCATCCATGAAGATACACACAGGTTCTTGACCAATATACCCCTTGAATTTTAGAGTACCATTGTTCTTACAATTCCCATGAGTGCAAAGTGAAAGAGTCGCATGCTCTTCTTCTTCACTCTCTTCTCCTCTCTTCCCTTCTGCTTCTGCCATTTCAATATCCAGTTCCTCACTGCCTTGCTCCCTCTCATCTTCTTCTTCCTCATCACCAGCCTCCATAGTGTGTAAAGTTTTATTCCCACATTTATGCCCCATGTGATACTTATCTCCACATTTGAAACAAAGGCCTTTGGTTCTCATCTCCTCCAAGGTCATGGTCTTAGTACTACTGACACTGTTTTTGGAATTATTCAGATTGGTATCACTCACTTTTCTGGTTCCCACATCACTACTTTTGCCAAATTTTTGATTCTGATAAGGTTGGGTGGGGTACTGGTATTGTTGGCTCTTTACTGGACCATTGAATTTCTTACTTCCCCCTAACACCACTTCTATCTTCCTTGCATACTTAATGGCTGCCTTAAGGGTAGAAGGTTCAAACAGGTCAATAGTATTTCTAATCTCCTCTTTCAGTCCACTTATAAAGCACCCGACATAGAATTCATCACTTGCATCAATCTGCCCTTTCCCAATTAATCGGGATTTGGCTCTCAAAAAACTTTTTGCATAGTCATCAACTCTACCTATTTGATGGATTCTTTTGAACTCATCAACCGGGTTTCCCTTTGTCTCAGCAAAGAAACCGAGTACCTCTTCAATGAATAAAGGCCATGGAGGCAATTTCTTGGAAATCTTCACTGCCTTATACCATGCCTTAGCATCCCCAGACAAACTCATGGTTGCCATCCTTGTTTTATGCATTTCAGGAATTTGATACAATTCAAAATACTGTTCACACTCTTCAATCCAATCAACTGGTTCTTCACCATCAAATACAGGAAAATCAAGACGAGGTATAAAACACCTTTGATTTTGAGAATTGGCTTCACCCTTGCCCTTTTGCTTATCTGGTTGTGGTCCTTCAGTCTCACCAAATTCATCTTCAGATGGATCTGGAGGCTGCTTGCCTTGCCGATTTTCAGCATGTGCAGCACCACTATGCTCTCCAAACTCAAACTGACTACGCTCCATCAGAGCCTCTAGCACACGCATCACTTTGCTGTGATTATCCTCGATCTTCAATTTCAGCTCCTTCTGAGAATTTTCGGATTTCGACTCCAATTTAGTGATTCTCTCGTTGATGCTTTCGAGATCAATCTGGAGTTCATCATCGACTGAGGCATTGCTTCGAGTGGTTCTACCGGCCATTGCCGATTTCTTGAGCTTCTTGGGACGTGGATTCCCCAGTTGAGATCTTGTTGCTCTGATACCACCTTGTCAGATGCACGATCTGACGATCAAGTCTCAATCCGCAATTGAGCTGAAAATCCAGCTTCTTGAACGAATCTCGACAATTCTGAGCTGAGCTCAGTGACAATGGTGAAAGAGAGAAAATTGGAAGAATGGAATAAAATTGATATATTTTTCTGTTGTCAAATGGTTACAACTATCAGCCCTTATATAGGCGATTCAGAAAGAAAGAAGAAAGAAAAGAAATTACAGTATACACTCGGCAGATTCTTCAATTGAATCGCGAGTTGCCATCTCAGCGCCAACGTGGCGTGTGTAGCTTATTCAGAATATCTAATAGTATGCCTTTATTTATTCTGACTAATAGGACCCTCTTGTCAGACTCTCCAACGGTAATTTTTTCCAACCATGCTTGGCCCCAGAATTCAGCGACCGCTCCCTCCTTCACGCGCTGCCCTCTTTCCTGACCGCTCTGCCCTTTATTTCCTCTTCTCCTTCAATAGCCTTGACCGAGTCAAAATTAAACCCGGTAATCCCCAAATTCATTCCAGTATCTGACATGGGCGCTGTTTTTCGCCGCTGTCTTTCCCTCGTCAGAAAACCCTGTACGGCAACGACTCTTGCGCACCCACCCCGTGACTAATGTCGCTATGACCGTTGAACTTCACTGTTGAGCGCACGACTCTCGCTCGGTTATATATACCACCACTCTCGCTCTCTCTAACCGGGTTTTGAAATTTTGTTTGCTTGAAATCTCATGTGTTGAGAATGTTATTCCTCTTCCCTCTCTTTTCCGTTTTCCACTGATTTTCATTGATTATCAAAGTCTAAGGCTTTGATTTCGCTCGGATTTGCGATACCTCCTCGTCTGTTGCCTTTCTGTGGCTGTGGTTTGTGCAATTTGGGAGCCCCTTTTTCTGTTGCTGATTTGGTGCCTAAAGGTGATCTTGCTGTGTGGTGCGTGTTGCTTGAAAGGAAGTCGAGAGGCGAGGTACGAGAGAGTCACCTTGGTACCGACGAGCGCTGTCAATTGGGTAAGGCCCAGTATACCTTGTTTTTGTGATTAATTTTGGAGTATGGCATGAAGCCGAGCCACCCCTTTTCTGACCTGTTTTCTGTGAATGCTTTGAATTGATGTGATTTGGGGAATTTTGAATGGTGGCCGAGCCACCCTTTCTTTGAATTGATTCCTTGTGAAGGTTCGATAATGTCATATGGCCGAGCCACCCCCTTTGATCTGTTCTGTGATGATTGTATGCCAATGTCCGGTTTTGGTTTTCTTGGTTTCTTGAGTTTTCTCGGTGCTGGTATGCACTGACAGTAACTGAGCTCGTGTATTTAGACCCAAATTTAAATGTTGCCTTGATGGAATTTGGATTATGGCTTATAATCGAATTGATAAATGTCGCGTGTGAGTTGTTGATTTTCTCAACGCGATTACGTGAAATTTTAATGGGGAAATTCGGGAATATTACGGGGGAAAGTTTGCGACTGGTATTACGGCTCTGATATGATCGTACCACTGGTACCAGCCTTTTTTGCCCTTACACCTTGCTGTTTTGTGGTGTGGTCCGGTTACTGGTAAAATAAAAAGGGCATCAGCGACCCCCCTTGTTACCCCTCTGTTGAATATGGAAATTTGAGAATTTGAAATTTTAAAAGGGGGCCGGCCAATATGTGCATATAAAATACCATTAACTCTTTTAATTAATTATATGGGCTTTTAGGCCTAGTCCGAAAATAGTTTCTTTATTTTAAATTGTATGGGAATCTAATTGGGCCTTGATTTAATTTACTTGGAATTGGCCTAATTTTGATCGGGTTGTACAAACCCAACTTAAATTTAATTAGTACACCAAACCGTAGTTAATTAGAATTAATAAGTTAATTACTTAGATTTATAGATTCTAAAAATAAATATATTGTTAATTCATAAAGACAATTGATTAAAACCATACTACTATTTTTATGCATAGCTAAAATAGTTCAAGTTATAATAATTATAGTATGCTAAATTGCTAAGCAATGTACTATATTTTATACTCAAATAAATTAACACTTACGGATTTTAATTAAAACTCAAAAGTTATAAATAATAAAATAAAGGGTAGCAAGGGTTACGATAATTAGTTCGATCCTAATTAGTGCGCGTTACGAATTTCAGGACATCCGACCTACCCTGATCCCGATCCGTGGACCGATCCCGCTGACGGCGGTACCGGAGCATACGCGGAGCACGCGGATTACAGAGGCGATTAGCGCACGCCTTCAGCTTGTCTCAGGTGTGGGATATCTGAATTACTTTTTCGTGGCGTACTCTAACCAGTCGACCACTTGACCTGTCATACGCACTTTAAATTTGTAGTTGCATTAGAGCATGTTTATCCTTTCAGAACTGTAATTAGAAATTGCATAACCCCTTTCAAATTGAAAATTTACTGCTTTTAAATAGGAGTAGAGTAATTTAATTATAGGTTTAGAATTTACAGATATTAGGCTATTATTTGTCCTCTTCTCGTAGAGGACAATAGTATAATCATTTAAACGATCATATGCATTGGTGAGGGCTGAGTAGAGACCGAGTGACTGCGTTCCGCCTCGTAGTATGGGATACGAGACGGCCCGTTAGCCACTGAGCCGTTTGATCACTTGATCTCTCGGATGGTCTTGCATTGGGAATATTATAAGTATTAAAGTTGGAATTATATATATTCATTCATTTTACATTTACGTACACCGGAGGCTGCGGTCGCTGGGTACGAAACGATTCGAGCTTGGTCTCCTTTACATTAGGAGCTACTCGCCATATACAGATTTTGAGGCTGCGTGTCTCAGTGTGTGATATGAGGCTGCGTGTCTCAGTGTGTGTTATGAGACTGCGTGTCTCTGGTGTGTGATATGGGGCTGCGTGTCCCAGGTTTTTTTATACGAGGCTGCGTGTCTCTTGGATTGTCCCATTGGTCTGGCCAGGCGGTGGAGTTCCGTCGTCTGCTCATGAGGAGACGGATTAACTAGACTTTACGACTTGCTTGTAGATTTCTCCTATTTGTATATGTAAGTGAAGGATCGTTTTAGAGTAAGGAAAAATGCACGGATTGAGATATATTCATCGGCGAGTGGGCATATACTCTTGCGAGTTAATGCTCGATGTCCCTGATATCGTGTACCGTTTGCTCACACAATGTCTCTGGGCATCGTGTATCATTGGCTCCCTGCCCACCGTCCTTGGGCTAATATCTTGTGGGACCTTGGGTCCGATTCACACAGCACGGGGTGTACATATATTGTATCCGTACTATTATATTTTATTTGTACACACAATACCTCGGTATTGGACTCCGAATTGAATATTATATTATCTACCTTGTATTTTGTTTTGGGAAATTTTGCATGCTGTCATGATAGGAAAATCGCATCATGTCATCTATTATATGTATTTTTCTTTAGTAGATAAATATAATAGGTTGTTTATATTTAAGCATTTACATTTTAAAAGTACGAATTACCGAATTTTACGTAGATCACCATTAAA
The DNA here is from genome assembly GCA_025461125.1 of Carex kokanica. NCBI lineage: Eukaryota > Viridiplantae > Streptophyta > Magnoliopsida > Poales > Cyperaceae > Carex > Carex kokanica. The sequence continues at coordinate 410,560 of JAJGRX010001100.1, read as the reverse complement.
TGTGCTTTGACCAAAGAGGATCCCTGAAGGGGTAATTCTGGGTCACATACTGGGCGATTGGTCGCTCACCCACCTTGTGATGTGGGATTTTTAGGTACAGAGACTGGAGTTCCGCAGCAGGAGATGCCAGGAGCTGTCCCTGATGGTCATGCCGCTTCAAGATAAATTATAGGACCCTTTTGATTAGGATTATGAGTCCGATGTTTTTGTTCTATACATCGGTCTTGATAGATCTTGTATCCCTCTTCATTAGCTTATGTGTATTTTGTGATGTGGGTTGTATGGACTCATGTATGTTTATGTTTATTTATTGATATATGACTGATGCTTATTTATATTGTTTCGCTTCCGCTGTGTTTGTCGATTATTGTATTTGATTAGCCTTGCGTGTTTAGATATAATTAAACACGAGGCGGGGACTGATCACACCTTAATCCGAAAATTCTGGTTTGGGGTGTGACACTAGCTTTATAGCTTCCATCCAAACAGATAAATATTACTTGGACGATTGGATATGAATTATGATATTTTTGCCCGGCTATGCATTTTATGTTTGGATGTATCATAGAGGAATATGGCTATTCATAATAGTAATGTGCATGCAAACAACATTTTTGCTATTCGAAATAGCTAGAATAGTTGTTATTCTCTATTCCTTATAAATGTTTGAATTAACTACTATGGGGAAATGTGAAGAGAAAAAAATATTTTCTTTTTGGATTTCTGCCAACACAGATCTGAAATGACAAACTTGACGTCATTTTTATGATCTCCATGTCATGACAATTTGTTTGATATTCTATTTGTTTATCTTTTCTTTTAATTAGTACATTGTTAACACTATTTTTTTTCAATTACAGCTATTCACTATTCCAAATGTACAATCCAAATAAATTTTTACTAATCAGAATAGCACTATTATCTACTAATTCAAAATCTCACTATTCTGACTTTATAGCTCCCATCCAAATGGATAAATATTACTTGGACGATTGGATATGAATTATGTCACGACATTAATTTTGAACAGCTATATATGTATCTCTCTAATTCGTATCGACAAAGATATAACTTTTGGTTATTTCAAGTAGTTATTATTATTAAGATATTGCAACACACCTACTCTAGGCATATGTGAAATTCTGCCATATATATATAATTAGTACATTCTTAAGTAATTTGGCGAATCCACCTGAGGTGTTTTAGTTGACATTGACTGGCATTAAATTTGTGCACTCCCAATTATAAAAAGTATCTAAATATTATTATGAAATGCATGAGCGCATGAAGCATATTGTGCGTAACAAGTCATATTTTAATTACAAACAAAGTTTTTGATCTTGTTCGGTCACATGATCATCTTTTTGCTACCTTTAATTGTGTGAATAACACTAATAACTTAATTGATCCATTTTTCTCATTATCTTAACTAATCTTCCTACACCTTTTTGTTTGGCAATACCATGCCCAACTTCTCAACTTAATAGATCCAAATCTGCTGAAATCCGAAATCATCAATAGTAACTTTGAAATTCCGAATTCAGCCAAACCAGAAAAACCAGAATCTCACCTTTTTGTTTTGAGATGCGTACACAAAAAAACTAGCTATTTCGAGATGTGTGCACAGAAAAACCTCCAGTTTTTTTGAATCCAAAATAATGTGTGGTACCGAACAATCGTGGGTCCACACAATATACCGGCAGCACGAATTCCGATGCAGCCCAACCTGTGATCAGTGCCTCATTATCAAGTACACGTAGATCATTTCTGAACCATACTATCACCACCCCATTACCATTTCTCTTCAAATTGGGTTCTCATACCGCTTAAACGCCTCCTCTAACGCAATTGAGACCTCTTGGGGGGTAATGCCGGGTACCATGTAGTATTTCCGGGAAGAAGAACTGGTTAGACTTAGACAAGGCTTGAATTGGAACTGGAATTTGGTCTTTAGAAAGAGAGAGAGAAGGGACAGGGAGTAGGCGTGGCATTGCCGTTTATCTTTAGAAATTTTTGAAGGAAGAGAGAAATTAAGTTGTCATTGTTGGAAAAGGAGGGAAGAGTGGTGCCACATGTGCACAAAATGGTGTGATACGTGGCACTTTCTAGAGCAATGGAGCATGAAGTCTGGACCGTTAGATCAGAATCCGCACAGATATTAAAGATCGGACGGTAATTAAGGATCTAAACAGATATATTGTTGTTCTCATATGATATGGATTTCGAGTAAGGCTGTGGTGCTATACATAGCGCACATTTGTCCGCACTATGAATTGATATCTTTATTTTTAAAATTTAAATATTCAATCTGAATTGCTAAATAATTTAAAAAAATTACTTCAAGACTATATTTTACATTTTTTAGAATTTTTTATTTTTTTAGATGAATAGAAAATCCTTACTTTTGAATGATTTCTAATCTTTAGATCAAGTGATATTCTACCTATCTAAAAAAATAGTAAAAAAATTCTAAAAAAATTTAAAAGTTGGACTTCAAATATATTTTCATATTGAAATCATGTTAAATAGTTTAAATCAATTGTTTGAACTTTAGAAATAAAAATTTGAATCTATAGGATGAACCGATATGCATAGTAACAGATAAATCCCTCTTGCAAAATACTTTGCAAGTTTGCAAAAATAACTCATTTGGGTCCCAACAAATTTAAAGTTTGTAACACTCTCATGTTATACTCGTAAAGAAATAAAATAGTACCTTCTTGCCCTTAAAAAATAGAAGCTACATGACGCTCAAGTTCTTATTGTTTTTTAATCCAAAATTTCAAAATTGATACTCCAGAAAAATTGAAGTTCATCTTTAAGTTCATCTTTATTTGTATGCATCAAAATTGATACTCCATAAAAGTAATTGAGTTTCAATACCTCTAAATTATGTCAGGCAATCAAATAATTTCGATGTTTTACTCAATCATTTATTTTTATCAAATTTAACAATATGACTGAAAATTATATATAATTTTAATAAGAATTATTCACAATGTGTAGGCCAGTAGGGGTATACCAAATTTAATGTCCAAAATAATATTATTTTATTATGTAATCATCTATGAAATTTTCGATATATTTTTAAGGTTGCATTTTTAGCTGTTGTATTTCATTCGATTTAAAATTAAATTTTTTCTCCAATACATAGTTGAGGAGGGTTCAAATGCCTCCACCATGCCTCCATTTTTAAAAACTTTAACAACTCAAAATTTAATGCCTCCAATACATAGTCAAAATAAAAATCGTCGGATGTAATCTATGTTATTTTTTCTATGTGCTCATAAAAAATTATCACATTTCAATTTTGTTTTTATGTGAATCAATAAGTTGAAAAATCAACGTCTCGAAATTATCCACATTAGTACGTTTTTTGCAAACTCTTGATGACAACCAAAACAATTGAAATGTTATAATATTTTACATGTGCATAGATAAAATGATGTAGATCATATCTAACGGTTTTATTTTAACTTTTAAGTTTTAAATTTTGAGTTATTAAAGTTTTTAAAAATGGAGGCATGGTGGAGGCACAAAAAATGGAGGCATTTGAACCCTCCTCTACATAGTTTGATTTTTACGATGAAATTCTAGAAATAATTCAAGATCAAATTATAGTACGAAAGGCAAAATGAGAAGCGGATTTTATGTTCATTCTTGTTATTTCCTGGAGATTTTAAAAATCTTATTTGTTTCCTCAATTTCATTCTGAAAATGATATAATTAATAACAAAAAGATAAAAAGTTTCATAATATAATGGGCACAATTCCATGTATCTCTTAGCATAGTTTGCAAAATCGGAATCGGAATCGGACTCGGTCACTTGACCGTGAAATCGGAATCGGTCGGAGTCGGGTGAATCGGATTAGTAACTCGGATTTTTTTGGCAGAAGCATGTTTTTACTAAAAGAATTGAAAAAAAAATAGTAAATAAAATACTTTTGATTAAAGAAAAGAACTAAATATATACAAGAAAAATAAAGGAAGAAAAGGAAACAAAAAAAGTAGAAAGAATGAAAAATTAATTCAAAAGCATATGCACAAATTGTAAAAAACTGTTGAAACGAACGGGTCCAATGAAAACTGAAATGGAGAGGAGCTGGAAAAGGTAGAGGCAGCTCTAATTGTTTCATTAAATGTTACAAGTTGCCCATCTCTCCATAAGAGCTTTTCGTAGCTGGATTCGGTCAAGACTCGTCTGACTCGGTCTGACTCGGACCAAAAATCAGATAACTCGGCCGAGTCAACCCGATTCAACCGAGTTTTGATGAAAAAATCGCATGAGCGTGAAACTCGGATGAAGCTCGGCTCGGACCCGACCGATACCGTTCTGAATCGGCCAAGTTTCCAAACCATGTCTCTTAGCTCAGTTAGAAACTTTAATTTCAAAGATAATTAAGAAATACTTGTTTGACCACGACTACAATTATCTACAATTAGATACCTTAAATGGTTCTCCAATATTATTTTAGTGGAATTTTGTTGGTCCAGTAAAAGAACGAGAAAGTACTGAGAAGAAAAGGAATAAAAATATGCAATCGAGATTTCAGATTCAATTTCAACAGATACATGACAGTAAATTAATTATACAAAGCACACATACAACAAAAGAAAAATAAGAGAAGACAATGACAAATACTAAATAGGAAGAGTAAAATATGCACTGGAGGACTCCGTGGCTCTAATGTCTGCCTAAATCAATTGAAGGGACATGTTGGCATAAATTGCGAACCAAATCAGCCTTGGAATCACCCACATCTGTCCAATCCAATTCTTGCAGGTTGGTAAGGTATTGTAGCCCTTGAGGCACACCCACTTTACCACAATTAAAAATCGTGAGTTCTTTAAGAATGGGCATTGCACCCTCCTCTATTTCCCATTCCTCCATTGATAAGGAATAAAGCTTCAAAACTTCTAACTGGCAAAAGCCTCCAGAGGAACAGGTTGTTTTTCGACTTTCGAATGCTCTAACAAGTTTGAGAACCTTAAGGCAGCGTAGCTTCTCCAATACTGGCATTATATCCTGCTGGAACTTGTAACCATCAATCCAGAGATAAATGAGGTGACAGGGGAGCATATCCATATGGAGCAGCTGGGTCAATTTAGTGGGGCTATTGTAAATAAGTGTGAGAGATTGTAAATGGTTATAAAATGGGAAACCTCTCATGTCAAGTATGCCCAGTACACTATCATCATGGCATATAACAAGATTGGTTAGGTGTTCTAATGTGGACAGAAAAGTGACAACTGCCTTCGATGGAGATGATTCGGCCTCTAATAGTAATGAACGTAAATTGGGTGTATAAGGTAACTCTATCTCCCATGATTGTGTGGGCCTCACCCAATGAATAGTTTGCAAATTTGTTAATTTTGCTGATGTTGAGAGTTCCAAATTAGAGTGAGAGACATGCCTCAGTGTCTTGATATTCCATGCACTCTTAGGAAACTCAAAGTAGTCGCCATCAATTCTTTTTAACCATGAGACTTTTAGGGTCTGCAGAAATTTCATTCTGCCTATCACTTTCTCAAAGAATTCTTGATCACGGTTGTCACTTACCATCCCTCTAAGACTCAGATATCTTAACTGAGTCAATCCCACAAACATCCCCAACTCTATTCTGTTCTCCTCTTCGTCTTCATTGCTTACCACCTTGAGCAGTCTTTGCCTAGAACAATTCGGCATTCTCCCGTTACAAAAGAACAGAAGAGTGTGGAGGTTTGGGCTCATTCTAAGTTGATCACAATCTGGATTGTGAATTGCCACACGGCGTGCCTTGCTCAAACTCATTTTATCATTTGGATTTGAATACACCAGGAGAAAGTTTTCCTCCTTGGCTTTTTGGAGAGCAAGATCTCGTAGTAGATCGTGTATGCGTAGAGTTTCGATGGAACCATCCATATCAGATCTTCTAACTACTTGAACCATGCTCCTAGCATAAAATGAAAAAATAAATTAAGTACAATGATTACATATATCATAAAGAAAATAGTTGGTATTAAAACAATTTAGTTTAATGTTGTATACATAAGCTGTGTATATCATTAAATGTTGATGTAATGTGCTAGTCTAATTTTGTATACATAAGCTGGTTTTATTGAAACAAAGAAAGAGAAAAATAGAAAAAGTACTTTGATTTTTTCATGCATAGCAGGATCTATATAACTTTTACCACTGATTCTTCTATGCATGAAAAAATTAAGATATTATTTTTTTCCAATATTTTCTACAGAAAAAATTCTCCAAACCCGCTGCTACCTATTTACTTTTTCTTTATTTTTTGGCGAATGGTCAGCTCAAACAGAGTGTCATCACGGAATTTGCAGCCCCATGCTTCTAAAATATCAATGTTTGTTATTACTTATTATATTTCCCAAAATATAATTCTAAGACTTAACATTTAACATAATAAAAATGTAGCTGCTTGGGCCTACAATTTTCCTTTCTATTATTTTTTTTCAATTAGAAAATTTAGTTTAAAGACTATTCAATTAAAACCAGCACGTTACATCAACATGTGTATATCATTAAATGAAGATGTAATACCTTTGTACGAGATCCTCTAAGAAACTCTCCGCAGTTCCTTCCAATGTTCTGTTATCTTCTTGTGGTATGAAGCCCTCTGCAATCCACATTCGAAGTAAGGATGAGGCATCAATATCATAGTCTTCTGGAAATGCAGCAAAGTACATAAAACACAACTTGAGAGCTAATGGCAAGTCCTCATAGCTAGTGCCTATGATCTCGCTACAATTTTTTCCTTCAACATGCCAACTCATTGTCCGGAACACACTACTCCAAGCAGCATAGCTGCGAGGCTTCTTTAATAAGAAACCACCTAAAACCACCAATGCGAGAGGCAGCCCACCACATTTGTGGACAAATTGACCTAAGATATCAGAAAGATCATCAAAAGAACTTTTATTTGGATCATGATTAGGAAAAATTGTTTTTAACAAAAGCTCTCGGCTTAACTCGTCAGTTAAGCCCTGGAGCATGTATGGTTCACTTATGGGATCCATGCCTTTAGGAACATGAGCAAGCCTAGTAGTTACAAGTACTCTACTTCCATTGTTATCATCTGGGAATACTGCACCAATTTGAATCCATAGATCGATTTTCCAGACATCGTCTAGTACTATGAGGTATTTTTTGTCTCTAAGAGATTTGTGAATCTCTGTGAGAATCACTTCTGTTTCATTTGGTTGCTCCAGGTTAAGTTGTCGAGCTATCTTCTTCGAAACATCAATTACTTCGAATGTTTCAGAAATAGCTACCCAGATGCAAATTCCAAACTGTCCTTTGACATCATTACTGTGAAAATAAAATATTATATTAAACATTAATATAACCAAAATGCGAAGACGGACTCTATAAAAACTTATAAGTGAATATGGAAAAGTGGGTACATTGAAAATTATGATCTAGTTAGGGTTGGGTCATTAGACTGGGGACATCTATATATATAGATGCGTGTGCAATAGGGGCCAAAAGGGTTTTCTAGTTTTCTCTTCTATTTTATTTGTTCTTATCATGGCAAAAATCTATTGATGGGACTACTGAAATACTTGACCTTCCCAAATCCAGCTGTTGATCTTGTTGAGCCTTGAGCAATGCCAATAAAACTCAATATAAGCATGTACACAATTAAAATCAATTTAACAAACTCAATATAATATATAAAAGTGGATTGGCAAATATATTAATGTTAGACTCTTTTTACGCAAACCTCAAAATTATATTAACTTAACATACACTTAAGAAATAATAATACAATGAACAACACTTGCATTTCCAATTAAGCCAAGGCATGCAGGGGCCTAACCGACGAAAGAATATTATATATATTATCGGGATGAACAAATAATTTTTGCATGATCAATGCCTAACTAATTAATGTACTTCTACCAACTATGAACATTAATTCGTTACGTAATGGTAACACTACAAATGAAGTTGAGAAAAGAAATTACAAGCTTGAGCACAATTTCAAGTATGAAATGACCCTTGGCCGACAATACTCTTGGTTGTTTATATATTATAATATTTTAAGATTTATTATTTATGGATTTTTAATTTGCAGAATGATGTATAACTTCTTTCATAATACGTGAGATTTTGACTATTTCATTTTTTATTTTATTTTTGTATGTTTTATTTTATTTTTACGGAAAAATATAGTTTCATAAATTATAAAATTGATAAAAAATTTGTTGTACATGAAAAGTAGCAAACATTATAAAATAAGAAATTATTATTATTTTAGTATTAATTATTTAAAATAGTGTACTATAACTGACAAAATGTCTTTCAAAAAGGACAAATTTATCAATGATATTATGGTCATTTTATTATTTAAAATCAAGCATTAAGTACCAAATTGAAAATTAAGGAGCCAAGTTGTTACAAGTCAAAAAGTTTATGAGCCTCGTATGGCATTATCTCATTCTAGAATTATAAAATTAGTTAATATCTAAGATATATTCATTGTTCTACCTATAAAGTACGACACCAATATACTCTTCTTGTGGTGAAACATATATCTACCCTAAATACATAACTTAAATTTAATAGAGCACTTTATTTAAATTCATCATACATTAAGGACTCGAGAAATATTAATTATGACCAAATCTGACCTTTTTCTCATAAAATACAAGTTTTACATTAAGAAAAATATATTAACCATGTTTTCTAATTTAATTATCTTAACTAAAGTGTGTAATTTTTATAAACGAAATTAGTGAAAAAAAAAATTAAAACTGGGAGAAAGGTGAATTTGAATCAAATTGATAGTAAATGACACAATTTAGAAAATAAAAAAGCGCATACCAATTATACACTTTTCGTGCAAGAGTAGTCTTTCCGAGTCCACCGGTCCCGCAAATTGAGACCACCGAACGTCTCGTAGTGGTCTCATCAAGCAACTCCTTGACAATGCGGTCCTGGTCTGCCTTGAAGCCAACAATATCAGGATCAATATCAGGTAGTATCAGTGGCCTGACAGGTAGTTTGATATCTCCAGTACTGCCCTCACCCAAATTATTGATGCCATATCTGACTCTGCTCTCTTCGATCTCTTTCATTTTTTCTAGGATTTGGTTTATCTCATTTACAAGGTTGTGTACAGCTGGGAGTTTTTTGGTTTTTCTTAACATGTTTTTTATGGTCTCCCTCATGCCCGATTTTTGTGGTTTTTGAGGGATCTCCATTAGAAAGGTGTCTATGACATCTTCTATAGAGTGAGCCACATCTCGGACCTCCTTTACCCAATACTTTTGTCCCTCATCTTTTATTTTCTTTCTGTCAGCATCTTTGAGAAAAACCTGAATCCATTGGAGTTCACGGCTGACTTTCTCAACTTGCTCATTGACACTGTATAAGTGCAAAACCTCTTTAACTACAGCATCACCCAGCTTGCGGAGCACCAAATTTACAATAGTCTCAGCCATCTAGCTTCTCTGTTGTATTTAACGAAATTTGAGAGAGGATATATATTTTGGGTGGTATCTGGACGAACTGTTTTGTGAATATAGCACAGTATTAGAGTTGTTGTGCAGTAGATCAGAAAGAAGCTCGCAGGAACTTATATAAATTAAGGTGTCAATTGGCCGACTGCTTGATGCATTGTTAATTAAGATTAATTAATTAGTAGAGATTAGTCATTGATGCACGCCATATTGTGAGTCAGAATATTGTTGTGTGTTGAGGTGCATTTATTATAGTCAACAAAGAAACAAATTGATTGAGATACACTCATTTATTTAATTTTGTCAGTCTTGTCGAGTTCAGAACGATCTCATGTGCACCCATATTTGAAAAAAACAAATCTCGAGGTGTATGTTTTCATTCATTTATTTAATTTTGCCAGTCTTGTCGAGTTTCGAACAATCTCATGTGCACCCATACTTAAAAAAACCAAATCTCGAGGTGTATGTATTCTTTCATTTCTTTAAAAAGAAATTTAGATATATGTGATATTTGTCCATTATAACATTTTTTCATTAATATTTTCTATTCAAAATTGAAAATTAATTATTTTCCCAATAAACATTACCTAGTTATTAATATACTCATTCTTAATTTTTTTCATAAAAAATATAAATCAATATTCATAAAATATTTCACAGACAATTTTACCCTTCAGAACTTTTTTCTCAAAGATCAAACCATTATTTAATTAAATAGTTATGATTTAACCTCCAATGCACACCAGCCTCTCATGTGGATATCAAACGAAGCACACCCATCCCTCTTCACTTGCGGGTCCGGATCCTCTGCGCTATCTTGTATATGAAATCAAGCAGGTTTATTGAAGACCGGTACCTGTCCTTTGGTACTGGTTTTGGCTTCTTTGGGTTCGATTGGTTCACGAGTGGATTTATAGGCCGTACGACGTCTTCTTCTTAGCTTTTCCTAAAGTTCTAACTAAAATTGATATGTTTTAATACTTTAATTAACATCTAGTGTGTCTCTAGGATATATTATTGACTTGTTTAGCTCGGTATGGTCAAATACTGGAGCATGGTCTTTATGCTTTTCCGTTGAAAGCAAAGTGCCAATATTATTTTCATGAAAAGAGACTAGGTTCACGGTAGTAACAAACACAATATATGTCACTATTTACAGACATGTCCTTATAACATTCATTTTATTAGGTTCTAATATAACAAGTACTGTTGCATTATCTATTAAAATTGGCTCTATTAACAGTTCTAATGATATTACCAGAGGACAGATCAAACTGAATGTATTCAAATTAGCTCTATTCAAATTTCTATTTTGTATGAAGATAAAACTGAATCTTTTATTATTGTTTTAAGCATGAAATTTTTACCAGACACTAAGATTAAATGTAGTCAACTTCCCAAAATCACCAACAGAGATCAATGTTAACTATTGACTAAAAATATTCCTCGACATATTTTTCTTTTAGCTTACACGTAAAAACTTCATAGAAATACTTATTCATGGAATTAACAGATTGACTCTACGTATAAAAATTCAGTTTTGTTGTAAACTAATCCTGACAAGAAAAAAAGAACACACAAAGAAAGGTAGAACTGAACGAAAGGTACAGGCAAGATGAGGTGCAAGAAAGAACTGAGAAGGTGCAGGGAAGAACTTGGCGAAAGGTTCAGGGAAGAATTTCAAAGAAAAGGAAGAGTCACGCGGAAAGATGAAGTGTCCACGACTTGACATATAGACACTAGTGGAAAAACACACATCAGGGTCGGTTATATACGCACATTAGCATCGGACCCCGAGGCGACGCTGACCCAGGCGTTGCAAATGCGGTACTAATCTGGGTCGGTTGAACAGGCGATGCTAAAAGTGTGAATTAGCATCGGTTATCTACAGTAACCGATGCTAAAAGTGTGAATTAGAATCGGCTATTTATAAATAACCGATGCTAATTCATACTTTTAGCATCGGTTACTGTAGATAACCGACACTATTTTCATTTTTTTTTTTTTTTAAGCTGGTCAATAATTAATATGCCACAATCACAAACAAAAGAATTATCAAAATAATATTCAACAATCACAATTCCAACAATTAATCAAACTACATCAGCCATGTCACTTAACAAAATAATAACAATGAATTATCAAAATATCACAATTACATAGAATCATCTAACTAGCATTTGTACACTAATTTACAACTATATCAAACATTTACAATTACAACTATATCAACAGTAAGCACAGTGTTCTTTCTCCCTATTGGTTATCAATATTTACAAAAACAATAAGTTGGATACCTATTGGTTGTACCAAGGATGCAGCAGAATATACTATTAGCACTTACATCATCAAAAGAAGAATCCACTTCCCTGCTAAAATTCTTTGTAGGATGCTATTTGGGTACACAACTTTAGTAGCTTTCTTGGGTTAGATGATAACCTCTGCATCAATTTAGAATGCCATCCTTTAGGAAGAAAAAAAGAAAGATCAAAGACAAAACAATAAATTAAAGCATACTAAAAATGGAACCTCTTCTCCAGATCTTCAAGAGCCACTGGGCCGCTACTTTCCGCACTACATTGCAAGCAGAATGGACCATCAAAAAATATTATAAGGAATTACACAAAGGGATATGGAGCTGATATTGTACCGGTCAAAAAAGAATCATAATTTGGAATTTCGCATTCCAAGATGGTATTGGCAGTGTATGGAGCTGATATTGTACCGGTCATAAAATACCATAAGACACAACATGAATTACACGCCACACCTCAATTTTATAATAAAAAAACTCAAAAGCACAATGGCAAAATGTCCAATCTCATAATAAATCAATGTACCTGAGAAAGCTCAAGCAAAGACGGTTAATTCTTTCTCTTGGAAGCAGTTTGTTTCAACTCATGTTTCTCTTTATTACTTCAGCCCTTCCTCACCTAAAATGTAATAGAAGGAATCAGCAATAATACACTGGTACCGTCCGGTACTTAAGTATTGGTTTAATCTATTGTGATTCCAAGGATTTGTATGCAGATGTCCTAAAGCTTTCAGGGTTTAGTCTGAAATTGTGGTATTGTCCCTTGTCAAAAAAGCTTAAGCGCAAAATTTAATAGTTTACGGGCTTCAGGTTTGCTGGAACTTTAAAAAAGTATCTATAAGTTAGGCTTGACATATTTTGATTTTCAAATAAGAAATATTATGGGTTTAATATAGAACATAACCTGGAACTCAATTTTTTTTTGTACATTGGTAAGAATGACATTTTGGCATGCTTTCAAATTCCCAAAGTCTGATATTATCTTGGTATTTAATTTTTCATTGTTTTATTATATGCTATCTTCGCTCGTACCAGTAGATGATGGTACAGACACACATTACTATCTTGCTGTCATATCTTTTAGTATTTTGTTCAGACGAAAAAACTTACTTGCTTTTGTAACTGGTGGCTGGTGGCTGCATCGCCTCACCTAACTGCACCTATTTGCCTCGCCTCACGGCCGCCTCACCTCACTGCTGCCTCACCCAACACCTCACGGCTGTCCAAACATATTAATTAAAATATAACATAATGAAACATACATCAAGGTTTTGTTTTAGTATATCGATTAGACAATTAGAAATAGGCAATAATTTACTGGTATAAGTTTGAACTGAATTGGTACATTAAGGGTCCTGAGTTGAATAGACTGGTATGATTTTAGGTTGCAGTACATGTGAATTGCAGTTATAACAGCATAGGAACAACGCGCCAAAAGAGCAGAAGAACCAATTTTGTTAGCTAATGCTATCCCAAGAGTAATTCCAAGGAACTTGCTCACCATACCTTGTGTTTCTACTTCTCATCTTTTACCAGAGAAAATAACTATAACAATTTTCCCACTAATTTTTAAGTTATTACCAGAAAAAATCGTCACATTAACAATAAAGATAACATATATAGAATCCAAGTGACATAGCATCTAAATTTCAGCAATCGAAATGTCAAAATCACTCATTAAATCCTAAAATCACAGATTTAATTCTCAAAATCACACATTGAACCCTAAAATCATAGATTGATCCCACAAAATCCAAAATCACAGCTTGAGATATTTGCTGTCGGTAAGAAGGCTAAACCCTAGAATCGGTAAGAAAGCAAACCCTAGAATCACAACTTAAACCCTGAATGTAAATATTTACCTAAGGCGCGGCGGCGTCGGAGACGGAGAGAGAGACGAGTGGCAGAGCAGCGTCTAGAGAGAACCGCGTGGAGAGAGACCAGTGGTTGGGCGAAGGAGAGGGGGAACGAGAATCAGCTGAAGAGAAGAGGCAAGGCTGCGCGGAGGAGAGGGTGAACGGAGAACGGCGGCTTGAGAAACCTAGCGTGATTAGAAAAAAGAGGAGACGAAAACGGAGAACAGCGGCTTGAGAAATCTAGCGTGACTTGAGAAAAAAATAAGAGGCTCTGGGTGACTAGAGAGACCTAGCGTGCTTCATCCTGGCTCCCTTAATTTAATCCGACCTTATCCTCTATCTTTTAGAATCGGCTGACTAAACAACACCGATTTTGATACTATCTGTATTGGGTCTTTTAGAAGGCCGATTCTAAAACAGACACAACAGAATCGGTTCTTTATAAAGAACCGATCCTGATTCAGCCAGCACTTTTAGCATCGCTTGATTATATATAACCGACTCTGATAGTTTCTTTTAAGATCGGTTGTTTATAAACACCGATCCTGATATATATTAGTATCGCATTATTGAAAGTCCGATGCTAATAGGCCGATGCTGATGTGCGTTTTTCCACTAGTGAGAATTTTGAAATGGGCAGAATGATCAATTTAACTATTAATCATTGTTAATTGATATTTTTTATTGAAAATTTTGAGAAATGGGTATTTTGATAATTTAGTAATATTTATATGGAGAAATAATTACTTTTAGATTTTTGATGGTTAATTGAAGAAGTTATAATAGATATTTATCTAAATTTGTTTTTATTTATTTTGGTAGTCTTGTGGAGTTCAGATCAACCTTATCTGTACCTAGGGATTTAAAAAAGTCACGACGTGACTAGTTATGTCACGGCACAGCACGGTTCCGACACAGCACATGTGCCGATCCGTGCTGTGATCATCTTTTCAAAATTTGACATGATACGACACATAACGCGAAAGATCTTGTCACGGCACAGCACGTGGTCATGTATAATTAGGATCAAACGTGACTAGACATGACTAGTCACGTGTTGTCACGGCATCACTAACGTGCCGTGACCATTCAAGTGTCATGACCATCCTTCTAAATTTAATCACGGCACAACACGTATAACACTATAGTGATCATGGCATGACACGTTACATTTTATTTGCACTGATATTTTAATTGGCAGCTTCTACGAAGGTTGGGGGCAAGGAAAATTAACTAACATGAAAAGAAATTACAGCGCAAAGGAGGCTTCCATCTTCGCTATTGGTTGGTTAGACCAGAAGAATCGGTAAAAAGTTCCAAGTAATTACAATGCTGCCCCTGATTACAAACATCATCAGTATCATAGGCTACCAGATGACGAAGGAGCGATGGTAAATGTATTTTTTAGTAGTGTTTATTTCAAAACATTATTCCTTGTTCCTTCACATTTCTTTTTATCTAGACGTTTGTCATGCCAACAAAACACCTCAAACAAATTGAGCATAACTGTCGCCCTAATAGTGAAAATCAAAAGAAAATTAAAGTTAGACCCGTGGCCACAAAATACCTCAAGCAGTCTGCCCCAAGTTCACTGATAGTACCCTATCCTTTTCAATCACACATATTTTGTTCCTTTCCAAAATCCATTTCAACAACATTCATGACATCTTTTGTTAGATTTGTACAAGTCAAAATCTATTGGTCAATGCGATATGCTCCTATCTATGTATCTCATTTATTGGTGGTCAAAACAAATGCAAAATGTTTTGTTGGATTTCAATATGCACAATTCATCTAACAACAACAAACATAAATACTTAACCAAAACAGTAAAGTAATTTAACAACTATCCGGAATAAGTACATCACACCTGAAATTTTGTATGTCTCTCACTACAGCAGAAAAGAGCATCAGCGACCGTTATCAGCGACCGGAGTTGTCGCCGGTCGCTGAAGCTGTTTTTCCTGGAGAAAAAAAGAAAAAATTCACGTCTATCTGGCGACCAAAAGTATCAGCGACCACATCAGCGACCGTTGTAGTCGCCGGTCGCTGAAAGTACTTTCCCTAAAAAAAAAAGTAGGGATTTGGACGCGTTAGTACTGAAATCGCGCGCCAGTACCAAAAAAAACCCTCCGCCAGTACTGAAATCCCTCGCCTCCTCTTTCCTCTCCGTTGCGCGATTTCCTCCAAAGCCCTCCGCTCAGCGCCACCGCTTTCCTCCTCTCCGCCTCTCCTCCAGATCTGCAAAATCCTTTGCCTCCTCGTCTCCTCGTCAGCTCCCTGAGAAATCCCTCACCTCCTTGTCAGTTCAGTCGATCTCAGGTTTCACCTCACCTCTCTCACTTAGTTGCTCTTACTTTTATTACAAATTTTTTGATACTGGTACTTGAGTGCAGCCTCCTCTTTTTTCTTTTTAATTTCTTTTTTTTTATACTGGTACGCTTCTAAACTAGGTTTGACTTGTGGTACTCATCGCCCCAGAATTTGGGGTCATCATTATTTTTTTTTTTTTGATACTGGTACTCTGGTAAACTGGGAAGACCTACAGCTGTCCGGCTGAAAAAAAATAAACACAGGCAAAATGTATTATAAAGGTTGAGGTTTAATGCTAAAGGTGTATCGAATTTTGATTATTTAACCAGGGGAATTTTTAAGAGAAATATGCAATAGGGCCTTTGCATTATCACGTAATGTATATGGATCATAGCTAGGTTATTAATTTCTGATACACCTTACCTTTGCAGATCCAAAGCTTCCAAGCTTGCTAAAGATGCTAATCTGGGCCCAAAACAGGCTGGATGAAAAGGCGATATATCCTGCTGTTTAAAATTTGTAAATTCTTCCTCAATTGACATTTTAAAGGTTGTAATAGATCATTCTCACAAATTATACATTTATTCCCTATCTAGTACAGCTCCCATGTACAACTGGTACCATAGAAATAAAAAAAATCAGAAGGAACCAAGTCTGGTTCAAACCAGCACCCAAAAACAGCAAAAAACCAAAGAAAATGTAAATATATGCTTTTTGTTTGAATTATTGCATGAAATTTATAGGACAGGTAGATCATGATTAGAGGAACATATCCAAGGCAAGAGAAGCGTCCTCTCTTTTGTTTTTGCAGAGAAATTTATAGGACAAGTAAATCGGTTTGCTGCTTGATCACTTCTACTGTTTTAAAGACTGGATCGATTACTTGTGTTTTTCAAAACCAATTTGTTGAAATAAGCAGTTTGTCTTTTTTTTCTTAAAAAATAAGTAGCACTGTAGTTTTTTTATTTTATTTCATCTTTCTTTAATTTATTTAAAAATGAATGTTATATATGTAGGCAGAGAGGCTTAACACAAGTAGAGATGTATCTGAGAAGGTGTTCAGCAAGCTCTAAAAATGCTTGAAGGCATGCACGGTTAGTTGTTTCATTTAATCAGCAGCTTATTTTCATGAAATTTTACAAAATTGTATGACCAGTGTATAAATGCGTTTTTCTCCTTTTCTTACCTTATTTTGATTGCTGGAGGGTTTGATTTGGTGATTAAATAAAGTTCAATAATGGATTGCTTAAATGTGACTTGAACCAATTTCTGCTCTCTAATTAATCATTGGGTTGTTAATTTGAAATGGTAAAGTTTGATCAATCCTCTTGAATTTCTACTCTTACAGGAAGAAATTAACAATGCGAGTGCTGCTTCTGCACTGACAACAGATCCTGGGATTATGAGGGGTTTACATATCTACCGTTGTTTAAGGATTAGGATAATTTTTAAATGAATTTTAGGGGATCTCTTATATTTACAATCAAACATGTGTGTCTCAAAATGGATGTAAGCCTACGGTTATTTGAATGCAAAAAAAGAAAAAATATCTTATGAATGTTTACAAGGTATTTCATGATTTATTTATGTAATGTGGAAGAGACTCTATAATTAGTTGAGATTAATTACTGTGATTTAATACTATCAATTCCCACTGCAAAGCGTGGGTACTTAACTAAGTATATTAAATGGGGAAAAAGTAAATAACGAAAAGAATCTATAAACCTGATAGACGATTATCAGCGACCGGTTTTGAGTATCAGCGACCGGTCTTCTTGGTCTCTGATGCCTTTACATGACGTCAGCAAAATCCAACAGCGACCAAAAAAATTTGGTCGCTGAAAAGGCATCAGCGACCGGAATGACGTCATTCAGCGACCGGTGACGTCATCGGGTGAGTATCAGCGTCCATACCTTCAGCGACCGGTGTATCAGCGACCGTTTTTCGATATCAGCGACCGGCGAGTAGTATCAGCGACCGTCACTTTGGGTTTCAGCGACCGGTTTACCGGTCGCTGATGCTCATTTCTGCTGTAGTGTCTGGAGCGTTATTCTTCACGTTGAACCTAAGTTATTTAATTATTAAGTTTTATTAATATTCTTCAAAATAATAAATACTTTTATTATTTAATTATTTTAAATATCTATTTATCATAAATTTAAATTCATTATAATATTAAATCCGAAATTAAATAATTTATTAATAAATCTGGATATTGACATTTGATTGGTTTAAAGTCTGAAAATAATTCTGATTCAGAACTGCAGACCTCTGTTGGCTAAATTAATCATATTTTTTCACTGCAAAATTCAATCAAAATGAATTTGGATCCGTTGGAATTGTAACAGAAAGTTCTACGACTTTCATGTTCGTCCTGAATCCAAATTCGGAACACATAAAATCAGTTTTAAAGATCTTTGAAGGCAAAAGTTGAGAACAAACAGAAATAAAATTTAAAGAAAATTTACCAGACTAAATTTCTATCAATAATCATCATTTAAAATATGGTTCTATCAATGTTAATTTGAAAATCTAATTAATTATAATAGGACTTATGAAACAAAAAAAAGTAATATGATAATCATGTTATTTAAAAATATAATCATAATACAGTTGAAATTATTTTCAATAATTGTTGCTCCAATTAACCTTATTACTAAATTTGAAAAATAAAAATAATTAATCTACTTTTACAAATTAGTGGAGCACATAGTAATTAAACAAATAAAGTTAGTAGAAATCGAGATCTGTCCTTAAATACAAATAAGCAGCTTGCAGTGCACCGTGAAGTGTAAACTAAGTACTATATAATAAATAATGATCAGCTGGAGCCTCATTGTCTGGCATGCATCGACACATGGGTACAGCATAACTTGCAGCGTTGACACATGTAACAAGTGTTGCATTATCTATTAAAATTGGCTCTATTAACAGTTCTAATGATATTACCAGAGGACAGATCAAACTGAGAAAATAGCAGGAAAGAAGGCAGTAGAACAAAAGATGTTAGGTTTTCTAAGGTTTGAGGAGAGGAAGAGAGCAAGAGATAAACAATTATACAAAATTGAACGTGATCTATAATAGAATTATATATAAGATATTTATTATGTAAAATACTTAATGGGGTCATTATTAAGATGGGTATAAAATTCAATGGTCTGAATTTGACTAGTTTTTGTAAAATACTTAATAAATAGTAAAAAAATTCAAAAAATGTAAAATTTGATCTACAAGCACATTTTATTTAGATAATCATGTTGAACGGTTTGGATCAACGATTTGGACTTTGAAAATGTAGAAAATGAGAAGGGTAATTTTGTGGTAACTCAAAAGTGGTGTAATCGGATCCCTCCTCTTTAAAATATTGTTCTATCAATGTTAATTTGAAAATCAAATTACTTATAATAGGACTTATGAAACAAAAAAAACGTAATATGATAATCATGTTATTTAAAATATAGTCATAATACAGTTGAAATAATATTTCAAATGTAATTTACTAAATTTGAAAAATAAAAATAATTAATTTACTTTTACGTACAACAATAGTAAATATTTCATTACTATTCATTAGCTTTCATATATACTCAAAGAAAATACCGTAGCAAAATTTTTTTCTCTTAGTTGTTATTAAGTAAATATACCTCTAGTTTTAAATGCAGTGCACAATAAATTAATGGTCATAACTCGAAAAGACATGGGAAAGCGATATACCATTTGAAAGCATATACGACACAAGATAGCACATGGCCACATGCACGATAGATGTGTGGAATATTTTTTTAATTTTTCAAATTAGCGGAGCACATTTATACAACAAGAATCAAAGACTTTTCGCAAGGATAAAAGCGCAATGCTTACGGTACTCCCTTGCGAAAAGTGCAGTCGCAAAAAGAAAAAGCACGTTTATGACGGTACTCCCGC
Organism: Carex kokanica; assembly: GCA_025461125.1. Taxonomy (NCBI): domain Eukaryota; kingdom Viridiplantae; phylum Streptophyta; class Magnoliopsida; order Poales; family Cyperaceae; genus Carex; species Carex kokanica. The sequence goes on along the minus strand of JAJGRX010001100.1, from coordinate 390,680 downwards.
GTGAAAAGTCACTTTTTATCCTCGCGAAAAGTGCCTGTCTTTTGTATATATATAGGACTTCATGTGAAGTCAATGATTTTTGTTTTCCCATTGCGAATCCTAGCTTTATCATTTACAAGGTTGAACCTTAACATCGACTGCAAAGTTTAAAAAAAAAAAGAATCATTTACAAGGTTGGACAATTAACTTGTTTGTTGCAACATAAATAAATTGATTGCATTAAAATAATTTTTCAACCGAAAATATTTGTTGTCAATAGTTACCGTTGCAATTTATTATTAATTTACATGGTTATATATAACCAATTCTATTATAGCCGTTAGGCTATTTTCTAAATTGGTACATGTTGGATTTGTCTAATTACTTATAAGAATTATATGCTAGGTACTAAATTAACCTCTAACTGTTATTTTATGATACTATCTAAATTACATTCATAAATAATCAATGATGATTCTTTGAGACCTAAATTATATTTCTCAACAAACAACAAAAAGTATGTTTGCAAACAAATTTGTTGTTGTAAGTGTAACTAGTTACGTTTATTTGTAACTGTAATTTTATTTTAAAAATGATGTGATAATAAATTATTGCAATCAAATATATAACTATAATATAGCCATAAACAACTAAAATATGATGAGAATAATATCCAGTACACTATATATAGCGCGCGAAATCCATATATAGTTAAATGATTAATACGTCAAAAGGAAGAAGATTAATTACTAATCAAAACTTCTGCTGGGTGCAGATATGTGATATGAACTCGAACGAATCAACTTAATTAAACAAATGAAGTTAGTAGACCTCGAGATCTGCCATTAAATATAAATAAGCAGCTTGCATGCGCCGTGAAGTGTGAACTAAGTACTATATAATTAATAAATAATGATCAAGTGGAGCCTCATTGTCTGGCGTGCATCGCACTTGCTGCATGACACATGGATATAGCATGCCTTTTAAGAGTACTTTTCTAAATTTTATATATGCTGCACGCTGTATAAATTTAAGAAAATTTATGCAACAATATCGAAATTTTTTATATCCAAATATGCTTATATGCCAGAGCCTTATTTAGCGGCATCGTCATTTGGAAATTTAGGACAGGACGTTCAATGTATTCAAAAGATTCGTTAACATTAATTCTTGTCTCTTGTCAGACTTTATTTCGGGAAAAACATATTTATTGAAAAAATAAAATTTTAAAATAAGATAATATATAGATGAGAATTATGTGGAAAGAGTTTGTCTTTTACGTTCTAATTTGCAGTGCCAGACAGAGTAGGCGATTCTGACGCAAAAAAGAAAAAAAAAGTGAAGCTCATTAATGGCGATTCTATCTCAATCATGGATTAGGCAATTAACATTAGTCGCTAACAGCTTTTCTATTGACCGAGGGCGTTTCAATCGACTCGCTCGCACTCACGTGATTTCCCAGCCATTAGTCGTACCAACGCGTGGTCTACCTCCTCTAGGTTTACTCCGAAAACCTACTCCTGTTTGGAAGGCGAAACAACACCAATTAACACCGCAAGAATCTCGATTGCAGCTAATCAAAAGAAGGGTGGAGGAAATCCGATCCCGTTCCTCTGTAGCTCATCCATGGTATATCCGTTGTGGGAGTAAAGGACACCTAGCTCGAGATTGTCGCAATGCTCAACTTTGCTTTGTCTGTAACGGATTTGGGCAGCAGCTGCGCTGCCTTGATCATCCATGAAGTCTTAACTTCCAATTTTGTGCTAATGCTATAGTTACACTTAGCCCTTTAAAAAGTGGCTTAGTTTTAGCAAGTCTTACATACTTTTGGTGTTTAGCTTTAGTTTTAATGTGGTTGATGAATGAACTTTTTGTTAGTTTTTGGTTTCTGTTTTTTGGCTAAAGATTCAAGACGATATAGCTCCTAGGGGATGATCCAGAGTACTGGATAGTAACAAAATAGATGTTCAGTTTCAGTAATGGAATGGGCTCTTGTAGCCTTTTGAAAAAAAAAAAAAAAATTATGTGGAAAGATTAAGAAATATTTTCAACTTTGATGTTAGCAGTTTTACAAAATCGGAATCCATGCATTATATGGCGAGAAAAAGAATTCACATATATAACATTTTTTTTCATATATAATTGCCCTTTAACCGATTGGAATTTCACTATCATGTCTATATATATTGATCAAATTTTGTAGTTCCATTTCGGATTGACAAAAATAAATTATTTAAAAAGCTCATGGAAATACCTGCAACTTTTATATTTTGAGCTAATTTAAAAAAAAAATCTGAAGAGATCATGGTAAAAAAAGTTTGTATAAAAATACAGTTTTCACATTTCTGGAATAAAGTTTCAAAGAAATATCACCCAATAAGTTTCTGGATCTAGTATAAAAAGCTCATGGAATTATTATTTTCTTATGTTTTGTTTTTTATCGGAAGAAATATTCAGATGTTGATAAGTCTTCCATGTATAACGTAAGAGACATAATAAATTTAAATTTTTTTAATTTTATTAAATATTTTTAGCGCACCTGACATGTGAATTCTCAATTTTTCATGTGAAAACAAACTGGCTATTATAAATATCGTTTATGTTGGCTCAAATCCATTTCTCAAAGAGCTTCTCATAATAAAAAAATTAATGGTTTGCCTGGACATTTTCCTTCGGCTCTGCTAAAATTGAAACTTGCTTTTGTTAGATTTCTAGACAAGTTGTCATCACTGGCTGTCTTTGGTCTGATCCGAATCTCAAAATTCACATCTCCCTTTAATACGAGAGCTTATTAGGATTTATGTTGGTTGTAACTGTGTATTGTATGAGAGAGGTGGTACCAGTAAACATTGTTGTGATATCATTAATAAGAAATCGGTGGGCTAGATAATGCACACACCACAATATATCTCGACTCAGTATTTTTATTATTATTATTTGGTAATGTGCCCATTATGAATAAATAAGACAATATGCAAGAACCCTGGTTTTTAATTTTAATGAATATTGGGCCCCGGAGAAAAGCCCATTAGGCCCACGCCATTTTATTATTGAAACCGTGTGATGATTAAGCAGCGCTCACTAATTGTTAGTAAAAACTTAATTTTTAATTTGCTAGTATGATCCATGAAACACCATTTGGCCCAAGCAAATTGACAACAGCTAATTTCGTTACTCCCAAATAAATATATTCGTTGTAATTAGTTACTAGAATTCTACAATATCTCATAGTTATCATAAAAAAGCTTATAACATATATATAAGAAGCCTCTTGTTGCTGGGGATAAAATGAAAATAATTTTATGGGAAGGATTAATTTATTTGTCATTCCGAGGGAAAAATGTGCAAAATAAAAAAGACGGTTAGTTTTAGATGAGTTACCATTTTGATTATAATAGGACCTTTAACTATAAATAATTTTCAAGCCCAAACAACAAATCTAGATATAATCTCTATCTACATGAAACACTGCATGCACATCCAATATTTTATTTTTAGTTCATTTTACGAAAGAATCAAGACCTAAATTTTATGGACTGAAGTTTAATTACCAAATCAATTTAGAGTGTTATTATTTTTAGGCCTCTTGATGTTGTAAACTACAAACTTCAAGATGATCCATTTAAAATTTTAATTCTTTTGTAACTTAATGTTTCAGGTAATGAAACGGGCCTAGTAGCCTTATTTTCAAAATAAAATTTTAATTCTTTGTTTGAGATTTATATTTTAAATGAGGAAGGTAACTTTCATGTTGTAATATATGTTACCTGCTTAGGGATGTTGAAATAAAGATCTTCTCTTGGGTCATTACCAACTCCTACTAGGGATAAAAAAAGAACAGCTTTTGGTTAAATTGAGGGTAAATATTTTAACAGAGTAGTTTTACCTTCATGCAGCGCACGAACCATATGCACATCTGTTTCGATTCTATTGTCCGTACGCTGCATGAAGCCAAAACTACTCTGTTAAAATCTTTACCCAAAATTGAGCATTACCTTGACCTCATATTATAGCAACTCAAATCAACTAAATTAAATCCATCAACCATAATTACAAGGCAATTTACAAGAACAATTCAGGATACCTCCAGTCTTTGGAAATCCAAAATAATGCGTGGTACCGAACAAGCGCGGGTCCACACAATACACCGGCAGCACGAATTCCGATGCAGCCCAACCTCTGATTAGTGCCTCATTATCAAGTACACGTAGATCATTTCGGAACCATACTATCACCACCCCATTCCCATTCCCATTGCCATTTCTCTTCAAATCGGGGTTCTGATACCTCTGAAACGCCTCCTCTGATGCAATTGAGACCTCTTAATTGGGGGGTAATTCCGGGTACCATGTAGTATTTCCTGGAAGAACTACTGGGTCGACTACTCATGGTTAGACTTAGACAGGGATTGAAGGAATTGAATTGAGTGTGTTTGGGGGAGAGAAAGAGAGATTGTGAAAGGGAGAGAGGGAGCAGACGTGGCATTGCTGTTTTGTTTATCTTTAGAAATTTTTGAGGGAAGAGAGAGAAAGTTGTCATCTTTGGAAAAGGAGGGAAGAGCCCAGAGTAGTGCCACCTGGCACTTTCTAGACCAATGGCAATGGAGCATCAAATCTGATGCGCTTTAGAATGTTGATGGGGTCACAGATAATAATGGGAAAACTACTTCTCAAAAAAATAATGGGAAAACTAGGGCTAGAGGAGAGTTAATGGAGAAAAATTGCTTCACAGGTGCTGTGTGATTAATTATTATATACTTGCAATATTTCTTTTACAATTTCTTGCAATTTGAGCAAATTAATTTAAGACAGGTATGAATAAAAATTTCGGCAAAATTTTCATTAGGTGTCTACTGTGTGGGGCCCACATTGTAAATTTTATACAGTAATCTATTATAAAGTTACACACAAACAAGAAAGTACTCAAATTCTTCCCGTTCATAATAAAAACAATTACAGAAACATAATTAATTGTATATATTTATGTCACAAAATGCATTCAATAATTCAATTACATTATCATAATTGAATTATTTTAACAGAGAAGTTTTTTGCACGAACCATATGCACCTCTGTTTTGATTCTATAGTCTGTGCGCTGCATGAAGCGAAAACTGCTCTGTTAAAATATTTATCCAAAATTGAGCATTACCTTGACCTCATATTATAGCAACTCAAATCAACTAAATTATCATAATTAAATCCATAAGCCGTAATTACAGGATACCTCCAGTTTTTGTGAATCCGAAATAATGCGTGGTACCGAACAATCGCGGGTCCACACAATATACCGGCAGCACGAATTCCGATGCAGCCCAACCTGTGATCAGTGCCTCATTATCAAGTACACGTAGATCATTTCTGAACCATACTATCACCACCACATTACCATTTCTCTTCAAATTGGGGTTCTCATACGGCTTAAACGCCTCCTCTGACGCGATTGAAACCTCTTGGGGGGTAATTCCGGGTACTATGTAGTCTTTCCGGGAAGAAGAACTGGGTAGACTTAGACAGGCCTTGAATTGGAACTGGAATTTGGTCTTTAGAAAGAGAGAGAGAAGGGACAGGGACTAGGCGTGGCATTGCCGTTTATCTTTAGAAATTTTTGAAGGAAGAGAGAAATTAAGTTGTCATTGTTGGAAAAGGAGGGAAGAGCTGAGAGTGGTGCCACATGTGCACAAAATGGTGTGATACGTGGCACTTTCTAGACCAATGGAGCATGAAGTCTGGACCGTTAGATCAGAATCCGCACTGATATTAAAGATCGGACAGTAATTAAGGATCTAAACAGATATATTTTGTTCTCATATGATATGGATTCCGAGTAAGGCTGTGGTGCTATACACCGCGCAGATTAGTCCCCACTATGAATTGATATCTCTGTTTTTAAAATTTAAATATTCAATCTAAATTTCTAAACAAGTTAAAAAAAATTACTTCAAGACTATATTTTACATTTTTTAGAATTTTTTATTTTTTAGATGAATAGAAAATCACTACTTTTGAATGATCTCTAATCTTTAGATCAAGTGACGCTCAAGTTCTTATTGTTTTGAATCCAAAATTTCAAATTTGCTATTGGTATTTACATTTAAATTATCTGATTATTCTGATAGGACCTCCCTGTATATAAACAAATTTAAGTTCATCTTTATTTATATGCATCAAAATTGAAAGTAATTGAGTTTCAATACATCTTATTTGTTTTCTCAATTTCATTCTGAAAATGATATAATTAATAGTAAAAAGATAAAAAGTTTCATAATATAATAGGCACAATTCCATGTATCTCTTAGCATAGTTCGCAAAATCGGAATCGGAATCGGACTCAGTCACTTGACCGTGAAATCGGAATCGGGCGAATCGGATCAGTAACTCGGATTTTTTTGGCAGAAGCATGTTTTTACTAAAAGAATTGAAAAAAAATAGTAAATAAAATACTTTTGATTAAAGAAAAGAACTAATTAAATATATACAAGAAAAATAAAGGAAGAAAAGGAAACAAAAAAAGTAGAAAGCATGAAAAATTAATTCAAAAGCATATGCACAAATTGCAAAAAACTGTTGAAACGGACGGGTCCAGTGAAAACTGAAATGGAGAGAAGCTGGAAAAGGTGGAGGCAGCTCTAAATTTTTCATTAAATGTTACAAGTGGCCCCATCTGTCCATGAGAGCTTTTCGTAGCTCCGGGTTCACTATGGACCATATGTTTATTCTATTTCTATACTTAACAGACTAGTAGCCCAAGTCTATTTAAGCAAATCCATTTTCTTTTCTCCTCCACAGCTCCTTTCCTTCTTTCCGATAAACTCAATTTGACGCAAAGAAAAAGGCAGAATTGGCTCTTCTAGGAGAGAATCGATCTGGAATCGGTCAAGACTCGCCTGACTCGGACCAAAAATCAGATAACCCGGCCGAGTCAACCCGATTCAACCGAGTTTTGATGAAAAAATCGCACGAGCGTGAAACTCAAATGAAACTCGGTTCGGACCCGACCGATACCGTTCTGACTCGGCCAAGTTTCCAAACCATGTCTCTTAGCTCAGTTAGAAACTTTAATTTCAAAGATAATTAAGAAACACTTGTCTGACCACGACTACAATTATCAACAATTAGATACCTTGAGTGGTTCTCCAATATTGTTTGGTCCAGTAAAAGAAGGAGAAAGTACTGAGAAAAAAAGGAATAAAAATATGCAATCGAGGTTTCAGATTCAATTTCAACAGATACATGACAGTATATTAATTATACAAAGCACACATACAACAAAAGAAAAATAAGAGAAAAGACAATGACAAATACTAAATAGGAAGAGTAAAATATGCACTGGAGGACTCCGTGGCTCTAATTCCAGCGTAAAACAATTGAAGGGACATGTTGGCATAAATTGCGGACCAAATCAACCTTGGAACCACCCATTTCTATCCAAGTCAATTCTTGCAGGTTGGTAAGGTTTTGTAGCCCTTGAGGCACACCCAATTTTTTACACCTCCAAAACTTGAGTTTTTTAAGAAGCGGCATTGCACCCTCCACTATCTCCCATTCCTCCATTGATAAGCGTTGAAGAGACAAAACTTTTAACTGGCTAAAGCCTCCAGAGGAACAGGTTGCTTTTTGACTTTCGAATGCTTTATCAAGGATGAGAACCTTAAGGCAGCGTAGCTTCTCCAATACTGGCATTATATCCTGTTGGAACTTGTGACCCACAATAGAGAGGTGAATGAGGTGACAGGGGAGCATATCCTCATGAAGCAGCTGGGTCAATTTAGTGGGGCTATCGTAAAAAAGTGTGAGAGATTGCAAATGGTTATAAAATGGGAAACCTCTCATGTCAAATATGCCTCGTACACTATCATCATGCCATATAATGAGATTTGTTAGGTGTTCTAATGTGGACAGAAAAGTGACAACTGCCTTTGATGGAGATGATCTGGCGTCTAATTGTAATGAACGTAAATTGGGTGTATGAGGTAACTCTATCTCCCATGATTGTGTGGGCCTCACACAACGAATAGTTTGCAAATTTGTTAATTTTGCTGATGTTGAGAGTTCCAAATTAGAGTGAGAGACATGCCTCAGTGTCTTGATATTCCATGCACTCTTAGGAAACTCAAACTCGCCGCCATCAATTGTTTTTAACCATTGGATTTGAAGGGTTTGCAGAAATTTCATTCTGCCTATCACTTTCTCAAACAATTCTTGATCACGGTTGTCACTTACCCTCCCTCCAAGACTCAGATATCTTAACTGAGTCAATCCCACAAACATCCCCAACTCTATTATGTTCTTATATTGGTCTTCCTCATGGCTTACCACTTTGAGCAGTCTCTGCTTAGAAATATTCGGCATGCTCCCCTTACAAAAGGACAAAAGAGTGTGGAGGTTTGGGCTCATTATAAGTTGATCACAATCTGGATTGTGAATTGCCACACGGCGTGCCCTGCTCAAGCTCATTTTATCATCTGAATTTGAATACACAAGGAGAAAGTTTTCCTCCTTGGCTTTTTGGAGAGCAAGATCTCGTAGTAGATCGTGTATGCGTAGAGTTGTGATGGAACCAACATACGATCTCCTATCTACTTGAACCATGCTCCTAGCATAAAATGACAAAAAAAAATTAAGTACAATGATTACAGATATCATAAAGAAAATAGTTAGTATTAAAACAATTTAGTTTAATGTTGTATACATAAGTTGGTTTTATTGAAATAAAGAAAGAGAAAAACAGAAACTTTGATTTTTTTTCATGCATAGCAGGATCTGTATAACTTTTACCACTGATTCTTCTATGCATGAAAAAAATTAAAATATTATGTTTTTCCAAAATTTTCTACAGAAAAATTCTCAAAACCCGCTGCTACCTATTTACCTATCTACAGAAAAAATTAACATTTAACATAATAAAAATGTAGGTCCTTGGGCTTACAATTTTCCTTTCTACTATTTATTTTCAATTAAAAAAATAGTTTAAAAACTATTCAATTAAAACCAGTACGATACATCAATATGTGTAATCATTAAATGAAGATGTAATTAATACCTTTGTACGAGATCCTCTAAGAAACTCTCCGCAGTTTCTTCCAATGTTCTGTTATCTTCTTGTGGTATGAAGCCCTCTGCAATCCACATTTGAAGTAAGGATGGGGCATTGATAGAATAGTCTTCGGGAAATGCAGCAAAGTACATAAAACACGACTTCATAGCAAATGGCAGGTCCTCATAGCTAGTGCCTATGATCTCGCTACAATTTTTTCCTTCGACATGCCAACTCATTGTCCGGAACACGCTACTCCAAACAGCATAGCTGCGGGGCTTCTTTGATAAGAAACCACCTAAAACCACCAACGCGAGAGGAAGCCCACCACACTTGTGGATAAATTGACCTATGATATCAGATAGATCATCAAAAGAACTTTTATTTGGATCATGATTAGGAAAAACTATTTTTAACAAAAGCTCTCGGCTTAACTTCTCAGATAAGAACTTGAGCATGTATGGTTCACTGGTGGGATCCATGGCCTTAGGAACTTCAGCGAATCTAGTGGTTACAAGGACTTTACTCCCATTGTTTTCATCTGGGAATGCTGCACCAATTTGAGTCCATAGATCGATTGTCCAAACGTCGTCTAGGACTATGAGGTACTTTTTTCCTCTAAGAGATTTGTGAATCTCTCTAAGAATCACATTTGCTTGTGTTTCATTTGGTGGTTGCTCAAGCTTAAGTTCTCGTGCTATCTTCCTTGAAATATCAATTACTTCAAACTTTTCTGAAATAGCTACCCATATGCGAACTTCAAATTGTTTTACAACATCACCACTGAAAATAAAATATTATATTGGACATTAGTATAACCAAAATACAAAGACGAAAAACTAGATAAAAATATACAAGTGAATATGGAAAAGTGGGTAAATAGAAAATTATGATTTTCATGGCAATATATCAGGTTAGGTTGGGCCATTAGACTGGGGACATATATATATGTAGATGTGTATGCAACAGGGTCAGAAGAGTTCTCTACTTTTCTCTTCTTCTATTTTCTTTTGTTCTATTGATGGGGCTACTGAAATACTTGACCTTCCCAAGTCTAGCTGTTGATCTTGTTGTGCAATGTCAATAAAACCCATGTTAAAGTGCGAAATCAGATATGCACGTAAGCATATATACCGAAAATTTTATTATATCCAAAAACATTTTGAAATTTACAAATCTACAGCAATTTGCGAGAACTTCCCAAATTTGCCCGATCCGGAGAATTATTCTCCAGATCCAGGCCTTCTTTCCTGAAAATAATTCTCATGATCCAAAGGTCTCTTTCTGGAGAATTATTCTTCAAATTTGATTTTTTTTTAGAAAATGTTATGATTTTTTTTTATATTGAAATATTAGAAATTTTTTTATATTTTTTTGAAATAGATGAAATACTATATAATTGAATTTATTAGAAAGACTGAGACAAATAATCCGAATCGACATTTTTCAGGCCGGATATTTTGCGGCTATAAGAAAAGTAAAATATTTCTCTGTATTATTGGAAAAAAAAAGTTTTGAATCTAAGTTATTTATTCCGGTTCGAAAAGTCACTTCTGAGTAAAAAAAGAAAATATCATGGTCCTTCTAGTACATTCAAATTCTAAGAAACTGCATCTATTTTGAAAAAAAAATTGATATCAAATTCATTTCGTCTGACATTTTGTCAGATCATATTTGGTTTTTTTGAAAATAAAATGACCACGATATTTTCTTTATTTATTCAGAAATTACTTTTGAACCGGGATCAATAACTTAGATCCAAAATATTTTTTTTTCCAGTAACACACAAAGAAATATTTTAATTTTTCTTACAACCGCAAAAATCCGGCTTGAAAAATGTTGATACGGGTTATTTGTCGCAGTTTTTCTAATAAATTAAATTATATAGTATTTCATCTATTTTCAAAACATATATATTTTTTTTCTAATATTTCAATAAATAAAAAAAATCATAACATTTTTGCAAAAAAAAAAAAAAAACCGGAGAATTATTCTTCAGAACCCCAAATCCGGAAATTAATTCTTCGAATTTGCGTTAACCGAGGCGCCTCTGAATCCGAAGAACAATTCTCCGAATTGGGCATATTTGAAATTTCTCGAATATGGCTGTAGAATTGTAAATTTCAAAATGTTTTTAAATAATAATAATAATTTCGGCATATATGTACACAATTAAAATCAATTTAACAAACTCAGTATAATATACTAAAGTTGATTAGCAAATATATTAATTTTATACTTTTTTTACGCAAACATCAAAATTATATTAATTTTACAACCACTTTTTTTTTTACGCAAACCTAATAAAGTATTTCAACAAGGATAAATTTATCAAGGATATTATGGTCATTTTAATATTTAAATTAAGCATTAAGTACCAAATTAACTGACCGGAGTGTTTGACACTGATTGTCAAATTAAAAGTTAAGGAGCCAAGTTGTTACAAGTCAAAAGTTTATGAGCCTCGTACGTATGACATTACCTCATTCTAGAATTATAAAATTAATTAATGTCTAAGACATATTCATTGTTCTTTTGGTGAAACATATATTAAGGACTCGAGAAATATTATGACCCAAGCTGACCTTTTCCTCATAAAATAAAAGTTTTACATTAAGACAATATATTAACCATGTTTTCCATTTAAATTATCTGAACTAAAATGTGTGTTTTTTATTAACAAAATTAGGGGAAAAAAACTAAAATAGGTTGGAAGGTGAATTTGAATCAAACTGATAGTAAATGACACAATTAAGAAAATAAAAAAAATGCATACCAATTGTACACTTTTTGTGCAAGTGTAGTCTTTCCAAGTCCACCGGTACCGCAAATTGAGACCACAGAACGTCTCGTAGTGGTCTCATCAAGCAACTTCTTGACAATGTAGTCCTGGTCTGCCTTGAAGCCAACAATATCAGGATCAATATCAGGTAGTATCAGTGGCCTGACGGGTAGTTTGATATCTCCAATAATGCCCTCACCCAAATTATTTATGCCATATTTGACTCTGCTCTCTTCAATCTCTTTCATCTTTTCTAGGATTTGGTTTATCTCATTTACAAGGTTGTGTACAGCTGGGAGTTTTTTGGTTTTTCTAAACATGTTTTTTATGGCCTCCCTCTTGCCCGACTTTTGTGGATTTTGAGGGATGTCCATGAGAAAGGTGTCTATGGTATCTTCTATAGAATGGGCAATATCTTGGACCTCCTTTACCCAATTTTTCTGCCTTTCGTCTTTTATTTGCTTCCTGTCAGCATCTTTGAGAAAAGCCTGAATCCGTGTGAGTTCACGGCTGACTTTCTCAACTTGCTCATTGACACTGTATAAGTGTAAAACCTCATTGGATAGAACTTCAGCCAGCTTGCCGAGCACCAAATTAACAATGGTCTCAGCCATCCTGCTTAATTCTCTGTTGTATATGTGAGCTGAAACGAGCGAATGATATATTAAAGAAATTTCAGAGTGGATATATATTTTGGGTGGTAGCTGGACGAACTGTTTTGGGAATATAGCACAGTGTTAGATGCAGTTGAGAACCCAAAAGCAATAATTTACCAGTAGCATTGATAGCAAATCCAAGAAACAACATGTGATGAAGTTACCACAATGGTACCAGATCATAAAAAAAAACCACTAATCAAATCAGCAAAGAATGAAATCCAAGATGCTCATCCTTGGTGGATATTTTAGCATGTAGGGTACCACGACCTAATCTTACTTTGTCCTAACTAAGACTCTCAAATCCAATTGATAGTGGTGCCTTACCCGGAGAGAGGACGAGCGCCGAATGCCGAGCACCAAGCGGAGACTGTCTGTAACGTCCAAGATGTAACAAAGCAACCGAGATCGCGAATTGAACACGAACAAGAAAGAAATCTAACAATTTTGTTGAAATTCGAAGTAGCTAGAACACGAATTGATCGCGGATTTGGTCAACAATAGCTAGAACTCTCAAATTTTCTCAATAATTGTCTAATCTAACTGGTTACCCTTACTGCCTATTTATAGGTGAAACTCAAGAGAGAAGAATCATTTTAATTGGTGCTCTAAATCTTTTTAATTGTTCCTTGCACGAATTAAAAATCAGCCTCCAGATCGTCTCCAGTCGCTTCACTTCGTCTCGAGTTGGTATTATGCTGCTCCCTTCCTTCCTGTTCTTGGTTGGCCCACTCATCAGCCACTCTTCTCTTTTAACGTCTATGGGCAGCGATATAAACGCATTAGAGATCACTTTCAAACCTAGCAACTTGGGCACTCAAGTCTGTAAATCTTAAATCCTTTGAAAATGTTTGAAAGCATTAGAGAACTACAGATCTCCAGTTAGTGCGGCTGTAGTTGTAAAGCTTGGTGTTGCGTACGAGAATATGGAAAAGTATGTGAGGAGACAATATTAAGTGCAAGAATATGGAAAAGGAGAAAAGCATAACTATCACTTTACACTTTACAGCACATGAAGCGGATAACTATTACTTAAAAAGATGGGCCTTAATGTTCTATGTACCAAATCTTTTTAAGAGAATCTGAATTATTGCTTACTTTGCTTTACTAAAAGTGATTTTAAATGGGTCCGACTAATTGTACCCAAAGAGTTGTATCCAGTTTTTACCTAAAAAAACTGTCATTTGACTTGCGCGAATACTGTAAAATGCTATAATCAATACTGTAACTTCAACAACAAATCATGCATAATACCTAGTTCAAAATTCTAACAACCCAGTTTTTACGCAAGTTAGTTAAAAACTGTTAGTAACTAGAAAAGTAACTGTACTTCCAACTGTACTTTCAGCTTCTAGAAGATTTAACACAAACTACTTCCAAAACTTGTAGGGCTGTACTTCAAGTTTCTACAAGATTTGAAAAATACACTTCTAAAACTTGTTGTTATTTACAAATTACACTTAAAATTATGCAAAATTAATTTTTTTTCGAAATTAAAATTAAAAAAAAATTTGAATTTTTTTTTAAATTCATCATTTTTTCTTCAATTATTAATATTTATACATGGATATATATCATGTAAAATAAGATTTCAATATTATAAAATTAGCAGATGCAAACTATAAATCTAACAAATGTTAACTACAAGATTTCAATACTGTAAATTTGATACATGAAACTATAAAAACATCATATACAAACTATAAAATGTCACCAATTACAAAAAATTCATATACTGTTCCATTTCACCACAACATAAACTGTACAATTTCACCACAAAAAGTTCATTAAAATCAACTATACCATTTAACCATTTCATTTCACCATCAACTGTACCATTTACCATTTCACTATTCACAAATATTTTCAACTGTATCTAACATCAATATAAAACAAACACAAACAAAAAGTTGTTCAATCATTGCAATATTTGGATGGTTACTTCATACAATGCTGATGCGAATTATTTGGATGTGTGAGGAGTTTCATTGCTAGAACGATACGTTCTTTAGAAATGTCATCCTACAAAATAAAAAGAATTGTAAGGGATTTAGATTTATGCACATCAGTAGAGAGGAAAATGATAGGGTGCATAGGTTAGCACAATTAGCCAGAACTGACAAGATCAGTTATCAGGGGTATACACTACCCTCTTTCTACAATATGTAATATCATGAAATATGTAATGTTATTGTTAGTGAAATGGAAGTCTACGGGTATTTGAAAGTAAAATATATACATTATAAAATTACCTGTGTAAAGTTCATAGGCATCTCAGTGATCAGATTGTACACAAAGCACATCACAAACATAGCACAGTCCATTGATTTGGGTGCCTGCTTTGGGCAGTCCTCATGAATAATGCCAACATCTTTCCATGATGCTTTATCTGAAAAAAAAAATATCAACATCTTTACCAGTGTTCTAAATAGCGCGCTATAGCGTTTTTGGACCCCAAATGCTACGCTACGACATCAAAATGCGCTATTTGCGCTACGGCCGCTATAGCGGCCGCTACAGCGCTATAGCGGTCCGCTACGGTGCTATTTGCGCTATACAATATGGGTTTTTTTTAATTTTTAATTTTTAAGCAATTTATATGGGTTTTAAATAAAGATAAAAAAAATCTCAAACCGAAATTGAATTTGTTGCTACTTGCTACAAATAAATCAATTTGAAATTGGGAATAGAAATTGAAATTTGAATAGAAAAAAAGTCCAAACCGGAATTAAAATTTGAATAGAAAAAAAAATAGATTATGTCATGAATCATGATACTTAAGATATTTTTAATAGGAAAAATCGATAGTTTATGATATTGCTATGGATATTTTGAACCGCAATTTGGACTTTGTACGGGTTCAATATGAATATTATAATTTCTTAATTACTTTGGTGTTATTTATTGTTCTATGAGACCTTAGATAATGTTGATATTTAGTACAAATATTGAATATACGAAATGTAAAAAAAAAACGCTATTTGGAATAGCTTCCGCTATAGCGACGCTATTCGCTATAGCTTTTTTTTTTAACCTTCCCGCTACGACGCTATAAACGCTATTTAGAACCTTGATCTTTACTGTATAATAATTTCAAGTATGATATGAATTCTGTAAAATAACTCATACAACTTATAAAATTATTGTATGAATCCTGTAAAATACCTCATATATCCTACAAAACTGTTAAGTATATTATGTAATAGTTTAATACATTTCAACACCTAATTCTTTAAATCATTGGCAGAATCATGAAAAACTAGTTAAAGAATACTGTAAAAATGTTGCATAGATAATTTTTAAAGAAGACACTCACAAGTCCTAATCCTGTAAAATAACTTATACATCTTATAAACCTAAGGCATGAATCCTGTAAAATAACTTATATATCTTATAAAACTATGACATGAATCCTGTAAAATAACTCGTATATTCTACAAAACTGTTAAGTAAATTATGTAATAGTTTAATGCATTTCAACACCTAATTCTGTAAACCATTGGCATAATCATGAAAAACTAGTTGAAGAATGCTGTAAAAGGTTTCATAGATAATTTTTAAAGAAAACACTCACAAGTCCTCTAGGCAAGAAAGTGTTTAAGCCATTTTATTGTGTGCCAGTGGTACTGAATGTATTCCCCAATTTCACCAGTTGAGGTGTAATAATGCAACTGCACATTACGAATATCCGCTGCAAAAAGCACCCAATGATTTTTCTTGCAAATAGGAATGAATAGCCATCTGATGCTCTCAAATTGAGGCCCAAACAACTGCAAAAGGGCCTACAATGCTGCTTTTTCATCATATTGATGCATCATAATATGCAATAGACAAAAATCAAACATTAAAATATTGATCGAAGTATTTCAAAATTTGAAGTCTGAAAATTTAATTCATAATATACAAAAGTACATAATAACTTATGGGTATATAAGGGGTGATGAAAAACCATGGATGATTCACAAGAGTCTCATATTGCATTAATGATAGGAACGTGTCAACGAGCTGCAAATGTTGTCCCTAAGGCACCACTAATCTACTTTAAAAACTGAAATTAATTGCAAATAAATTAAATAGAAGAGTTTAGAGAAATTGACACTCGGGATGTTAACGGAGTTCGGCAAAATGGCCTACGTCTCCGGGGCGTCGCAACCGCTTCTCGGTGCGCCTTTCTATTGCCCAATGAGAAAGGTTACAACTTGTGAACCGGTGAGCCCTTACAACCAACGGGAAGTCACTCGGCCAACTAGAGTAGAGAACGAAGTCTCTAAGTTTATAATCTTGAAAGAAACACTCACAAAACTAACTCTAATCTAATCTAGCAAGATTAGTGAAGTAGATTTGAGGTTGTGTAAAGGAATTTTGAAGTTTTGAATTCTCACAACAATGGAGGGATAGTGCACAGAAAAATCGCTTTTTGAATAGCTGGGGGCGGCTCTAGTTAATTTGGAAGAAAACCTAATTGCTCTATTTATAGAGGCAGCTTCCAAAAGAGTATTCTGCCCATAATCGTTACCAACGATTGATTAATCGTTACAACGATTGATACTCAAATGCAATTAGGGTTTCAGACAAATTCAAATTTCTGCGAGACTTTCATAATCGTTACAACGATTATATAATCGTTGGTAACGATTACTCTCTGGAAGAAATGTGTTATTTCTCGCATTCTGATTTTCTGTGCAGCTATTTTAATCGTTACAACGATTAGACAATCGTTGGTAACGATTGTTCCCTGACTTCAACATCAAATCTATTTTACCAATTCTATGAATTATACAAATTAAAATATTGATAAAACTTGATGATTTCTTCAGGATAACAGATCCAAATTGCAATTCCAATTATCTTAAACCTGCAAAGCATCTTAACTCAAAGGAATTGTTAGATTCAAGTATTGTATGTTTTGCAAATTAGTCAAATAATATATTTAGAGTATTGCTTACAACAACAATCTCCCCCTTTTGACGATTTGCAAAACATACGTCGCAAGTAAATGCATAAATTGATTTGAAATTATTTTTCCCAATTGTTTAGTTCCCAATTTATCAGTTTTGCATGTCTTGCAATTTCTCCCCCTTTTGGAAATCGACGAAAGGGAAGAGAAAATAACAAGTGCTCCCCCTCAAAATAAGCACTCCCCCTTAATGAGTGGAATATAAAAAATATAAATCACAGCACACATTCGAAAAATATCATAACCAACAATATAAAACAGAGAATAATCCAACCATGCAACATAAAAGAACTAAAACAAGACTACTAAAAAAATAGCAAATTAAAAGTTCTACATAACATGCAACTCCAAATAATAATAAGTGCCTAGCATAGCAATCACATAGTACGCGACAAAATAGCGATCAGGAAAAAATAAAAGGAACTAGATGTCATCATCAGGCACATCACCATCGGCATCATCGGCATCATCATCATCATCATCATCAAGAACACTACTACTGCCCGCTCCAAAACGTCGCACCCAACGCTTAGCCAGATCCGTTTGTGCATCATCAAGAGATTGAATATTCTTGGCATTGAGACGAACACCTTTATGGACTCGATCAATTTTAGTGCCGAGAGTAGAAAGAGTGGAAGTGATGCCACTCAACTGCTCCATAACCCAAGCCATTTCGGGAGTTGAAGCTTGTGGTTGAGCCGGATCGACAGGAGGTGGAACTGGATGAGGAGGGGAAGGTGGATTGGCTTCATTTGGATCCCAATATTGATTTGGAAGTGCATTGGGAGCTTTAATCCAACGGTTGACGGGACGGTTATCGGGGCGAAGACCGGGTGGGTTGGCACCGGCGGAGGCAGTTAAAGACCAACCAATATTCGGCATTTCAGTAACCAAATTTATCGGGCCGAGTAGGGTTAGGTCAGGTGAGAGATGAATTCCATTGAGGCGCATAATTTTGTGAATGATGTGAGCATAAGGTAAATTATAAACCTTGTTATTGAAAGAATTTCTCATGTGACGGAGAATAATGTACGGAATGTTGAAGCGTTTCTCATCCAAGCAAATGAGATGTCGCATATAGAAAGTGGCATTCCATTCCATGTTGGTTTTGATTGTGGATTTGGGAGTGAGAATATTGTTGACAAATAGATGGAGCAACCGATGAAGGGATGGAAGATGTGATGCATAAAGAGGGGCACCAACCCGATTGGTACGGTCAAACCAGGTTTTGTAATTGTCTGCCGTATCGACGGCTGTGTCGGGCCATTTTCTAAGAGGGTAAGATTCCTCACCTTCATTAGGTAGGTCAAGCCATTCGGCTAGGTTGGTTAGAGAGAGATCAATTTCAGTGCCGCACACATAGGAAGAGGCATGGAATGGAGAGAGAGACATGAGAAAATTTGCATAGAAGACCCGGGTTAAGATAACATTGTATGGTTCCATACAGTTAATAAAAGGTTCCCAATCCCAATGTGCCAAGTACTCATTGATTTTGTTGGTCTCATAGGCAGGAAATTCGGCAGAATTCTTATCAAAATGATAGCAATTGGTTAAAGCCCGGTTTTCAAATAGACCAATATAATTGGTATAAGCTTTGGCATCCCGAAATAGGTACCGATTATCTCGACCAATTGTCCAATTTGAAAATTGAGGATTAGGAGACTCATCTTGTTGACAAGAGGTTTGGCCGGAGTCAGTACGTCTCCTTTTGATAACAGCAGTTTTGGTCGGTTTAGGAGGCATCGTAAATGGTGAAAAAATAAAATGTTACCGATTGAGAAGCGAAGAACACACCCGCGATGAGAAGAGCGAGAGGAGCACAGTGATGAAGACGGATCGTCGATCAAGTGGTCGGATGGTCGGTATTGGAGAAGAGGCGAAATTAGGGTTTTGGTGGAGAGAAGAGAAGAGAGAGAGAAAGTGAAATAGAGTGAGAGAATAGAGTAGAGGAGAGAGAGGAGAGAAGAAATAAGTTAAGATTTGGAAAAATGGTGGATTGTAGAGGTAGAAATGGTGGAGAAAAGAGAGAGACGGCAGAGAGGAAGAGAAAGAAAGAGAAGAAAGAGGAGATGCGAATTAGAGGAGGAAGAAGGAAGAAATAGGAGGCGGACCCGACTTTTCGCATTCTGCGAACAATCGTTACAACGATTGTTTAATCGTTGGTAACGATTGTCCTCTGGAAAGAATTTTGAAAGACGAAATTTTGGAGAGAAAAATGCGAAAATTGAAATTTAATTAATCGTTACAACGATTGTTTAATCGTTGGTAACGATTGTTCTCTGGAAATTCTGCAGAAATAGATGAAAAATCGGAATTTGAAATTTACTAAACGTTGTAACGATTAAACAATCGTTCCCAACGATTGTGTGCTGGAAGAAATCAGAGAAAGTTTGCGTTTGGCAGTTTCAGCATTTAAGATTTTCTTTAATTAATCGTTATAACGATTAAATAATCGTTGGTAACGATTATGGTCTGGGAGGGTTTTCTAAAGGTTGTCAGAACGTTGATGTGATCAAGTGATTGCTATGCGTCCTATCTAAGATGCAGATGCACTAATTGAGAACAATCAGTGTACTAATCAAGTTCAAGCATGCCTAATTTAAACCTTAATTCATTATGTTGTTGAGGATTTAAGGGTTTGGTGAAAATATCGGCAATTTGATTTTTGGTGTCAATATGAATAAGTTGGATTTCACCTTTCTCAACATGATCCCTAATAAAATGATGCCGTATTTCTATGTGCTTGGTACGAGAATGGAGAACCGGATTTTTAGAAATCATAATGGCACTGGTATTGTCACACATAATTGGTACGTTGCGGAAACGTATTTCATAATCTTGGAGAGTTTGAATCATCCATAACAATTGTGTGCAACAACTACCGCCCGCAACATACTCGGCTTCCGCAGTGGAAAGCGCAACCGAGGTTTGCTTACGGCTTGACCAAGAGACAAGTGATCCGCCCAAGAATTGGCATGTACCACTTGTACTTTTACGGTCCATTCGGTCCCCGGCAAAATCAGCATCGGTGTAACCTATCAAATCTAATTCTGATTGTTTGCCATACCATAATCCCAAATTTAACGTGCCTTTGATATATTTAAGAATTCTTTTAACGGCTTTCAAATGCATGTCTTTGGGATTAGCTTGAAATCTAGCACATAAACATACCGCAAACATAATATCAGGTCTACTAGCAGTTAAATAAAGTAAGCTACCTATCATAGCTCGGTATTGAGTGATGTCCACCGGCGTGCCGCTAGGATCCGAGTCGAGATTTGCATTGATGGCCATGGGAGTAGGACTCGTCTTGCTTTCAGTTAATCCAAATTTCTTGATCAACTCCTTAGCATACTTGGTTTGACTTACAAAGGTTCCATCGATAAGTTGCTTGATTTGGAGTCCCAAAAAGAAGTTCAATTCACCCATCATGCTCATTTCAAATTCACTACTCATAAGAGATGAAAATTCCTCGGCAAGTGCCGCATTAGTAGAACCAAAAATAATATCATCAACATAAATTTGCACAATTAAGATTGATTCACCTCTTTTCTTAGTAAAAAGAGTTGTATCATTTTTACCTCTTATAAATTCATGTTCAATTAGAAAGGAACTAAGTCGACCGTACCATGCTCTAGGAGCTTGTTTAAGTCCATAGAGTGCTTTAGTGAGTTTATAAACATGATTTGGAAAGGTTGAGTCAACAAAGCCGGGTGGTTGGTGAACATATACTTCTTCTTCTAGAAATCCATTCAGAAATGCACTTTTAACATCCATTTGGAATAAGATAAAACCTTTGTTAGAGGCATATGCTAAAAGCATCCGAATGGATTCTAGACGCGCTACAGGTGCAAAGGTTTCTTCAAAATCGATACCTTCTTGTTGCTTATATCCTTGAGCGACTAACCTAGCTTTGTTCCTGACAACATTTCCAAATTCATCCTTTTTGTTTCGAAAAACCCATTTAGTTCCAATAATCATTCGATCATTTGGTTTAGGTACTAGAGTCCAAACTTTGTTTCTTTCAAATTGAGCAAGTTCTTCTTGCATGGCACAAATCCAATTTGAGTCAATATTCGCATCTTTAAAGTTTTTAGGTTCAACATTTGACACGAAAGCACAATGCGCAATCATTTGACTCAATCCCGATCTAGTTCTAACCCCTTCCTTAGGATCCCCAATAATATTAGAAAGAGGGTGAGAGGAAACTTCCCTTAGGTCTTCGGGAGGTTGATATTCAACTGGTGGAGGTTGTGACTCTTCAGGTTGCATTGATGTGTTCAAAGGATTCTCTACATCATGTGTTGCATTTTCTTCGGATTGGGGTTGTTCGAATGATTGTTCATCTATGTTGATTTGATTCTCAACCACTTCAACCTCAGGAGTAATATCTTCAACACCTACAATTAAGATACCCTTCTCGACCTTTTTGTGAGTAGCTTCATCAAATTTAACATGTACTGATTCAATTACAACCCTTTGATTTGCAATGTAAATTCTATAGGCTTTACTTGTCATTGAATATCCTACAAATATGCCTTCAATTGATTTTGAGTCAAATTTTGTTATTTTAGGGGATTCGTCTAGAACAAAGCATTTTGAACCGAATACTCTAAAGTGGGATATTTTTGGTTTGTACCCTTTCCATAATTCATATGGTGTTTTCTTCAATATCGATCGAATACTAACGCGATTGATCACGTAGCAAGCCGTATTGACTGCCTCGGCCCAAAGATGTTTGGGCAAAGGATATTCATTTAGCATGGTTCGGGCAAGTTCTTGTAATGTTCGGTTTTTCCTCTCGACGACCCCATTTTGTTGAGGTGTGCGAGGAGCCGAATATTCATGTCTATATCCCCTTTTAGAGCAGAATTCATCAAATTTTGCATTTTCAAACTCCCCCCCATGATCACTTCGAATTCGAATGATTTTTAGACCCTTTTCATTTTCAACACGAGTGCAGAATTCAATGAAATTATCAATTGCTTCATCCTTGTGTTGTAGAAATATAACCCAAGTAAAGCGACTATAGTCATCCACAATTACAAATGCATATTTCTTTTTAGCTAAACTAGGTATACTAATTGGTCCAAATAAATCAATGTGAAGTAATTGTAAAGGTTGATCGGTTGATACCATGTCTTTGGACTTAAAACAACTTTTAGTGTGTTTACCTTGCACACAAGCATCACATAAGCCTTCAATTTCTAATTTGTGAGTTGGTAATCCACGAACAAGATTTAATTTAACTAATTTTTTAATTGAATCAATTGAAATATGGCCTAATCTACGATGCCATAACCAAGATCCGGTTGTTATAGCACTTAAGCATGTTTCACCGGAATCAAAATGAGTAAGATATAGATAATAAACATTTTTCTTTCTCTTACCCGTATATACTAGAGTATCATCCGAAGCTCTAACTAAGAAACAAGCATTAATGTCAAATTTAACATAATAACCGGCTTCACACAACTTACTAACACTAAGTAAGTTGTAGTTCAACCCATCAACAAGGTAGACATCCGATATGGTTAAGTTTTGGTTACCAACCGAACCTAATCCTATGATTGAACTTTTTCTTTGATTACTACCAAAAGTAACCAACCCACCATCATATGGTTCTAAAGATTTGAAATTAGATTTATCACCGGTCATATGGTGTGAGCATCCACTATCAATGATCCAAGCATTTTCTTTATGAGTAGTAATCAAACACACCTACAAGAGTATATATTAACAATTAACATATACTTTGTTTCAATCTCCCCAATTTTAATATTTTTAGCAATTTTAGTATTTTGGGGAGATTTCAAATACAAATTCAAGCTAGTTTAGCTTTAGGAATCCAAACAACATTTGAATTGTTGTTTCCTTTCCTAAATCTACATTCTAATGAGGTGTGACCAATTTTACAACAGTAGTTACAAAATGTCACCGATTGCTTGATGTTGTGTGAACCATGAGTGAAGGTAGCTTTAAACTTATCTTTCACTTCTTGAATTTGATTCCTATTATTTTTGACTAATTGATTTGAAACACTTAATGATGAATTTTTGTTGATAAATTTATTTTGATGTTGGGGAACATCTCTTATCGGACCATTTCTTTGAGTTCTATTTTCTAAAGTATTTTTATCTTTGGGTTTATAAGACCATCCATTCGGTCCTTTAAAATAAATTTTATTTGACCCTTTTGGATGGAATGTGTTCCTACCACTATTTTGAAAATTATTTTCATTTTTATAATTTTTGTTGGAATATCTATACTGAAATGCATGATTTTGAGACTTTTGGTTTGGGATTTGACAATTTTGCTTTCTATTTGACTCATTATTCAAAAGAGTTTTGCCCTTTTTAGTATAAAATTGGTGAGTAAAATAATCCTTACTATCAAATTTAAATTTGTTTAAATATTTTTGTTGATTTTCTACATTTAAATTTTGAGTATGTCCCCCTTTTTCTTTCGGGCTTTGTGAATAATTTGATTCAAATGAGGAGTGACCCTTCTTGTATCCAATGCCCGTTTTATCAACTTTTGCATTGGTCAAATTATGCATGTAATAAGGATCTATACTAGTGATATTTGAGAATTCACTAGGAGATCTTAATGCCCTATTTTCGGTCTCCAATGTTTGAATTTTTACTTTTAGCATTTCTATTTCTCCTAAGTGTGATTGACATGAATTTGAATTGGGTGTTACTATTTCTAATTCTTTTATTTTGGATTCAAATTCAAGAAGTTTAGAGTTTAGATTTTGGATAATACCTTCCTTTTCATGCAATAACCTTTTTGATTCATCAAGCAACCTAGGGGCATTATGATATGTTAAGATCTCATTAACGAAACTGCTTGTCTCATTGGTAATTATCCAATTGGTATTCAAATCAATTTCGGTTTCTTTGGTCTCTATTTGGTTATCAATCAATTCAGTTTCGGACTCACAACCTTCAAAATCAGAATCAAAATGTACCTCATTAGCGGAGCTTGTTGAAGCTTCATTCGTATTATCCATCTCCTTGTTGTTCCTTGGCTTTGCAAGATTTTTGAGAAATTCGATGGTGGTCTCATCGGTGATGTTCTTGTTAGCAATGATTGAGTCCACATCGATTATTGACGGACCTTCATCCACACTTGCTACTAATGCGAGGTTGATTTCTTCTTCATTTCCCGACTCCGTGTCGGATTCCTCTACATCACTTTCACCGGAATCTATGCTCCACATAGCTTGCATTACTTTCGCCTTTTTCTTGCCTTTGTATCCATCATATTTTTGTTTTGGCCTTCGGTCATGTTGTCCTTCACCATCCTTGTTCTTCAAATGGGGAAATAGCTTGAAGCAAGTTTGAATGGTGTGCCCTTCTCTATGACATGCAAAGCACACTACTCTTTTGTTCTCATCCTCACGTTCCTTGTTATACTTTCTTTCGAAATCAAGCATTCCTTGGAACATTTTGGATAAGAGAAGGGCATCTTTGGAGGATTCATGGTCTATTTTATTTATGAATTGGTCATTTGGCATACGATTATTTGAGGAGCTAGAGTGGCTACGGTTTTGTGCCGGGAAGGCTACGGTTTTTGATTTAGACTCTTGCTTTAGTTCACCGGATTGTATTAGTTTTTCCTCAAAACTTCTAAAGTGCGCGTACAGTTCATCTGCGGTGAATGATGCATGTGTTCCTTGAATTGCTTCTAGGGCACTCACCAATCCTTCCCATCTAGGTCTCCTAAGCATAACTCTTAAGAGCTTTCCTACAATTTTATCGTTAGAAAGCGGTTCTCCTAATTCGATAAATTCATTATGTATATGCATAAGTCTATTATACATTTCTTCTATGGTTTCACCATTTTCTACCTTGAATGTTTCAAATTTGGTCTCTAACCCGGTTATTTTGGTTCTTTTGATTTGGGTATTACCCTCATACCGATTTATAAGAGCATTCCACATTTCTTTGGCACTAGTTGAGTTACCAAAAATCAAGGCAACTGATTCACTAACTGCGTTTAATATTGCATTAACCGCATTGTCATTTTCTTTCTTTTCAATTTTTGATGGAAGAGTTTGGATTTTGTTATCTTCTCTCTCAAACTTAGGTGTATACCCCTTTTCAATAATATCCCATACTTCAAGAATATTTAAATAATTAATCATAATTCTTTTCCAATGACTAAAGTTTTTGGTTGTAAGACCGAAGGTTGGAGGTTCTTTCACAAATCTATTTGGTGCCATTTTAGATCACTAGAGCTGGAATTAAGTGTGTCTTAATTCGAGTAACTTGCTCTGATACCACTTTGTTGTCCCTAAGACACCACTAATTTACTTTAAAAACTGAAATTAATCGCAAATAAATTAAATAGAAGAGTTTAGAGAAATTGACACTCGGGATGTTAACGGAGTTCGGCAAAATGGCCTACGTCTCCGGGGCGTCGCAACCGCTTCTCGGTGCGCCTTTCTATTACCCAATGAGAAAGGTTACAACTTGTGAACCGGTGAGCCCTTACAACCAATGGGAAGTCACTCGGCCAACTAGAGTAGAGAACGAAGTCTCTAAGTTTATAATCTCGAAAGAAACACTCACAAAAACTAATTCTAATCTAATCTAGCAAGATTAGTGAAGTAGATTTGAGGTTGTGTAAATGAATTTTGAAGTTTTGAATTCTCACAACAATGGAGGGATAGTACACAGAAAAATCGCTTTTTGAATAGCTGGGGGCGGCTCTAGTTAATTTGGAAGAAAACCTAATTGCTCTATTTATAGAGGCAGCTTCCAAAAGAGTATTCTGCCCATAATCGTTACCAACGATTGATTAATCGTTACAACGATTGATACTCAAATGCAATTAGGGTTTCAGCCAAATTCAAATTTCTGCGAGACTTTCATAATCGTTACAACGATTATATAATCGTTGGTAACGATTACTCTCTGGAAGAAATGTGTTATTTCTCGCATTCTGATTTTCTGTGCAGCTATTTTAATCGTTACAACGATTAGACAATCGTTGGTAACGATTGTTCCCTGACTTCAACATCAAATCTATTTTACCAATTCTATGAATTATACAAATTAAAATATTGATAAAACTTGATGATTTCTTCAGGATAACAGATCCAAATTGCAATTCCAATTATCTTAAACCTGCAAAGCATCTTAACTCAAAGGAATTGTTAGATTCAAGTATTGTATGTTTTGCAAATTAGTCAAATAATATATTTAGAGTATTGCTTACAACAACAGCAAAATCAATCAATAATATATAAACTAAATTTAACAGTTGTATCCTATAAAACTAAGAAATGAATCATATAAAATAACTCGTACATCTTATAAAACTATGATTTTTAAAGAAAACACTCATAAAGTCCTAATCTTGTAAAATAACTCATACATATGATAAAACTAAGGCATGAATCCTGTAAAATAACTCATATATCTTATAAAACTATGATTTTTAAAGAAAACACTCACAAAGTTCTAATCCTGTAAAATAACTCATACATCTTATAAAACTATGATTTTTAAAGAAAACACTCACAAAGTTCTAATCCTGTAAAATAACTCATACATCTTATAAAACTATAATTTTTAAAGAAAACACTCACAAAGTTCTAATCCTGTAAAATAACTCATACATCTTATAAAACTAAGGAATGAATCCTGTAAAATAACTCATACATCTTATAAAATTATGATTCTTAAAGAAAATACTCACAAGTCCTAATCATGTAAAATAACTCATACATCTTATAAAACTAAGGCATGAATCATGTAAAATAACTTATATATCTTATAAAACTAAGGCATGATAGGACCGTGTCAACGAGCTGCAAAATCAATCAATAATATGTAAACTAAATTTAACTATTGTATCCTATAAAAATGCTAAGTAGATCATGTAAAATATTTTACATTTAATAAAATTTGAAAAAGCTGCATATCCTACAAAACTGATATATACAGTAAACTATTGTATGAAACCTGTGAAATAACTGATATATCCTATAAAACTATTAAGTAAATAATGTAAAATATTGTACAAATCATACCTCACTGCTAATTGTGAGCTCAGGATTCATCAAATCTTTGATTGCTGACAATCTGTAATGAAAATTCCCTGGTTTGTGGCAAAAATCCTCTTCATTGATTTCAATAGAAGGACGAAAATCACGATTATCAATTCAAATCAATAGAAGGAAGGAAACTTAAATAGATCGGTAAAGAACTCACTCAATTTCTATTTCGCTGTTCTCTTCAATCCTATCGGAGATGATGAAAATTCGATTATCGCTTCGATTGAAGACACGCCTGAAGCTTCTGTATAGTCAAGATGTTCTGATGCAAAAGAAGAAGACAATATACAGTTAACAAAAGTAAATGCAAGCATTGATAAAGTAAGAATCCAGTATAGTCTGGATCTAGATCATTCCGGTGCCAGAATGTGACTACTATACTTCTAATCAAATCAAATTATTTCAACCAAGCTAACTACAAAAGAAAAGTTCAAATGAACACACAAATTCAAACAACCTATACCTGACAACTAAGCTCCACAGTAAATTAACTAAAAAATGGAAGTACGGAATCAAAAAGGGGTAGAAACCAAAACCTCAGCGCGAACGAGAATAAAATAACATAACAATTGAAATCGGGGAACTAGC
Organism: Carex kokanica; assembly: GCA_025461125.1. Taxonomy (NCBI): domain Eukaryota; kingdom Viridiplantae; phylum Streptophyta; class Magnoliopsida; order Poales; family Cyperaceae; genus Carex; species Carex kokanica. Next base: position 362,614 of record JAJGRX010001100.1, on the reverse strand, counting down.
TAAAGTGCTGGAGCTGCTGCCAAATCCGTGCCTGATCGGAGCCTAGTGTGATCTGCCGTCGCTCGTCGCCGTCGCTGCCATCGCTGCCATCGCTGCCGTCGCACGTAGTTGAGAGAAGAGGAGAGGGGAGAGAGCAAAGTGGAGGGAGCAGAGAGATCGGGAGGTGAGATCAATTTTTTTTGTTTTTGCAGAGAGAGAAGATCGGCAATTTTCGTTTTACAAGGGGAGAAGAGAGGTCACGAATGAACGGATCGGAAAGGTTTATAAAAAGAAGGTTGGGCAGTTTGAGTTTGACAATTAATAAACTTATCCAAACGGATGGGTAAAAACCGGGTATAGTTGATTGGGTATAAAAACCTTTTCTCCTTTTAAATTACTTTATAGTACCGTTTTTATTGTGGCTGTTTTTTTATAGTAAAATATACTTGAACAAATTAATAACAAAATAAGTTCCCTTATTCTTGATAATTGCATAGTTAAACGTGACAACTACTTGAACAAATTAATCTTTTTCAATTGACCAAATGTTTATAAAAGGATCAAATAGAAACATTTTAGTGAAATGCTTTTTCTCCATTTTTTACGAAGTGAATTAAAACTTTCTACTTCAGTTAAAAACGTGTTAATTATTTGTCTAATAAAATTGTCTTATCTTATTTTTTGGGAAAGAAGTTGCCTAATCAAATTGTTAAAATTGGAAATATCCGGGCCATAATCTAATTAAATAAGATTTTTAATAATAATAATAGTTGGCCCAAAATATCCGACCCAATATAATACCTATTTTCCTCAGCAGGTAGCCTGTTCATTATTTATCTTTTTTTCTTCCTTTATCTAATCATTTTATATAGGAACAATGGACTATTGCTTGCTATAGTACAATAGAACAAAAAAAAAATCTACGTGGGTGTTCGGTGAGGGTAGATTAAACCTCATTTGAGTTCCTTAGGACCCTATAAAGTCTTAAACTTGCCGAACAAGTGCTTCTTTATTAAGTTTAAAACCACTTTCTTAGTCCTTCTTTTGCCCACTTAGCTAAAAATGGTAGTAGATTGGAGGTGTAGGAAATATTGTAGGAAATATTCCACTTCAGATCAATTATCAAAATATACATTTTGGACTGTGGTCAATACTATAGGAACTCTAAAAAAAAAAATCAATCCAGTTTCCGTTCTCAAAGTCCAAATTAAAATGATATCCGGTTTCCGTTTGAACTGTGTTCAACATTATCTTCATATTTTAAAATATGCCTAGACACTAAATTTAACATATTTTAGAACTTATTATTACTTTTTTATACAAGTAAAAAATCACTGTTTTTGTATGGTATAGAATGTTCTGAATTAATGGGTATTCTACTTATTAAAATTCAGACCCATCCGGCCAATAAATTCAAACGGATCGGATCAGAAAGTGATATCTCATGAGAAATGACTACTCTATTTATATTGTAAGAGATTCGAGCAGGGGTGACAACAAGCTGGCTTATCACGAGCTGAATCTAGCTCGTGAGCAGCTTATCACAGTAACCGAGTAATCCGAATGAGTTCAGATTTTGAAGCGGAATTAAAATCTCAACTCCTCATCGTCACAAGCCAGAAGCGAGCTGACTCATTAACTCGTTGGACTTTATTGGACTACTATCATACAAATTAAAAATAATAATAATGAAGCTCATCCAACATTTACATAATCAAAGCCATCAGATATATATATGACAGAATGACAGAAATTCATTTTACATAACATATTAATTAATTTACATATGAACTTTACACATTTAAACATACAAATTCACAAAGAACGGCAAAAATTCACACAAATTCATACAAATTTATAAAACTAATTAAATTCTTGCATAGTTGAGCTTCACATAATGACAGAAATTTACACAAATTCATATCTGGACCGAGCTGGATAGCATAAAATCAATTTACACAAATTCATACAAATTCATACTTGGACCGAGCAAGACACAACTCAAACTCGTTAATTTTGGACCGAACTAGTGGCGAGCTAGCTCGTTAACAGCTTGGTCCAGTAATGAACGAGTTGTTAATGATCGAGTCATATGAGAGTCTCGAACAATCAACGAACTACGACCTTTTTCTTAATTTAATTGATATTGCGGTGTGAACCCACTACCAACCATTCAAAAAAAACAAAAAAAGATATTGCTGTGTGAACCCACTACCAACCTTTCACAAAAAAAAAAGATATTGCGGTGTGAAAGCAAGAATCTTAATTTGTCTTTCACATGGTAACTAATTTAGAGATCACTTTTCAAACCTAGCAACATGAGCACTCAAGTATGTAAATCTTGAATCCTTTGAAATGTTTGAAAGCATTAGAGAACTACACATCTCCAGTTAGTGCGCCTGTAGTTGTAAAACTTGGTGTTGCGTGAGAATATGGAAAAGTATGTGAGAGGAGGCAATATTAAGTGCAAGAATATGGAAAAACAAATTATTACTTTGCTTTACTAAAAGTGATTTTAAATTACTTTATAGTACCGTTTTTATTGTGGCTGTTTTTCTTAATAAAATATACAGCAATAACAAAATAAGTTCCCTTATTATAATACCTTAATTTCCAATCAGTTCTGACCTCAGCAATGAATAGTGCCACCATCTCTTCCTACCCTTCGATGCGTTTTCAGCTAGCTCAAATTATTTTGTGCTGAGTGCTGACGCTTCCATTCGTAATCCACACAGCTTCAATTGCACACCTAACGCTCCTCATCCGATTTTACCATACACCGTCCACTGACTGACTCGCTCTGTCAAGGAGGTCGCAGCTCACGCCTTCTCTTCGTTCGTGCTCGCCACGTGTAAACTACTCCGCTATGTGTTCCTTCACCCGCTTTCCACGCCTCCTCCTCTTCTGCTTCGGCAAGTATTTCTGTATTAGGGAATACTCACTCTACTCCTCCCCCTCAAGTCTTGCTAATTTTCTGTTCTCCCTTGCGCCTCCCTGAGCTCCCCCCTCGTCTATCCTCCACAGCAGCTACGCCCTCCATTGTGGTCGACCCTGCCCACTTCGGCCACCTTCGGTTCCTTCTGCTGGTATGATCTGTTTAAAGTTTAGTAATTTCTACCTCTAATTCACAAATTGGCAACAAAAACGACACCTCCAGTAAAATTACCCATTGGCACTGTTCTAAACTTTTCTGATTTCGCCGTCTACCTCCATCTTGGTCTTCCTGCACTGTTCAAGCGCAAATTTTTCTCCAAATCTAAACATGGGCATTTCTTAATTTTAATAAAGCAGGGCAATATGAACTTCCGGGGATCCTAACATGTTCATTTAAAAAAAGGTTTGCTCAATCTATATATGGTATGAAGGCTATTTGCATTGCTACATACAATTTCAGACATACCAGGCTTTACGGTTTATTTTGTTTGGTTAACTACATACAATTTCAGACATCTCTGATTTTTCCAATTTAGTTTTAGTTTACTTAGTTAAATCCTTATTTCCTCCATAGTTACATTCTCTGAATTATATCTCATTAGGCTGACATGTTGGTATCAGGAATTTAAGAAAAACTTCCGAAAGGGGAAAAATGATTATAATTGTTTACCGAACTTATGTGAACATATATATATTCTGTGTTTTACGGAAATGGTGCCGATTTGTGTTGCAAAAAATCACATTTTCCATCCCTCACATCAGAGGTCTTGTATTTAGTTTGTAATAATAGAAACAACCTCTATAAATTATTGACTGTAATTCAAAAGTTTTAACTTCCAAAAATATGGCAAATTCCTCAACTTCCAGTTATCTAAATATTTTTCAATGTATTTCTCTTTCTTCCTATCTGCGACAAATTTCATCCCGGTGAACGTGAAGCAACATCAAGCTGACATCCACGCACAGCAGCACCATACGGTTGCAAATTTGTAATTACAAATTACAAATTACAATGCTCTTACTTTTTTAGGTGATTAACAATTACAAATTCCACCCTGTACCACTATTTGTTTCCTGCCTAATGAGCAATTCCCACTATGACAAGCCAATGTATTGTCTATTTGTGCTTGCATGAGTACCCAGTTGAAGATGATGCATACAAGGAAAAGGTGAAAGTAAAAGAACTTCGTTCTATTTTTCCGTAACGAAGTGAATTTCCTCCATGCTTCTTCCCCATAATAAATCCATCCCTGTCAGAACACTCACAAATTTTCTAACTATTTGTTTCTTATTTGAAGAAATCAATAGGAACACAACAGAACAGCCAATGATGCTGCCAAGATGTACAAGTTTTTAAGAGAGGAACACGAAAGCAACATATATTTCGTTTTCCAAATGAAGGATTATTATACAGTACAGACTAATTAAGTAGGTAAACTTCAGCTTGTTCTAACTATATACACAACCTCAGCAGTAGAGTAGGAGCCATATATTTGTATAAGGAATGTTAAGTGCAAGAAGACTGCCGATACCAACTTGGGAAAACTTCAAAGAACAACTGACTCATTTATCATTTTTGTACATCAACGTTAAACATCAGAATTGCATTTCCTTTTGTACATTGATTGATACCTTCTAATGTTTCCATAGTACTGAAATTATATTTTGAGCAGATGCTTACTGCTTTTGTAGTTGTTCCTTTTTCTCAAATGAAATGCACTCTTGATAATGCCCAACTAAAACGGAATATGTATCCTCCCAGGTACCTACCTCAAATAAAATTACAAACAGACGGCCCAGATCAATACAGCAGGACGGAAGTGTGGAACTTTTTTTTTTTTTTTAATTTGTAACAATTTAGAAGAACTAATTTGGGCCGCCCATTTGTAATTTCCTTGAGTCAGTCACGCCTAAGAAAAATTAGTTGCGGCGGAGCCGCAGCAGACACACCTAGTTCTTGATAATTGCATAGTTAAACGTGACAACTACTTGAACACATTAATCTTTTTCAATTTACCAAATGTTTTTAAAAGGATCAAATAGAAACTTTTTAGTGAAATACATTTTCTCCATTTTTTATAAAGTGAGTCAAAACTTTCTACTTTAGTTAAAAGCGTGTTAATTATTTGTCTAATAAAATTCTCTTATCTTATTTTTTGGGAAAGAAGTTGCCTAATGAAATTGTATTAAAACTGGAAATATCCGACCCATAATCCAATTAAATAAGCTTTTTAAAAATAATAATAGTCGGCCCAAAAAAACCAAAATAGCCGACCCAATATAATACCTATTTTCCTCAGCAGGTGGCCTGTTCATTATTTATCTTTTTTCTCCCTTTATCTAATCATTTTATATAGGAACAATGGACTACTGCTTGCTATAGTACAATAGAACAAAAAAAATATCTACGTGGGTGTTCGATGGGGATAGATTAAGCCTCCTTAGAATTCCTTAACATCTTATGGAGTCTTAAGCTTGTCGAACAAGTGCTCTTTTAGAAAGTTTGAAACCACTTTCTTAGTTCTTCTTTTGCCCACTTTTTTTAAGCTTATTCAAAATTTTAAGTCTTGATTCTACATGACTTAAACATTTTATTATGAGAAATGGAGAGGACACAAATGTTCCTATGAGAAATGGAGACGAAAGAGGTTGGAATAACTGAAAGAAGCAACAATTTAGACTTAGTTAAATTACTGATTTTCATTATTTATTTTTGTTGAAGGCCAATGCAATGTCTCCACTTCTATTCATGACAAATTACAAGCAAGCTCAAGCCCATAATTTATTTGCATGAAGTATATTCAAGAATTTTCTAGAAACAACCAAACAAAATATCTTTTAATGTAGATTGTAAAAACATCTAGAGATGGCAAGGAATATCTCAACTCTAGATGTTTCCTTAGTCTTTGTATGACAACTATAAATATGCTAGTTAATTGATGGCATCAAGCAAATCAAGCAATTCCTTATAGGATATTCTGTATCTCCATTCCATTATTAAGCATGTTGGGTGTCCGATCCGCCAACGGCTACGATTGAAAGATTAATTTTTGGATTTAATCTTACCTCTCCAATTACATAATCTATCTACTTTTGATTAAATGTATATGTTTTATGTGTATAAATTTAAATTTAGCTACAAACATACTCGCCACACATACCGCCACACGATGCGTTACAATTAAAATTAAACATACTCTAAAATTTAGCGATATAATTCTCCGTTTCCTTTCCTTATTTCTCCCTCTCCAATTGAAATTTTCTATACGGTGGATCACAATGCAAATCAATTTTTTGTTCACTTCCTTATTTATGTACTTCATTATTTCTATACATATTACTGTGATAAATCTATAATATATTTCTAATTTTGTTTTTTTATGAAAATTTGTCATTTTGTATGAGAATTTATTTTTGTTATCTTATCATATATTCCGTTGCAATGCACGGGCACGATACTAGTTTCAATTATTGTCAGATTGATCAGGATTATGATCGGACGGTAAGAATCTAAATAGATATATTTTGTTACCTCATAGGATATGGATTTCGAAATGGGCTACGGTGCTATGCATATCGTAGATCAGTCTGCACTATGAATTGACATCTTCGTTTTTAAAATTTAAATATTCAATCTGAATTGCTAAATATGTTAATTATAACAGATAATTCCTGTTGCAAAATACTTTGCAAGTTTGCAAAAATAACTCATTTGGATCCCAACAAATTTAAAGTCTGTAGTACTCTCATATTGATCTCATGTTATACTGGTAAAGAAATAAAATAGTATCTTCTTGCCATTAAAAATAGAATGTACATGCATGATGTTATAGTCCGTAAAAATTTAGTTAATTAAATGGACAAAGACAAGATTTTAAATTCGACTAATTAAAATTTTGTTCTTAAATTAATTAAATTAATAAACTAATCAGACTATACGAATATATTATTAATCTAACATAATTCTTACAAAATATTAAATTAGAAGTTTTGATTAATGTTTCGTGAAATAAAATAAAATTCTTGTGGCATGTGAGGAATGAAATAGTTTATTCAAATATTATAGCCATTTAAAAAGAATTTTTCTTAAAACTAGTCTTTAGTTTTATAAACTACCATGAATAAGTTAAATTAGCACAAAAATAATTGCTAAAACACAGATTCGATAAGTTGATTTAACTCAGAAACACTTCTCTCTAATTGTATAGTTAATTTATATTTTGGAAATTCTCAACCGTTCAAATCCTTTTTAGCACGAATCTTAAAGCCCTTTTCTCTTTTTACTTCTCCATTTCACCTCTGTTTCTCTTTTTTTTTTTCTGTCGCAGACCCCTTCCCCTCTAACCCGCTAACCCCAAAAACCCTCAAAATCAAATCTCTCCCTCTCTCTCTCTCTGATTACGCGGCCCCATTCCTTTGGCTCTCTGACGCTGAGTTCGGAACCCCACCCTCGCGCTCTCTCTTCTCTTTGCTTCCAGGAGAAGAATGGAGGCGATTCGCCTCCCTCCCACGCGCGCTGCCCCGATTTTCTTCGCTGTCTTCTCTCTTGTCAGGGGATCGTACTGACGACGACTAAATCACGCTAAGTCGCGCGATTAGCGCACCTGCCCTCTGCGAAGTTTGACCCGTGCGCTCCAGCCCTCGTGCTGCCTTGTGCCGGGTTATAAATAACCCTCTCGTTCTTTGTTTTTGGTTGGCCAACTCTTTTCTCCTTTCGCTCATGTGCTGAGCAATCTCTCTCTCTCTCGCTCTCTCTCTTTCTGTTGTTCTTGTGATTTCGATTTTGCAAAATCCTAAAATTTGGGTTGTGCCATTGCCTTGCAATTTCGCTGGTGCCTTTCGTGGTGATTTCCTGGTGTCTTGGTGGTGCCTTTTCTGTGTTGCTTGCTGACTTTCGAAGGTCGAGGAGCGAGGTGTAACTTGGTGCCTTGGTACTGGCCGAACCGACTACCCTTTTGCTGCCTTGTTGCCTTTCTTCTCCATTCGGGTAAATATTGACCCTTTTTAGTCGTTGAGTTGTGCTTGGAGAGGCATTAGCGTATATTTTGACTTATTGGTTGTTTCGCGCGAGTTGTTGAATTTCTCGGCGTAACGATGAATTTGGCGAAGAAACGGGAATATTGATTGATTTCGTGCGGGTTGTTGATTTTCCCGACTTAATCACAGGATGAAATTGGGGATTTTTGGGTTGCGATTGTTGATGTGGTGCTATGCACTCTTGCTGTTTTGATCCCTTTTTCTCGGTGCTTGTTAATTTGCACGACTGTTTCTGTTTTGCTGGTTTCTGTGCTGGGTTGCTGCTGCCTAGCACTTTGCTTTCTACCCCTGTTTTGAATGACTGGTACGCTATCGGTACCAGCCTCCATTGACCCTTGGGCGGCGCTATCTCCTTTTTCTTGCTTGCTTGCTTGCTGACTGCCTTGTTGATTTCGGATCTGGTTCTACCAGTACCGATTCTGGTACTGGATTTTGTTACCCGGTTTTGCTGTACTGTTGTGTGGTGCCGATTCTGATGCCTTGCTGTTATGATTATTTGTGATATTGGTACCAATAATTATAGCCCAGTGCGTGGTATTGTTGGGTTAATTAGTGATGCTACTGACCTTGAACTGACAGGGACCCGAATGCGAATGAATTAAATTTTAGAGGGGGCTGGAAGTAAATATTAGGCCTTGGATGATATTTGGGAACTTGAGGGCTTATGTGTAAAATGGTGAAATTTGAAATTTATTTGGGCCGGCCCCCTTGTATATATTAAATTAAGGCCCTTGACCTTTATCCTTGTTGGACCGTGGCTGTTGGAAAAATTTAGAGGGCCTAAGTTAATTAGGATAAACACATTTAAATTAGATTTAATTTAGTTAAGTAATTTAATTATCTATCTTACTTAGTGATAAAATTTGTCATAATATTATAAGCATTTTAAGAATTTACAAGGATATAAAATATGTTATATTAATGATTTTCGTATCATATCGCTTATTTTAACAATTGGTTAGTGACGTATCTTATTGAAATAAATACGTACTTAAGAATAAATTAAAATAACTATTAGAGAATTAAATAAAATACTTATTTTTCGTTACGAACATTTAGACACAATTAATTACCACAATATTTAACTTAGTAAAATAATTACGCGTTTTAAATTTCGTAAGTAATTAGGATTTCTTTTAAATACTTAAAGAATCTAATTAAAACAATTATCTTCAAATTAAAGTTTATAAATAATATAATAAGGGTAGCAAGGGTTATGATAATTAGTTTCGAACCTAATTAGATTACGTTATGAATTTCAGGACATCCGACCTATCCTGATCCCGACCCGTGGACTGATCCCGCTGACAGCGGTACCAGAGCATACGCGGAGCACGCAGATTTCAGAGGCGATTAGCGCACGCCTTCAGCTTGCCCTACAGGTGTGGGATATCTGAATTACTTTTTCGTGGCGTACTCTAACCAGTCGACCACTTGACCTGTCATACGCACTTTAAATTTGTAGTTGCATTAGAGCATGTTTATCCTTTCAGAACTGTAATTAGAAATTGCATAACCCCTTCAAATTGATAATTTACTGCTTTTAAATAGGAGTAGAGTAATTTAATTATAGGTTTAGAATTTATAGATATTAGGCTATTATTTGTCCTCTTCTCGTAGAGGACAATAGTATAATCATTTAATCGATCATATGCATTGGTGAGGGCTGAGTAGAGACTGAGTGACTGCGTTCCGTCTCGTAGTATGGGATACGAGACGGCCCGTTAGCCACTGAGCCGTTTGATCACTTGATCTCTCGGGTGGTCTTGCATTAGGAAATATTATATATATTAAAGTTGGAATTATATATACTCGTTCATTTTACATTTTGCGTACACTGGAGGCTGCGGTCGCCGGGTACGAAACGATTCGAGCTTGGTCTCCCTTACATTAGGAGCTACTCGCCATATACGGATTTTGAGGCTGCGTGTCTCAGTGTGTGATATGAGGCTGCGTGTCTCAGTGTGTGTTATGAGACTGCGTGTCTCGAGACTGCGTGTCTCAGGTTTTTAAAATGGGGCTGCGTGTCCCAGGTTTTTATACGAGGCTGCGTGTCTCTTGACTGTCCTATTAGTCCGGCCGGACGGTAGAGTTCCGCTCTGCACATGAGGAGACGGATTAACTAAACTTTACGACTTGCTTGTAGATTTCTCCTATTTGTATATGTAAGTTGAAGGATCGTTTTAGAGCAAGGAAAATACACGAATTTTTGGGTATAACCATCGGCGAGCGTGCAATGTCTTGTGGGGCAATGCTCGATGTCATTAGGCATCGGGTACATTGCACCCCCTGATCGCGGTCCTTGGATTATGCCATGTTGGACGGATATAACCATCGGCGAGCGTGCAATGTCTTGTGGGGCAATGCTCGATGTCACTAGGCATCGGGTATCATTGCACCCCCTGATCGCGGTCCTTGGATTATGTCATTATATCATGTTGGATTACAACATGTGTACCTTTCAAATTCAAATTGCACGGCACGGGGTGATATTTTATTCGTACTATTATTATGTATTGGAATTGACACACAATACTGCGGTATTGGACTCCGGTTTGAATACTTATATTCCATTCTCTTGGTATTTTATTTCGGGATATTTTGCATGTTGTCATGATAGGATAATCGCGTCATGTCATCTATTATATGTATTTTTCGTTTAATAGATAATAAATCAGGGTTATTGTATTAAATCATGTGCATTTAAAAGTTACGACAATTAAATTTACGTAGATTAATAATAAAAGTGCTTGACAAAAGAGGATTCCTGAAGGGGTAATTCTGGGTCACATACTGGGCGATTAGTCGCTCACCCACCTTTTGATGTGGGATTTTTAGGTACAGAGACTGGTGTTCCGCAGCAGGAGATGCCGGGAGCTGTCCCTGAGGGCCACGCCGCTTGATGTAGGAGTTATAGGACTTTTGCTAGGGTTTTTGGAGTCCCGAGACTTTTGTTTTTATCTCGGGACCGTAGCTCATGCATTCCCTTTCAGTAGATCATGTTTTGTTATCCGTGGGTTGTATGGACCGCTATATTTATGTTTATGTTTATTTGTGGATTGTATGACTGTTGCTTCACTTTGTATATATGTTTCCGTTTCCGCTGTGCATTTATGTTGTTATTGTATTATTTAGCCTTGCGTGATTAAGGGTAATTAATCACGAGGCGGGGACTGATCCCACCTTAATCCGGAAATTTCGGTTTGGGGTGTGACACATGACGCTCAAGTTTTTATTGTTTGGAATCCAAAATTTCAATTTTGCTATTGGTATTTACATTTAAATATTCTGATTTTATTCTGATAGGACATCCCAATATATGGATAATTAAATTGAAGTTCATCTTTATTTTATATGCATGAAAATTAATATTCCATAAAAGGAATTGAGTTTCAATACTTAATTTCAATAATTGAATCAATCATTTATCATTGTCAAACTTAATAATATGACTGAAAATTATATATAATTTTTAATAATAATTATTCACAATGTGTAGGGTATACCAAATTTAATGACTAAAATATTATTTTATTAAGGAATCACGTGTACAATTTTCAACATATTTTTTATGTTGCATTCTATTTGATGTATTATACATAAAATGTCACAAAGAATTATCGTTTTGGCGGCTCGTTGAGTGCATTAAGAATATTATTATTATGCTAAAGTTATGCATTAGAGAATTAATATAGCTACAATTTACAATCTCAAATTAGGGAATAAGGTTCTGTCAACCCTTTTCAGTTTTGCGGCTCTTTTACAATCAAATTCGGGTTAAGAGCGCATTAATTTTGATTTATTTTTCCTTTTTGTGTTTTTGACTTGGACCAATTTAATTAATCACGTTTTCAGAGATCAGAAGGAAATTTTAAAAATTTACATAAACAGAATGAGAGCATTAATAAAATGTACTTTTTAATGTCACTGTTATTTCAATTAACTAAAAAAATACTTGTGGGATTTGATACTAAACCCTGTAATGTTTAATGCTTTTTTTTTTAATATACAGGGTAATAGCAAAAACTATTTATGATTCTAGTAATTTTCTATGAATACAATTTATGATACAGAAAATAATTTCTTTTTTTTTAAGGTTGGCGGCGTGCTGCCAATAGATATATTTACATAAAGAAGATGTTTTATTTACAGCAAATAATTTCATTGTAACCTAAAATTACAAAACTTTTGATTTGTTTTTCTCTAGTTCTAGCTAACAACAACATTAATTGGTATGTCTATTTGATATTCCAAAAAATATTATTTCATTTAAAACCAAAAAAATACTCATGGATTCTGTATTATTTAAATGGAAGATGTATCAAATTTGGGTCACTCTGAAAGTCATTTATATATCCTTCAATCAAACAACTTGCAATTTTTAATGGTTGAGATTTAGTGATTTTTTATGATCAATTATATTTCAAATTTTCTAAAATTTCATATATACTTTATCTAAATGATGGACAATGTATCTAGAAACTTCTTTTTTTTAGTGTGGAATCATACTTTTCAATATCTATAATATGCACCAAAGCACATTAAAATACCTTAGGTACACGTAATAGCTAAAATTTAAAGTTGATAATTTAATACTTTTTCATTACAAAGATATTTTTCTCAATTTACTTGGGAGATGGAAAATATTGTATGCATTAAATGAGTCTTCTGAGTACTTAATGAGATGGCAATATTTTTTTTATAAAATATAATCATGAATTAGGGTTCAAAATGGCTCATGTGTATCTTTCATGCCTCAATCATGTCTCACATCAAATTTGGATTTATTATAAAATAGTGGGTTCCAATAGTGGGTACTAAAATTTGGATGTATTCTAAAATGATCCCTAAGAAAATTTGCAGCAAGAGGATATTTAGATTTTAGGGTTGTAAAATAGCCAGGTAGCGAAGGTGCGTAGTACCACAGAGCCGCTATTTCCTTTGGATTTATTAGCAAATAATTAATTAATGCGGCTTAAATGCATGTAACAGCTGCAATTAATTGTTGACTAACCAGCTTCCATTAAAATTTCATATATATCCTCACCTTTTCCTCAAAAAATATATATCCTCACCTCACTGAGAATAAAATGATCATAAATCATATCTGTACTTGTCTATCATATGTTCCAAAAAATAATTAATTATGTTACTCCAAAGAGCTCATTTATTATTTTGTATTCATCATGTCTCTGTTTTTTTAATTTTCTTATAACTAAAATTTTAAAATTTATATACCAAACTAAAACAGTTAAATGTGATATATTTTATTTTCTCTACATGCACATAAAAAATTATCACTTTTCAATTTTACTTTTACATAAATCAATAAGTTATTCACATCAATATAGTTTTGCAAACTCTTGATAACAATTTAAATAAAGTAATGTCATAATCATTTATATGTGCATAGAGAAAATAATGTCGACCTTATCTAATATTTTTATTTTGATATTTGAGTTTTAATTTTAAGCTATTAAAGTTTTAAAAATAGAGATACAGAAATGAGACATCAACTTTACTCCAATAAAATATGCATGAACCTGGCCTTTATTTCAATGAATATTGGGCCATGAACCAAAGCCCATGAGGTCGACCGGTTTTTTTCATTTAAAAAAAGGTTCGGGTTCGGTTTATTCGTCCAACCGGTTTAAAATATTTTGCATATGCGCCCATGAGCGCATGAACACCCCTAATTCCACATATCAATTGGTGACGCCGCTATTTCTTTTTTATTTATTAGCAATTCCACATATCAATTGGTTACGCCGTTATTTCTTTTTTATTTATTAGCAAATAATGCATTTAACTGTAACAGCTGCAATTGTTGATCACTGCATGCCTAACCTTCCATTTCCTAAATAGAGTTTGATCATGGATAAATTATGATGAAAGAGAACAATGTACATGCAGTTGGCGCCTCAACCTTTTATTTTGCATGATGCAAAAGTTGGGTAAAGAAGTCTCTCTCTATGGCACATATATAAATCCAGGCATACGGTAATATTAATTAATTGTCCTTAAAAGTTAAATGTGCAAAACACAGAGAAATTCCATCAGACCTAACCAACCTATAAAGAAATTAATATGCAACAATCATATAATAGAGCATATATCTCCAAATATTATTCCTTCTTCCACTATTTATAGCCAAGGACAAAGATCAACTGAAGAGAACAAAATTGAGAGAAAGAGCCGTAGTGATATAAAGATTTGGCCATAGATAGCCATGCGTGAAGAGGTAGTGAGTCGAATGCAGCCAAGGATGACTTGCCGGAAACCGAATAAATCCAATTGCAAGAGAGTTGGTGTTTTTGCGAAATTTCTGGCAGGTTGTCCTTGGCTCCGTATGGCTCTCTTCTTGTCACGCTCGGCTTTTTCATGGATACTAAGGCATCTAGACATTTTTTTTTTTTGAGGAAATCAGCCTTGCACTTGAATATTTATTAGAATTTTTTTAACCAAATTTCGGACATGTGGCGATCTGCATAAAGCTTTAATTTAGGTAAGGATCATTGGTAATTAATGTCTTTCTAACTAGATATTATGAACATTATGAATTGAGGGCAGATAGCAAGCGTGAATTACAAAAGAAAAAATATATATCCCTAAACAAGTTTTTAAGAGGTTCTAAACAATAATGTAGCAAATACAGGAAACAGAATTTGAGGGGAGGAAGAAGTGAAGAAGTGACAATAATGTAGCAAGGTGCTAAATTTGTGGCCTAAATAATTTGGCGAATCCCCATGGCCGTGTATTTGAAATGGTCACAATTCCAATTGGTGATGGTTCATTCTGGTGGCAGATCAGTGTTTACCTTAGAATTGCTTCTAGAAGATGGAGGGTGGCAGTTTCTTGTGGCCAGAAGGCGGTAGATAAATCAAAGAGCGTCTGTATTGAGGGTGCCCGACCAACAGCTTTCTTTTACAAGTGATTCCAGTTGCTTGGAACGACAAAACTTCTCAGAAGCAATAAGACAAACTGTTAAAGTGCAAGAGAGATTTGAGAGAGGAAGTGAGCTGAGAGCCTGAGAGTAAAGGAAGAAGAGAATGAGGCGGCGGTGTGGCGCTTTGAGTACTTGAGTTGAGTGGGGGAGAAGAAGAGGGGCAATTTCGTCCGATTTTAAAACAAGCCAGCAACAAAGTAAACCCAATCGGATGCGAGAGTGCGAGAACATTTGTCTTTTTTTCGTTTTAGGCTGCTTATTATTTATTAATTATTATTCATTGTACTTGGTTGAAAATTTGATTGCGTCAAGTTATTTTTTTTATCAATTAAAGTTTTCCAATCATTGCATATAATTATTATTAAGTTTTACTTGGATTTTTTAATTCAAATTAGCCCACTGAAATTTTTAATTAAGATTTCACTATGTTAAACCTTCCATTACTGGTTAAAATTGTATTTTGATATTATGTCAATTATTAGTTGACTAATTAAAATACCAATTTCAACCAATTTCAAAATATAAAGGAAATAATTGTAAAACTTTGATTGAAGGATGTGAAATATATAATTGTGGGGCTTAATTGTATACAAGTTTAAAAACTGTTTTTTTTTTTTTTGAAGGAACTATGCTACCGATTTCCATTATCATGAAAACCAAAATAGGTAATACAGCTGTTTGACTGGTACCACCTATGGTACCCGTAACTTAGTCCAACACAAACACAAATAGGTATTGAGCCAATACCTACATACCCTCATACAAGACTACAGCAACAGAATACAACAACTAAAACTTCATACTCGAACTTTGTCTCATTTTATATGTTGATTTATGCTAGATGAAGGAATAAAGTTAAATTACCATAAGTATTAGCAGGTCCAAATGCAGATTTTTTGTCACCACAATTTTGTTCACATTAATCAAACACTTATTTGAACCCTTAATTTTTTTTAATGTAGTGTTTTATTTTTATTTTGAGTAAAACTATTATAAGTTTAATCTCATCAAGATAATTTTTTTAACATAAATTTATGTTATCGAATCGGTTTTAAATAATAAATTAATCCATAAAGTTCAAATTAATATATTCCACGAGTTATGCATATTATATGTTGTATTTATAAACTCTTGAATTTATTTAATATGAAGTTAAATGGCAAAAAAAAATCAAAATTAAACACAAAAATGAAGTTTTAAACATACATCCATTTAGTCACTTGATGTAGATTGGTAAAAGAAATTAGGTTCGTTGTCTATATATTATTAAATGAGATTTGAAATTAAGTTTCAAACTTACATTAACTTTACTCGTCAAATAAATTTTCTTTGTAAACATTTTACTTTTAATAAAATTGAGAAATAAAGCAAACTGGGAAGTACCGGTTGCATTAGCTAAACCAGTTGGGCGCGTGACAACTGAGGTTCAGGCATGCATTGCGAGTGCTGATCTTGAATGGATGGATAGAAGAAATTATTTTTAAAAAATTCTAAAAAGATATCTTATTCGTTTGATCTTGGATTCATTTCACAGATAATTAAACATCAATAAAATTTGTGCAAAAACAGAAATTCTTTTATGTGGTTACTTGGTATCATTTCATTGATAATGAAACATCAATCAAATTCGTGCATAACATGACAAATAATCTCAAAACCCAGAGAGTTAAGTACTGCTGCTTAATAACAAGTGAGGTTTTGGAGATGTAGCATGTCGGATCTAAAATCTCATAATTGTTTTAACCGAAAGGAAAAAAGAATAACCAAAAGAAAAAGAAACAGGAAAGGGAGCTCATAATTTCATCATAGAGAGGAAAGTGGAGGAAATAGAGCTCTGATGCGTGTTATGATTAAGGTAAATGAGGCAAAGGAAATGCACAGCGACAATAGGAAAAAAAGAAAAAGAAGCCAGAATATTCAGTTAATAGAGTAGTGAAAGGCCCAGAGTACATAAAATGATTATCTAAATTCAAATAAGCTATCTTCAACCAAACTCAGCACCTCAATCATTTGTCTCACTAATTGTCTGGTTCATGAGATCCCTCCCATCATCATCTCGTCCCATTTTCAAAAGCAGTTCTAATACTGGTGCAGAGACAGCTAAATCGGGATTCACCCCTTCTTGCTTCATTCTATTCAGCACACACATAGCCTCCTCTACTTTTCTCTTCTTAGCATATGCTTTCAACAAGGAAGTGTAAGTGGAGAGATCTGGCACTACATGATTAAGCTGCATTCTATCTAGGATATTCATCACATCATGAATATTACCATCATTTACAAAGCCAAGAAGTAAAAATCGATATGATACAACACCTGGTTCTATACCTCCACTTACCATTAAGTCGAGCAATTTTTCAGCTTCCTTGCTTTGTCCTTGTTTGCACAAAGAATCCATCATTGATCCATAAGTAACCTCATCCGGCAAAAAGCCTCGATCAATCATATCCTTGAAAACTCTAATCATCTCTGTCCAGCAGCCTAGCTTAGAGTATCCATTTATAACAGTATTGTATGTGATGTGATTAGGTGCGACACCTTTATCAATCATATCATATAGTAGTTTTTCTGCCCTGTCGGGTCCCCCCCTCTTGCAAAGTGCATCCACAATTATATTGCAGGTCACAGTGTCAGGAAATATTCCCTTTGAAACCATCTCATTTAGTAATGCCTTCGCGTTATCTAATTTGTCCAACTTGCAGAGCCCATCAATAAGAGTATTATAGGTATGAACATCAGGATTTGTACCTCTAGAAATCATATTACATAGCAACTCCTCCGCCTTTTCAGTTGCTCCCTCCTTGCAAAGTGCATTTATGATGGTATTATAAGTCACAACATCGGGATCATGTCCTTTAGAAACCATGGACTGAAGCATTTCCACTGCCTTGTCCAATTGCCCTTTCTTGCACAACCCATCCACCATAGTATTATAGGTCACAACATCAGGTTGAAGTCCTTTACAAACCATGTAGGACAATAGTTCCTTTGCCTTCTCAGTATCTCCTTCCTTGCACAGGCCATTAATCAGTGAGTTGTATGTAATTACATTTGGTGCAATACCCTCTGAAAGCATTCGCTCAAACAAACTAAATGCTTTACTGATTATGCCTTTTTTGCAAAGGCCATCAATCATTGAGTTGTATGTCACTACATTTGGCACAATACCCTTTGAGTGCATTCGGTCAAACAAACTAAATGCTTTACTCATTTCACCTTCTTTACAAAGGCAATCAATAACAGTGTTGTAGGAGATTACATTAGGTGTGCAGCCCAGCTTTGGCATTTTATTGAATGCCATAGCTATGGCCTCACTAATCCTATTCTGAGAACAAAGGCCCTTAAGTAGTGGATTGAAGATCCTCGCATCACCTCTTTGCCCGCCCTTAATAAACTGCCCCAAGAAAACCAAGCCTAGTCTCGGTCGATTCATTCGGATACAGTAGGAAATCAATATACAATAGGTGCAGATACTGGGTGAGGCTGAGACTATTTTAGGTTGGGTCAAGCGGTTAAAGAGTGAGAAAACAGTTGCATAATGATTGTTCGAGTTCTTCATACGAGTTAAGGCTGTAAAGAGTTGATTAAAGGAAATGATGGACGGTGCCGGGCTCTTAGCGGCCAGCAAGCGATCAAAAAATTGAAGAGCATCTTTAATAGTAAGGGTGCCCGACCGACAGCGTTCTTTTACAAGTGATTCCAGCTGGCGGGTCCCCATGAGCATGTGATGGAATTGCTCACAACTCAACTTGTAGATGGTTCGGTTGAGGTTGTTGGTAGCCTCACAATATGCGGTGACCCCCTTGTTCAACTATAATAGTGTCCTAAAACTTAATCAATACAAATCCCTACAAAACATAAATGAAAGGATGGTGAATAAATTTTGCATAACATGGCAATTGGTACCAGAACAGTACTAGTTAGGAATCAGTCCAGTACGTGATGTGCACCTTTGCTTAATAGTGATGCTTTCCAGGTTGGTACAATTTCAATCAGATCAGCTACCATGCTGCTAGACTAAGTACGGTTGGGAACAACCAGATCCCTTTTATGTGTTATACAATGTCATACTCATTTGTTATATTTCTTATTTGTACTAAGATGGGCTTTATTGTGGGCAGTGAAGGTCAAGTTGGGCTCTTGCCAAAGGGCTTTTTGATCATTTTTTCTGGTTAGGGATTTGGTCAGTGAGCAGGTAAGGAATCAAGAAGCAACACGAGACTAAAAACTTGATAAATAATAAATCATAGTATCATACTAAATGAAGCAAAAGGCTAAATAGAGAAGTCCCTAGTAAGTTAATTAATGTTCAAGCTCGATACTCCTATACCAGTAATTACTGAGCTTGTAGTGGTCTCAATCAGACAAACTTTGACTTCATGAACCATATTTTAGTAGTTACTTGGGTCTTTTTGTGTTTGCTTTTTGTCCAATTTACAAGTTGGTGCTATGTTGAGGATACTAGAAATAATTCCTACACAACACAAAATAGGTGAGGTATCCAGATTTGGTACGACTGGACAAATACTGAGTCGATGCCTCTCACAAATTACGAATAAGATTTCTAATGTGGTTAGATGAGGCTGTTATGAACATCAAGTACAATTGCTGTTCATTGAAGTGAGATATCTCTAGCATTTCACTATTGAACATTTCATAATTGAAGTGTGATATCTCTAGCATTTAACAATTTCTTGTAAGTTTTATCAAAACTAAAACGATGTATGTTAAAGTTGAATGGCCTTTCCGAATGACACATGTTTGCAATGTATATTGGCTTCAACCATTGCTATTGTCTATGAATTTATAGATACTATTTTCCTCTCCGTTACTTATAGTTTGTTTAGATCCAGGCCAGCGGACCTTTTCATTAGATTTATTTAAGGTTTCGTCCAACCTGAAGATGAAAATATTAAACTATTAAATTTTGACACAACAACATGCTTTAATGGTTTTGGAAAGAGAAACATGTAATTCAATGAATAAGGCAATAAAACATGGAGGTCATTTTGGGCGAAATAGAAAAAACCAACCATGATAAGCTTTTCAAAAGATGCTTGACTTAATGGTAAGGGGAGTATAAAACCAGGTGTGGTACCATATAGATTTTTACTTCTCGGCTATGTAAATGATGGCGATATTGATGACGTGATGAATATCCTTGATAGAATGCAGCTCACTCATGTAGCTCCAGATCTCTCGACTTACACTTCCTTGATTAAAGCATATGCTACAAACAAAAAGGTAGATGATGCTATCTACGTGCTGGGCAGAATGAAGCAAGAAGGGGTGAAATCTGATTTAGCTACCTCTGCACCAGTATTAGAACTGCTTTTGAAAATGGGACGCGATGATGATGCGAGAGATCTCATGGAGCAGACAAGTTGCAAGACAAATGATTGATGTGCCAAATTAGGTCGAAGATGGCTTCTTGGAATGTAGATAATTAATTAATTTATCCTGCATTTAGTTTTATTTTTCTTTGTGATTTTATTGTTTTTTTCAATTGCAGTTGTGCTGCATCCAACTTCACTCCACTAATCTGTATAAAGTTGGTTTTTGGGGGTGCAAACTTATACAATTCGGCTATAAATGTTGTACTGTTTTTTCCCCTTTCATATGGAAGCCCTCAGTCTCTTGATGGGTATGCAAGTCACAGCTGCTCATGGTCAGACCAGATGTTTGTTATTTACCGATTCCGAGCAAATGGTACATGCTCTTCGTGCTGTAATTTTTGGGTACACTTATTCTTTGCTGTAATTTTTGGGTGTCTTTGTACTTATTGGGTGGTGCCGTCCCTGTGTTTAGGGGTTTTTGGGTATCTTTGTAATTTTTTGTTGTCTTTGTATATAATTTTCGGTGTCCTTGTCTTTGTATATATTGTGTAGTGCAATTTGGAGTCTGGTACCAGAACCGGATATGGATGGGATCTATGTAAGGGTTTCTACTATAATACTTGTAGCCTATATTTCTTGCTGGTTTTTTATGTGAGTTTTGGTTGTAATTTGAGGTCTGGTAAATGATATGGGATCTGTATAAGGTTCTTTTTGTAAAATGAGTGGTATCTCTGGAAGTGAACCAAGTTCTCATGACCAAGAAACGCTAGAAAATTTAAGGAATCTTAATAGAAAGATAGAATCATGATATCTTTAAATGTCTTGGATTGAGTCCGTAACAAAATATTTGAGTTTAGATTTGAATTGTTGGATTAGAATCTGGATCAAATTCAATTCTAGGAATTTACGGAGTCCTTTAATATCCGTGCCAAAACAATATTAACTCTCAGGTGATATGAATTCCTATGACATATTCACTTGACGCGTGATGTGGGAGGTTTGTAGGTATTTCACAAAAAAATATTTGTTTATCTAGTATTAAACAAAAACAATAATATCTCAAGCTTAAAAAATTAAGAACAGTACCGAAAATTGTGAGGTAATAATTGTAATTAATTAAATATAATAATTATAATTAATTAAATCTTTCTTACGATATGCTCGCTTTTCTTTAAAATTATTGGATGCATGCACTTATAATTATGAAACATTAGGAAAAAAACTTAAAATTACTAGATGCATACATTCAGACTAAATATTAGACACATGCATTCATGTAAGTTTTTGACAAGAATATGGCACTAGTCATGAAAGTAAAAATTAACTATTACTGAGAGCATACCGACATAATTGTTATTACCAAGAATATTGCTATTACAAACATGAATATCATCAACGATATTAACAGTTAAAAAACACTTTTAATTTCGGAGATAGTGACAAATATTACAACCTTAGAAAATTTTAGATCTCAATCAAAATTGTAGGCCGACCTAAACCTGTATAATTAGAAACCACATAAAATCGAACACAAAATTAGGTGGGGCCCGCTGGAACCATTAGCTAGCTGAGTGCATATCCTCTGAGATATCTCAACTTTTGCGTGACCGACGTGTATGGTGCCTACTCGGGGATAGCGTAAGGGCCAGTAATATTTGTGCTTTGAGATTCGTGTATAACGTTTTTGAACTGTAGAGATATTCTGAAAAAACACTCAAAGTTTGAGATATCTCAGAGGATGCGAATTTTAGCTAGTTGCCTGTCAGCCGCAATCAAAACATGGGGCCAACGGCCATTAAAATTAAATTTGAGTCCGATGGGTTTGGTGTCCATCCGATATGCTTTAAGATTTGTGCGTATGAATATCAGAACAAAGTATGCACTAATTTCAAAGTAATTTGCACGAATCTTAAAACGTATCGAACGAATTTCAAATTCATTAAACTCAAATTTAATTCCAATGACCATCGGATTCAAGCCGCTCTCATTATATACCACGCACATGTTTTAGTTGATTTTTTAAAGTCCCACCAATTGTTGTAAAATATTTGTGTAGGGGTTAGGCCGATATTTTTATTAATAACCTCAAAAAAAAGAAAAATATCAAATATAACCCCGATCTGAAACTATTTTTAAATCTAACCTAACCTCCAGAAATGGGGCGGTCCAGGTTGCCTACCAAACCGCCCAGAAATGGGGCGGTCAGCTTTGGACACTGAACCGCCCCACAAAGGGGCGGTCCGTTTTTTTTTTTTTAGATTTGAGAGACAATATGAATGAAATTTAATAATAAAAATTCGAATTTTGTTTTTAATATTTGTTAGATTAATTCTTTTGATGTATAAACCGACATTTTTAAAAATACCCAAAGTTAATTAAAGATTAATAAAAATGCCCAAACCGGCCGGTCCCTTGACTAAATAACTAAAATGCTGAGATATAACACTAAAAAATTGATTTTTTTTAAATATTTGTCAAATTACTTTTTTGATAGCATATTTATACTAAAATACACTAAATTACTTGAGAATTACTTGAAATTATGTTAATTTTTTTAATTTTTGTTAAGAGACAAATAGCTAAAATACTAAAATATAACACTAAAAAATCGAATTATTTTTTTAAATATTTGCTAGATTACATTTTTGATATATAATTAGCATATTTATACTAAAACACGCTAAATTACTTGAAATTATGTTAATTATGTTAATTTATGCTGAATTACAGTAAATTACAATAATTATGTAGAATTATGCTAAAATACGGTAAACTACGCTAAATTACATACGAATAGGGATGATATCTTCACTGAGAAGGCGAAAAACGACGACGAAACTTCAAACGGCCATAAAACGGCGCTCGAGTGTCCGATTTCAGCAAATGACCACTTTTCGGAAAGCTTGCGAAAATACGCATCATCCGTGCTAGCAATGCTAGATTGCCAAATTCAGAATCGCCAAAAAACAAAGAGAAGGGCCTCAAAACTTCAGTTGAAGTTTCCGATTGAGATTTTCACTTTTATTATTTAATCTACGTAGCTCAGTAAATTAGTTATATAATGAACTTGTAGAATACCAATTTTTATTATTTTTGAAATTTTTTTACTATTTTTTATGATTTATGAAGGATGGCACAAAATAGGCCATATTCATATGTAATTTAGCGTAATTTAGCGTAATTTACCGTATTTTAGCATAATTCTACATAATTATTGTAATTTCAGCATAAATTAACATAATTTCAAGAAATTTACTGTATTTTAGCATAATTCTAGTGTAGATCAGCATAAATTAACATAATTTCCTGTAATTAGCGTATTTTAGAATAAATATGCTATCAAAAAAAAAAATCACGGGACCGGCCATTAAAGTTTGGGCATTTTTATTAATCTTTAATTAACTTTGCGTATTTTTAAAAATGTCGGTTTATACATCAAAAGAATTAATCTAACAAATATTAAAAACAAAATTCGAATTTTTATTACTAAATTTCATTCATATTGTCTCTCAAATCTATAAAAAAAAAAGGGGATTGCCCCTTTGTGGGGCGGTTCAGTGTCCAAAGCTGACCGCCCCATTTCTGGGCGGTTTGGTAGGCAACCTGGACCGCCCCATTTCTGGGCGGTTAGGTTAGATTTGAAAATAGTTTCAGATGGGGATTATATTTGATATTTTTCTTTTGTTTGGAGTTATTAATAAAAATATCGGGGATTAGGGCCACCCACCCAAGTTCTCCGGAAAATAAGGACGGGAACAATAAAAATATTAGTTGAGGACTCATATATTATTTATAAAGAGGGTTAATTTTTTTTTTTTTTTTTATCTTTTCTGTCATTATTTTTAGAACTTAAATAACTTAAATATTTAAATATCAAACTAAATGTTAGATATGATCGATATCATTTTCTCTACGCATATGTAAAATATTATGATATTTCGATTTTGTTTTGATTTGTATCAAGAGCATGAAAAATACATCTATATAAATTCTGAATGTTGATTTTTAAACTTATTGATTCATACAAAATCAAAATCGAAAAGTGATATTTTCTATGTGCATGTAGAGATAATAATATAGATCACATCTAATGTTTTTTATTTTAACATTTAAGTTTAAAATTTGTTTGCTATTAAAAAAATAAAAACTGATGGCATAGTGTAGCCACTAAATTAAAATAGTCATTTATTGATTGCAATAACATATGAATAGTATAAGATAGATCAAAATAAACTGGATTAAAGTTGTCTACAAAATACTTATGATTTTTTAGCAAAATATGCTAAGTTGTTATTAACAGTTAGTTGCTTTCGACATATAATAATAGAAAATGAGTGAGGCTATGGTACTAAGCATAGCACAGTTGGGTCCGTGCTACGGTTCAAAATCCTACACTACCAGAATTTTCACTTGTTGTATGGGGAGTAAAATGGCTTGTTGCATGGGCGGCCCCATGCAACAAGCCCCAAAAACGTCATTAGCATGGGCTTCCGCATGCAACAACTCCCCATGCGTAAAGCCCCGTTGCAACTGCTTGGTCACCCATGCAACTACTTGTTCCCCCATGCAACTACCTTATCATGGGTTGTTGCATGCGCTTCCCCATGCAACAACCACGCATGCAAAAACTTTCAGATTTGGTGCCTGGCTGGAGTATTTGCAAGGATAGAGATGTGGGACCCATGTAGGTATTTGCAAGGAAAGAATCGTGGGACCCATCTAATTATTTGCAAGGATAGAAGCGTGGGTCCCATCTATGTATTTGCAAGGCTAGCCTGTGGGTATTTGCAAGGATAGAAGCGTGGGCCCCATGTGAGTATTTGCAAGGCTAACCTATGAGTATTTGCAAGGATAGAAGCGTGGGCCCCATGTGAGTATTTGCAAGGGTAAATCATGTGGGTCCCACAATATTAATTGCATGGCTAGAGACTGTGGGCCCCATCAATTTTTTTGCATGGGCAGCAAGCGTGGGCCCCACATGATTAATTGCATGGGTATGAATGTGGGTCCCACCTGGTTAATTGTAAGGATATTTTAGGTACAAATTTGCTTCGATGTTGCGATGGAAATAATTGATCAGAAATTAAAAATAAAATCACCATTTTATAATTCTACAATCCAGTACCAATGTTGTACCACCCCAGTACAAAGCCAATTCCCACCCATTAAGTAATTTTCATTTCAAAACAAATAAGCATAAATAACAACACATTGCAATTGAAGGAGAAATATTGTAATAAGCATTAACCAACATACTGTTATCAAGCATGCACTGTACCAAAAAGAAAATACCAGATCAACAACCACACTAATGTAATAAACTTGTGCCTGGACCCAAAAGAATAGTTGTAGATTGTAGAAGCCCCATTTAGTGCATGGCAGTGTGGGCTTTAGTATGTAATAAATGGATCATCTTCTTTGCTTGCAAGTTCTGTGCATGCATCTGTTTAGAGAGAAATTGTTAAATTTGCATACTATTTTGCTTCAATTTACTAGATATCTAGACTTATTAAAAATTTCTAAAGCATAACCAAAGTATTATGCAAATTCCTAATTAACCTTTGCAAAAGTGGAAATGTACCATCTGTCTGATTTTGGAAAACCCAGATTTTGGAACCTTGTTAGAGATAAAAAAAAATTACAAAAATATAACCTAAAAAAAGCAGAAAATAAAGATTTCATTATCAAAAACAGCTACCTCCTTATTGAATTGTATAAATGTAGATTATTGAGACCATAAAGAGCAATGACATTTTCTTTGTGGATAGTTTTTCATTATGTCAGAAGGGGACAAATATGCCCTGCCCATTAACAGTTATATATATTTTTTTAGCAATAAACAAACAGATGCACCAATAATTTCAACTATACAAATGGAAGTGAAAAATAGTCATGTGATATTTGTATAAAGATGTACCTTGTTGCATCAAAGCCACCAATATAACAATATTTGGAAGCACTTATCCCAACATCCGGCCCCTACAAAATATAATAATAAATGACAATATAAGAAAATAGAGCTCAAGTATTTAATTTTTCAAACAACAGTTCCAAAATTGCCCTTCTTTGCTTTACTCCTTCATATATGCAATTAAAAACCAAGCATAAGATTGGGTGCTTGCGCAATACCAAGCACCTGAAATATTCCAACATAATACATAGTACCTGACACAAGAATTTATAGTGATAATTTTAATAGTACATAAATGCAGTTTTTCAGTACATGTTGACTAATTTTTTTATCAAAATGATATTAACTAAACACATTGTGCAAGAAAAAATATCAAGTATAAACTACACGAGGTCTGTTGTTAAAGTGCATTCAATATTTACTATTTTTGAGTCACTTGCACGACAATGCAAGAGGTTCTAAAGCAATTCTGTTGGTTACTACACAAATTCAGAAGTACAATGGCATATTTTGCATTATGCTTGATTAAACTTGGCTTAAGTAAACTAAACCTGGGTTGTAACAGCCAGTGTCATTTCCAAATAGACTAAAGATTGTCTGTCATGGTAGAAATGATAGTTTTCTTAATTCTGTAAAAGCACTAACCCCGTGAACATAACTTTTCAATTTCATAGTATGATCTTGCCTTTTATCAAAAAAAAAAAAAAAAAAACTAACCCCATGAACTAAGATGAAAGGATCATCATCTGTGTTGCTTGTCTGAGTAACATAACCATGAACTTGAATAGCATAAGAGTGATACATTAGCCGTCGCCGAGCAAGCTTATGTAGTACCTGGGTATTATCACACACATCCTTTTTTTTAATTTGAAGTGCATTTTTTTTGACGAATATGAAGATATATAGTGCCTAACTAGAAGCATACCTCCAAAGCTCTACGGCCTCTTCGCTTAGCTTGTGTACTCACCAGATGCCGAAGCACTACTCTCGAATTGTACAAAGGACTATAAGAAAAAATAAGCGGTTAATTTGAAAAAACTCTTACATAATTTTTTTTAACTTCTTTCCTAATATCTTATCACTTGATAATAGTAAACGAGAAAAATGGTAATAAATGATGCATGGCAAGACCTAGTGGAAATTGAAAGATGATTGAGGGAATTTTATGGACTAAATCACACAAAAGATCTATATAAGCATGAAAATCCGAAAATGCTCAACTGAAATTGATATTGATTGATTCCAAAGAAGCCAACACCTCACTCCATCTTTCCTTTTTCCCATTGAAACAGTTAAATGCCAGAATATCACTGATTACTCAAATAAACCTTATTTCCATAAATTGCCCAAAGTTTTTATAATCAAAATGTAACTGTTATGATCACTTCGATTGAGTACTACATAAATGGATTCAATAAATTGGAACTGTCACAGCTTACTGATTGGGATCGCTCACTATAGCCTCAAACATCAGCTCGTCGGTCTAGCATTCCAGTCATGCATTAAAATTGAATGAATAAAGTGCAAATTTAGCATTAACTACGAGTGAAAATTGAGGTAACAATTTGTAGAAGCACTTACTCTTCCTTGAAGCCCCACACTGACTTGGCTTGCCACAGCAAAATCCGACATGGAGAACTGCACAGACCCCACCTGACCTTCCTCCACCTCAACCTCTCTCGCCAGCGGTTCAGCCATCGTGAAAGGCGTTGCGCCCCACCATGGCCGTCTCCACCAGCTTCTCTGCACTTCTCACCACCTTATTTCAGAAATCGTGTAATCGGATCTACGGGGAATTTTGGCCCCGCCTTGTTGCTCCTGGAGGTGGCCTTTGTGACCTTGGTCGCACCGATCGCCTTTCCTCTTCTTGCCATTTTAGATCTAGGGTTTTTTTAAGAGAGAGGCGCTGAAGAGAGCGCGAGAAATGAAAAAAATATGAGGGAAGTAAATTTTGGGAGGGAATCCAATTAAGCGGACAGGTGAAACACCAAAAAATAGGAGGGAAGTTGAAAAAATTGGGGGAAGGTGAAACTCTCTTGAGAATGAAAAACCCAAGTTAGGCGGCTGTTCTCTCTCACAGAGAGGAGGGAAATGAAAACTTAGAGGTAAATAAAGAATTATATACTCTAAGGTAACATAATATTTGTGTTTAGATCGGGCTAAGTAGTCATCTTTACGCACCAATATCAAAGGATCCTATGCATTATCTACCGCCGGATCTAAACAGAAATATTATGTTACCTCAGAGTATTGAGACTCTTTACTCACAACTATTGAAAATGGATAAATCAAGACCATTCTTCACTTATCGGACGGCATAGAAGTTTGATATATACTAATCACCTAATGTATGTACATCATTACATATAAAAAAATTCAAAATTTTTTTTTTTTTTTTTTTACATCTTATATGGTCAAATAATACTTATACATGACATTTTTTATATACTTTCATCATTATATGTCCCTTCAAATTTAAAAATATTTTCGGACCGTTCATTTTCATGCGAAAAATTAACGGTCGATCTACAATGAAATCATTCCAAATATGTTTTAAAATGATCAAAGGAGAACATTGAACATAATTAACATAAAAGTTATGAAGTTTTATCATGAATGAGCTTCGATCCAACACGAAGTGGTTATGGCCATCCGATGCTTCAATTTTCAATCAACTAGATGGATAGGTAAATAAAAATAATTTTTCGTCAAACTTGGGTGCAAGACAATAAATGCAGTGCTATTTAATTTGAACGGTTCTGATCGATCAACAGACGGTATATTTTCCGCACGCCTTCACTAACTCACAAATCAAGAGTTTATGTTTCATGTGACCATGAAACATAAACTCTTGATTTGTGAGTTAGTGAAGGCGTGCGGAAAATATACCGTCTGTTGATCGATCAGAACCGTTCAAATTAAAGAGCACTGCATTTATTGTCTTGCACCCAAGTTTGACGAAAAATTATTTTTATTTACCTATCCATCCAATTGAAGGAATATTAAAACATTGAAAGGCTACAAACACTTCAAATCGGATCGAAGCTCAATCATAATCAAACTTCAAAATTTTCTGTTGGTTACGTTCAATGTTTTCCCTTGATCACTTGAAAATAAATTTGAAATCATTTCATCGCAGATCGACCGTCGAAATTGTTAAGGGAAAATGAACGATCCGCAAATATTTGCTAAATTTGAAGGGGCAAATAATGATGAAATTATTTCAAATTTCAAATTATAAGTATGATTTAATCATAGTAGATGTAAAAAAAAATTAATTTTCTTTTTTGAAATTTTTTCATATCTGTTGTACATGCATTACGTAATTAGTAAATATCAAGCTCCGAGCCGTTCGATAAGCAATGACTGGTTCTGATGTCTTCATTTGGACTATTTTGTTAGCAAAGCAATTTTTATTTTATGCAGCACACAACCTATATAATTTAAAAATCGTCCAATATATATAATGAACTTCCTCAAGCTAAAACTGCTCTGTTAAAATCTGTACTTACCAAATTTTTTTGTTCCCTTATCGCATCCAGAGAGGATTCCTCTCAAGAAAATTCATCTCCATTCATCTCCTTACCTTAGCTAGATTTTTCTCTTCTCAAGGCCTTACCCCATTTTTGTTTCCCTCTAACACTATTTTGTTTCCCTCTAAAACAGCCAAACATTTTGTTTCCCTCTAAAACCATTTTGTTTCCCTTTATAACCTCTCTCTCTCACTGTCTCTCTTTCTCCTAGACTCCTCCCCTCTTTCCCTCCGCCACTTCAGATTCTAATCGGTCGCCGCAATTGAAGAAACCACCGCTCCCAAGGTTGAAATGGGCGGATCAAACTCACAATCGAGTATGACAGTGCTAAGGTTTATTTTTTTAGTTTTTTTAGTTGTATACCGGTGTTTGATTATGTGCACACAAGGTGTTTGATGAAATGACATAAGTGCACAAGTTTTTAGTAAACTGATAATTTTTGTGTGCTTGATCAATGTCTGTGCTCGATGAATTGTTGTTGATTTCTTGTGTTTGGTGAAACCCTCTGTGTTGATTTTTGTGATGGGAAACTCGTGCAGCTGCTAAAGATCCAAAGGTAGATGCTGCCTCGTCAGAGAAAGTATGTAGGCAGATGACCCTAGCATCATCCTTGTAGATCATAACAGAATCATCCCCGCTTGCTTGCCTGTACACAAAATATGGTAATACCAACTGTAATACCATTTCAGACACTGCACCCGAAGTTAGACTCAAGGAAATGAAGCCGGGGGAGCTTGAACAATGTTGTTTTTCTTACCGGTACATGTGATCTTTAGGAACACAGTAGTTCTTCTTTCTATCGGCTCCTTATTTTAGTTTTAGATTTTTAGCTTCTGTTACTTTCTAATGTCTTAATTCTAGTACTAGGATTTGTACCTTATCTTTTAATCAATGAATGCCTACGGGTTTGAATCAAAAAAAAAAACTATACTGTACCCCACAAGCTTCTTCAATTTTTTTCTGAAAGAGAAAAAAAATCCTAATTTTAATTTGAAGTACACAAATAGAAAAGCAATTGCCAACCTAATTTATAATTTTGATGTGATGTAGTATAAATGCTTGTGTTGGCCTTTTTTTATTTTTCTCGGACAAGTATCCTTATGGAAAAGCAATTGCAACTTTTGACATGAATTCTAAAATAATCAAGGTATAGTTGCACGCGTACTGTCATTATTTTAAATCAAATCCTACTCATGTCAATATGTAATGATACTTGTTGTGACTGATCCTTGGTATGACCAGGTAAATGAAGAATGGTTTATCATGCCATGGGCCTCCTTATCCTTAGCATTCATGGACATGCAAGAGAGCAACAGTAATAGCACCTCTCGTGGAACCAAGTGCGGTGACGGTTCTACCGGCAATCTATGTTTTAAAGGCTCTTACTGTAGTGCAGCTTGTGTTGGCGGTTGTTTGGCAGCAGCTGGTAATGAGGGTAGTCTTTGTTTTACAACTTGTATTTGGTCTTCTTTATCTTCTATCCCGGCAGCTAGCCAGACCGGTACTAATGGAATTAGCATGTTCATTACTGGATAAAGGAATTAACATGTTTTTAATACCATAAACTCAAAAAATAAAAAGTATATCAGGTCCATGCTAAGTTTTTAGAATGAAAGAGACTAAAACCGGTACTAAAGGACGGGTACTGATACTGACACAGACCTTGGGCGATTTTGCTCAAATTGAGCTCAAAATATTAGAGTTAAATTGTGAAATTGCGGTATAGGCAATGAGACTTAATTCATTTATTATATTTCCTGGATTGCATTTTAGTAATTGTTTTATATTCTTTGGGCAATGTAAAGAGAATAAGTTGGGAACATTGTGGTATAGGCAATGAGACTAATATTAAGTGACTATGCGATCTTACTTAGCAGTATGGTAAATAGAAAATAGACATAGTGCTGCTAATTTATAATTGTGTAACATAAATAGGAGAGGAGACAGTGCAAGCATGGCTAATTCTTCTAACTTTTATTTTCTGTTTCATCTGTGTTTATGATCTTTTATACTATTGCTGCATGAGGTAGTTAACATTGGTCTACAGTTGACGGTAAATTACTCTCCAGATTTCCAATTTTAGACTAGAGCACATGAGGTGTTTGTGAAAAAGACTTTTTAAAGCTGTTTATTAGTAAATTCACTTTTATTATTTTTTCATTGTTGATTTCAGATTTGTATGAAAGAACTGTATTGGAGAGATTCTTTAGCCAAAAGGGGTAGGAATATTGATTTGAAAATGAATATTCCAGCTAGCAATATATTAATTGAGGAAACAGTCATTACAATATATATTTTTTTTTCAATTTGATGAATTAATTGCGTATCTCAAAAATTTGGGAGAATTTTATCTAAAACCCAAATGCTTATGTTTCAAAACTAGAGTTATTTTAAAATTCGTAGTGCTGTGATTTATAGTTATATTCATCACTGAAATGGAGAGAAAAAAAAACAAAAACAAAAACATACTGCTGACCATTAATTCAAAACTATTAGCATGGGTCAGCCCATGCAACTACTAAGTCTCCACTATCCAGATTATTAGTATGGGCATAAAATAATATAAAAAGGGTCAACAAAACAATAGCATGCGCAGCCCATGCAAAAAGTCGATTCCAACCCTCCAGATTATTAGCATGGGCATGGTGGCCGAGTTTTAGCATGGGCCTCTACCTTAAAATAATATAAAATGTATCAACAAAACAATTGCATGCGACAGCCTATGCAAAAAGTCAGTTTCGACTCTCCAGATTATTTGCATGGGCATGGTGGCCGAGTTTTAGCATGGGCCTCTACCTTAAAATAATATAAAAATGATCAACAAAACAATTGCATGCGACAGCCCATGCTAATAATATGTCTCACAACTTCAAAACTATTTGCATGGGCATAAAATCAAGTATTTGCATGTACCTTTAATAAAATATACTATCTGAGTCGTTTTGGCGGGGCCTGGCTCACCCAATATTAGTTGCATGGGCCGATAGAAGACAATTGCATGAATAAGCAACTAGCAGTTGCATGGGTTGTGTTTTGCATGGGACAGCGCATGCAAAAAGGTAAACGAAACCAGAAATCCAAATTCTTTTGCATGGACCCTTCCTCCCCATGCTACTACGATTATTACCCTTGCAACAAATGAAAATTCTGGTAGTGCTAACGGTCTATCCAAACCGTTCAACATGATTATAAAATGAATATGTACTTGCAAACCAAATTTAACATTTTTCGAATTTTTTTACTATTTTTTTAGATAGGTAGAAAATCACTTGATCTGAAAATTCTGGACCATCCAAAAACAATGATTTTCTACCTATCTAAAAAAATAGTAAAAATATTCGAAAAAATGTAAAATTTGGTTTGCATGTACATATTCATTTTATAATCATGTTGAATAGTTTGGATGGACCGTTAGGATTTTGAAAACTCAAATTTTGAGCCGTATCACGGACCCATCCGTGCTATGTGTAGTACCATAGCCTCACTCATAGAAAATTGACTGGTTGATTGTATGTTTTTAACATCAAATTAATTAGTTCCCTCTAATATATAAATATTGTTCTTATAGACTAATATTTATTTGTTCCGTTTGACAATTATATATATATATATATATATATATATATACAATCCTCAAGGTGGGTCTGATGATGATACAAAAGTACAATGATAATGATGATCACCTATATATGTGATTTCCGTATTATTATCAGACGTGTAATGAGAATTGTAACTATATGTGCTAAAAGAACTAGAAAATATTAAAAAATATATCTAAGCGTTGAAGGAATAATATTTTATAATATTTTATTCACATGCAATAACTTGTTCAATGTTCTTAAAAACAACACCGTCACGCCATTGTATTTCTCATGATTATATATTACAAGTAATTAGTTTTAAGGCATGTGAAGTTAGGGCTGCAAACGAACCAAACCGAATCGAACTTATTTCCAGTTTGAGTTTGGTTTGAATTAATTTTGAACTAGGTTTGGTTTGAATTAATTTCGAACAAACTCAATTTCGAACCTTTACGAACTTTGTTACGACTTATGACTGGTCCATAGTGCGAAATTACAGCACTTACGACTTACGAGTTATGACTTATGACTGGTCCATAGTGCGAAATTACAACACTTATGACTGGTCCATATGCCAAATCAGCTTTGCTATTTTTTTATTTTCTTGATTTTCTGATGCTGGTAATGACAGATCTCTGTTGGTGGTTTTGCTGATTTTCTATATTTTTTTATTTATGGTTTAGACTATTGTATAGAAAGTTTCTGGTATGACAAGGGATCAGATTAAAAAGGACAAAAAAAAAATTTAACTGGCGTGTGCCATTTTTAAGGCAAAGAGAGGAGGAAATCGTAACAATAAAAATGGTCATCTATTTGATCTATAGGTTTACTGGCGTATACCATCTATTTGATCTATAAAACAAGCAACAATAAAAATGGTGTGCTTTTTAATTACTCGAAAGATGAGCAAATCGCAAGAAGGGCAAAGAAACGGCCGGTACCAAGGGTCGCCTCGCCTCACGGCCGGTCCCAATAATCAACCAACAAAGCAGAGATCAATGAGGGTCGCCTCGCCTCGCCTCACGGCCAGTCCCGGTTTGGTATTGCAGCCAAGTAGCCAACATTGGCAAACTCTAGGGTTTGGACTTTGGACTAAGCCAAAAATTCACAACCAACGATTATGGGCTAAGGCTGGTTTTGTTTAATTTTTCT
This sequence comes from Carex kokanica, assembly GCA_025461125.1. NCBI lineage: Eukaryota > Viridiplantae > Streptophyta > Magnoliopsida > Poales > Cyperaceae > Carex > Carex kokanica. The sequence continues at coordinate 328,205 of JAJGRX010001100.1, read as the reverse complement.
ATTTTGGACTTTGTTGTTGAATTTTTTTATTTGAGCTTGTAATTGGACCGGGCTTTCTATTTCAGAAGTCAGAATTCAAAGCAATTATGGACTGGACGGCTTATATTTTCATCAGTGAACATAAGTTATCAACAGAAATTATCGGTTCACGTGTGAGTTAATTTCGAAGTAAATTTGATTTGCGAACCTATTTCGAACGAACTAGGTCCAGTTTGAGTTTGGTTTGAATTAATTTCAAACTAAGTTTGGTTTGAAATAATTTCGAACGAACTCAATTTCGAATTGAACTTTTAATGAACTTTTAACGAACTTTTTCGAATCAAACTCGAATCGAATTACGAACTACGAATTTTTTGTACAGCCCTATGTGAAGTCATCAAATATTAATTATTGTCAAATTTAATAGTATATCTGCATTATTCAACTTTTTACTATTGAATATTCATCAATATATATTTGATGTATACTAATTTAATGTATCAGCTTAATTACTTTGTTGAATGATTATCAATTAAAATTCTATAATTTTTGATGTTACATTCTATTTGATAATATTTGTTTCAATTTAAAAATTAATTTTTTTCCAATATAAACTTTTAATTCCAAAACGTAGTCAGAAAATAGTCCTTACTTTCAATCAGCTTTATCCAAAATATCCAAAATACACACCATAAAAATCTACATCTTTGGTGGTTGTATCACATACCAATTAAATCTTTAACCATAGTAGTATTTTGTGTACTATGGTACCCACAAGTAGAGTGGGAAAAATGGCCCGGCAGAGCCAGCTTCGTCACGAAACGGCACGGTTACGGTACGGAACGGCACGGTTACGGTACGGAACGGCACGTCACGCGTGTCAGTTACATGCCGTAACTCGCGTGTCCCATGCCATGACCATTCGCGTGCCGTGTTCATCTTTTGAAACTTTGGCACGTCACGGCACGTAGTCACGCGAGTCACGTATAATTAGGACCATTAGATATTGATTTAATGGTGAATCTTGAGTAAACTATCCTAAATTATGATTAAATTGTCACGCGAGTCACGTATGATCATGACACGTTTAGGTACGGCGTGACTCACGTGGCGTGACCATTCTCGTGCTATGACCATCCTTGGACATTTTGATCACGGCATGTAAAAAATTAACTTGATCACGACACAGCAAAACACGAGATCAAAGTCACGACATGTTAGTCACGGCACGGCATGCCACGTTACGTTTTTTCCCCTCTGCCCATAAGTAACTACCAATAAATCCCAATGCACAGATACCAACAGAGGTGACTCCATTGAAATCACGTAAAATCAAATACAAAACGGAGGTGGGGCCCACTATTCCCATTGGCATTTGGCCTCAAATACCACGCAGAGGTTTGACTTCATTGAGATCTGCGACTCTGCTTAAAAAAAAAAAAAAAACTCAGTTGATTATTCTAAAAAACAAAAAATTATTATTTTCTGAAAGTTCCACCTAGGGGTGTAAACGGAGCGGATAATGCTGATATCAAATCCGTATCCGTTTTTCAATGAGCAGATACGGATACGGATACGGATAGTAAACGGATATCAAAATTCAAAATCAAATCTGTCTTAAACGGATACGAATACGGAGCGGATAATCCACGGATACGGATTCGAATACGGTTACAAAACGAATAATTGTCGGATAATTGAGTCATATGAAATTTAAGTACAAATACTAAATTAAAAAAATTAAAAAAAATTAAGAAAAACAAAAGCAAATTAAAAAAAGTAAAGAAATGGAGAAGATAGAGGAGTTAGGGAATATTAACCGCTGAAAGTCAAGTTACAGCGAAGCGGAGAAGTTGAAATTTCGGATCCGGATAGTGCGGATATCCACTCTGTTTATACTTTCAAATAATTATCCGTATCCGTATCCGAGTTAAATTTTCCTTTACAAAAAATATCCGTATCCGTATCCGTGATATCCGTATCCGTTTAAATCTGGATTCGGATAATAAACGGATTCGGAGCGGATATCCATATCCGTTTGCAGCCCTAGTCCCACCAATCGTTATAAAATATTGTGGATAAAGTTCGTACGACACATGGGGTCAGAAATTCGGATCCGGATCACCGTCCGATCTATTTTGACACCAATATTAAAGTAGTCCTGTGCATTATATACATCGGATCGAATTGATCCTTATTGAGATTGGACCGTTTGAATCTAAATCAAACTTTAAATTTGAGTAATTTCATAATCCGGACTCTGGGTTCATGGCCCATGCATGTTCTCTGGATTAAAGTTCGTACAACACATGCAAACCTTAAAATATTACAAATGGAATCATTTATTATTTATTGATTGCAATAACATATTAGTAGAAGATAGATCAAATATGTTAACTGTATCTAGAAATTAATTTTCTTTGAGAGCGAAATGAGTATAATATTATTCTTCAAGATCAATTTAAAGATCATTAATTTGTGTGATGTATTAGCTAGTTTTGAACCGGAAAAAAAATATATTTCTCAAAGTTTGCATACAAGGTCATACATGCGGGTTATACCCTCATTTCATGTCATTTCATTGAATGAGTTACACCTTACAATGGTTGTAACTACAAATTGATAAAAAGAGAAAAGCAAAGCTCAATACATTTGAGCTGCAAAAGAAAACAGTAAAAAGGAAAAGAAAACAAGAAAAGAGTCTGAAAAACACAAGTAAAAGGAATAAAAAAATTTATTGCTTCAACTCTGAGATTCTTCTTGGCTGTTCTTGAGCTCCCGTCCAGATCCGCACCAGTGGTACCGCCTTTCGTACTAGTCTCTGAGTTCAACCCAAACTGTTACCAGAAATTGTTCATGCTGTTTCTCCATAGCCAGGTTTACTAGGACCTGTACCAGTGGTACCGGGACGCCCTTCTATGCTACAAAAAGACTGCAATTGGCATAGTTGACAACCTCCACTCAGCCCTTGTGAGTAGGTTATCTCTCCTTATTGTGCTCATAAAACCGTAGCTGCCATATGACTTCTTGTATCAATTCGTCCGTGCTCTTACGTGAATCCGTGAAGCACCTTGCACAACTTTCTCTCCACACTGTGTATTGCATGATTAGCATTCTGGTTTTTTGCTCCTGATTCATGTAACCTGTCATGTCCCTGTTTGTTATTTCGATTGTTGGCACCGTCGGCCATCCTTGCACTGGCTGTTTCGCTTTTAGCAAGTCACACAGTTGTAACATGTACAAACAATCCTGAAACAGATGGACGTCTTCCCGTCTCGGCAGCCCATCTACATGGTCGTACACATTTGTTAGTTGCAATATTCATTTGGATTATACAGTAATAATGATAAAATGCTTTTATAAAATAATTTATGTTTTGTTAATTAATAAAATGCTTGATCACAACTCTTGAAATAACTTTTTTCAAGTTTTCCTTCATGAATGTTATCTAAATATTACCAAAATCTTGATAAAAGTAATTCTCAGCAAGTTATAATATTTCTGACAAATAAATAATTATTTATCTACGAAGACCCATTATAAACAATATCTCACTTTTGAAAAAACTTGGTAGGTTTGATTTTGCTTTTCGTTTTATTTGGAGGTCAGTGAAGCATTTCTTTGGCAGTTGATTGATGGTGTCCCTCTTGCGAGTAAGAAAATTATGATAATTAAGTGTATATTAAATTAAACCTGATTCCCTTCACACATGGCAATCACATGGTTGCCTTCACAGTTCACGTGGTTTGCATAGTTGCATGTGCCACTATATTAAAGTACTCGTCAATGTCGTATCGCTGTCCCCCAACGTTTATCTTCGATTCCAGCTTAGGGTGAATTCTTTAATCCGATATTCTTTTGGGAGAATTTCACGTATACCCCTCAAAAACTTCAAAATTCCCCGTACTTTTAGACTATTACGGGAAAGGCGTAGTAAAATCTCATTAATTCAATACCACATTCTCCAACTATCCCCATTACACATTACAATCTCTTTTCCTCTTGAGCAATAGCTGTAGCTCTCACTCAAAACAAAGATGGCCATGATACTCGATGCCTTCCTGTCCAGGTTTAGCGACCTTGTTGTGCAAATGGTGGAAGATGAGGTGGGCATGCTGCTGGGCATCCCTGGCGAGGTTGAGAAGCTCGGCGAGACCATTCGTGACATCCAATGCGTCCTTGCCGATGCCGAGAACAAGCAGAGCAAAAGCAATGCCATCGAGCGGTGGCTTATGAAGCTGAAGGATGTCATGTATGATGCCGATGATGTCATTGACCTCTGTCAGATCAAGGCAAAGGAGCGTCTTGCTGCCTCCAGTTCCAGTCCCCCTTCGAATGCTCGCTATGGCTGCCATTTTCTGTCTTGCTTCCGCAACCCGTTATTTGCACATAAGATTGGTTCCAAAATTAAGGATATCAATTCCAGACTGGACGAGATTGCCAAGAGAAAGGCTGCTCTGGGTTTAAATGAATCACAAATCATTCCTGGTCCTTCCGATCGAGTTCGCCGAGTGGACTCGATCATCACCCGCAAAACTGATCCCTCGATTGTGCTATCTGATATTGTGGGAGAAAAGATTGAACAAGATACTGAGCAGTTAGTGAACTGGCTGACAGACGAAGAGAAGGATGCGAGAGAAATCGTTTGTGTTGCTGCTATTGTGGGGATGGGAGGAATTGGGAAGACCACTCTAGCCAAAAAGATCTTTAATGATCCGAGAATTAGAGAGGAATTCCAGTTAAAAATTTGGGTTTGTGTCTCAAAGGAGGTGAAAGGAATAGAATTGTTGAAATGTGTGATTCGGGAGGTAGGAGGTGATTACGGTGCCGCCCAGGAAAGATCAGAGTTGGTGCCTTTACTCAAGAGCCTCGTCCAGGGGAAAAAGTTCCTTCTGGTTCTAGATGATGTTTGGGAAGAGAGCCGAGCGGTGTGGGATGATCTGTTGCGGGCTCCCATGAGTGACGGAGGTTACAAGATTAGGTTACTTGTCACCACACGAGATGTAAGAGTTGCGGATAGAATGAGGGCCACAAAATTACACCGCGTAGGGAAGTTATCTCCTGAAGATGGCTGGTCTCTATTAACAAAACAGGTAATTAAAGTTTATACTTTGTTTAGCCTTGACCTTGCTACTTTTGCCTTAGAAGTTTAGCATTGTCTAGTTGATCGTGATTTAAGTATTGGGTTCAGTCGTATAACAAATCCAAACTTATTTAATCCTAACTAAACAAAACGGAATTTTGTATAAGATTTTACAATTCACCACAATTACACCTGGTAGCACTTGATAAGCAAAATGGAATTTTGTATAAAGCAATGATAGATATAGCGCCTATAATTATTTTCCTAATTAATGGAACTCTAAATTAATATCTCTGTTTGATAATAGGGAATTTCTAACAATTAATATATTCTATGAAATATTTCCACTAGTGAACTGATAGGTGTTAAGATTTTAATTGATGGATTGGAGTTTCGGGTAAGAGGAGAGTAAGCCCAACATTAATTCATTTATTAGAATACGGTGCATCACTACTGAACTGATTGGTGAGTGTGCCGTGCTGGCATGCAAAAAATTATAAAATCCGGGCATGGCATACCTTCGGGCACTGTGTTTCTCCACCCCCGCCGGCGCCTCCTTGCCGCTGACGTCTCCTTATTTTCCGGCAATGAGGTGCTCGACTCTCCCGACATCTCATTGCCGTGAATCGTTCTTGTCACATCATGTTTCACGTTTTCCAATATTATTTCTTTATTAAAAAAGTATTTTAATTTTTTTCATACTAAAAATCCAATAAAATAGTTAAACTTGAATAATAACATCACATTTGGTCATAATGTGAACATTACGTCGTGATGTGACAACCCTCCACCATTTTAGTCACTTCACATGAAAATAAACTTTCAATCACATGACACGATGTGACCAAATTACAATGTTCTACCTTCACTGCTCCCATGCTCAACTTACACTGCAAAACCATGACCCCTTCATGGTAAACCCATACCCTACATCGGCTACAAACCAACAACTATTGTTCACCTTTGAGTCAACTACGCATTGTTCCGCCCAAAAGTTGTCACGTCATGCCCATTGAACTGTGCTCCATGCCCGAGCTGCGGTCGTGCTGTGTTCGCGTGTATCATGCTTTTAGCAATTAACAATGCATGACATAAACCAGGAACCTATACTTGAATCACTTTCTGATGCACAATAATTTTAGCTTTGATAAGTATGTTTACATTTTTCTCATTTTTAATAATTTTATTGTGTATTTTGATTTTTTTAATATATTACTCATCGGAAGTGCATAAATTATATTTAATTTATATTTCATCATCACCAGTAATGCTATTGATATACATATATATAACAATTAAAGTTCTATGATACGGTCCCTATGTCGTTTGATTGATAAATATTTTTTAAAATTCATTATTACATGCATGTGATGCCACCTCTTCGTTTGGCAAGTTCTACTACAATAGTCCTGGAAGCTTTTCAAATTCATAATTTTTAAGCATTAATTCAAATTTTTGCAAGTCCATTTTCTCTTTCTGTGAAAATTAATTCCATTTATTTTATCTCCGGTTTTAAAGAAAATTAAATAAGCTTTTTGTATCTAAACATTAATAAAATTTTAAAATTATGTGGTTTATTAGAGTTATCTTCTTCTTGTTTGGGTAAAAGGTTAGTTTCGAATTTTCTTTTTAAGTAAATACCTTATATAGTTATACGGTTACATGATTACACCTTCTGATTGGTAGTCTCATCATCACATGGTTTTTTTTAATATAGATACTATAAATAGTCATGTATTAAAAAAGAGAATATTAGAAAATGGATGGAAAAAATATTTTGTCTACATTAGTATGGCCTGTTTAACAACCGTGATCCAAAATAAAACCCAAGCCCAAAACTAACACTGAAGATTTCATATGGCCTAATGCACCTAATTGGTGTACTGTAAGCGCCCTTTGAGTATCCTTTGAGATCATGGCTGGTGGTTCTCAAAACCAAGTATTGTGAAATTAATTTTATTTACGGTAAAAGCTGAATATTTTGCATGACATAGAAAAAATACACCGAAAAACTTTATAATTACCAAAACTGGAACTTATATTTATTCATTATTTTTTAGACATTTCTTAAGAAACTTTTTTCAATTTATTTACTACTTATATATTTTTTACAATTATACCGAAACACAAAATACTAAAAAAAATTCACATGCCTAAAAATTATTGTGAGAATAATTTTGATTAAAAAAAAATAACTTGCTTTTATTCTCTATTTTTAAGAAAATTTTCATAATTTTTTCGTACTTATTTACTACTTTCAAATATTTTCTCAACTTAGGCAAACACAAAAAAAAAAAAACTTATGAAAAATATAATTTAAATTTATTTCTGATTTCTGGATATATTTTCATGTTTTTTTATACATTATTATATATTTTGTAACCATTTCTTTGCATGATTTCACTAAAGGAAAAAAATGACACGACACACCTAAACACGCCTTATCAAGTTGTACCATGTCAGTATTCGTGTTGTGCCCATTAATGATATTGTGTGGCACCAGCATAGAACAACAAATTTAAATTCAAACCTAGACACTCTATTTAATAAAAATATGAGGGCCGGAGTCTCTGATGTTTTTATTGCAGCTATCATAAGTAGTTTAGTAGGTCAAAATAATCGCCTTTTGTTTCATGTGCTAACTTCACTATTGGTTTTGTTTATACAGTGTGTGAAGATTCAAAATTAATTTAGTTATCCAAAATTAGTCAGTAACCCACAATTTTACATCGAACAAAGATGCTCCACAATTGGTTGCACTGCTTTCCAATTATTCAGTACAAAACGAAATCAGCTAATAATTTGATTGCACTTCTTTCTTTCCTAATTTTTGTTCTCTTTTCTTTGAAAATGAGTTTTTGTTCTCTCTTAATTAATGTGCTATACAGTTTTTGCTCAACCTCAATATTTTATCATAACCCTAAGATTTCTAATTCTTCTACCATGTGAACATCTAAAGTTTCTAAGTCACTTGACATATATAAAAAATATAAATGAAAGCATTAACGTTCCTAACTTTTTCATTTATTCGACAGGTACTTCAACATGATCAAAAGGAAAGTGAGATTCAAGAATTTAAGGATATTGGGTTGCAACTAGTTGAAAAGTGTGATGGTTTGCCTCTTGCTATCAAAACCATAGGTGGTGTGCTTTGCACAAAGCGCAAAACCATAGTCGAATGGCAAACAGTTCTAAAAAGCAATATGTGGTCCATTGATGGGGTGCAAAGTATCCACCATGCATTTCATTTGAGCTACGAGGACCTTTCATCACCTTTGAAGCAGTGCTTCATCTTTTGCTCCCTCTTTCCGGAAGATTTTGAGTTTGGTAAAACAAAATTAATCTATCAGTGGCTAGCAGAAGGATTTTTGCAAGATAAGGTAGATTTCTGGGAGTTGGGAAATGACTACTACACAGAGTTACTGGTACGAAATCTTTTGGAAGCTACTGACAAATTATATGATCAAGCAGAATGCAAAATGCATGATCTCCTGTGGTCGTTTGCCCGCCAATTAGGAAAAGATGAAAACTGTGTATTAAAGGAGGGACGAGTTTTAACCAGGCATGAGGGTTCACTAAAAGTACGGCGTTTATCTGTAGAAGGAAATGAGGTCAACACTGAATTAATTAAAAAAGAAAATGGGTTGAGAACATTATTGCTTCGCGATAAACCTAAAATTGCAGTCGATTATCTGTGTAAATCCTTTCCAAACCTCCGCATCTTAGAACTAAGTGGTTCCAATTTCTCAAGCCTACCAGATTCTTTGTGTGACCTCGTGCATCTGAGATACTTGGATGTCAAAGGTTCAAATATAAGAAATCTTCCAAGTTCCATTGGAAATCTCAAATATCTAGTATATTTGTGTCTTGAAGGGTGCAAAAGTTTGTCCGATGTCCCAAGTAGTATCATCAATCTACAAGAACTGAAATTTCTCGGTACTGATGATTCAGGAGTCAGGGGAATCCCAGCAGGCCTAAATAAACTAGACAAGCTCGTTAAACTATACGGATTCAAGCCAGACAAAAATAGTCTGGAAGGATTTAGTAGCCTAGACAGCATAGAAGCTCTATCACAGCTAATTTCTCTCACTTTATACAGTTTAGAGAAAGTATCGGACAAGAGCATAGCAAAAATGGCAAACCTTCAAAATAAAGATAGTCTACAAGAGCTAAATTTTGTTTACGAAACATTGAGCCCGGAAGAACAACTTTCCCAAACTAATGAAAAGAAGATCTCAACTGAGGATGTTTTAAATGAGCTCTGTCCTCCCCGTTCTCTAGAAATTGTTGAAATTGTAGGTTACTTTGGCAGCCATCTTCCTAATTGGCTAAATTTGAGGGCAGACCTTCCAAACTTGAGATATCTTAAAATCGAAAATTGTGCATGCTTTGAGGAGCTTGCGTTGTTAGGCCAACTTCCCAATTTGGATTATCTTGAAATAATAGGTGCATATTCAGTCGTGAGTGTGGGAGAAGAGTTCTTGTGGGGAGGTATCCAAAACAGAGATATGATAACAACAAGTTATCCTGCCAAGTCCGCATTTCCCAAATTGAGTAAACTAATCTTTGAAGGGATGCCCAATTGGAAAGAGTGGCAGTGGAATAAGGGACAGGTAGCCATGCCCAAGCTAAAAACATTACATATTACAGATTGTCCCCAGTTGAGATCTCTTCCGGAGGGCCTTTTGCATCATGCTACTTCCTTAGAGAACCTATATATTACGAGTGCTAATGAGCTGATTACTGTAGAGAACCTCCCATCAATCAAAGATATTCGTGTTTTTAGAAACCCAAACTTGGAGAGGATTTCAAATTTGCCCAGCATCTCATATATTCTAATTGTAGAATGCCCAAATCTAAAAGCTATGGAGAACCTTCAAGCTTTACAATCGATGGGATTAACTGATTTTAACATGGAAATCCTACCAGATTATTTGAGAATGACAATGCCACATAAGTTAAGAATTTATTGTAGTGAGGAGTTGGTGGTGAAGATTGTAAGCCAAGAAGAAAGTGGTTCTGAGTGGAACAAATTCAAGCACATTCCTAAGGTGACTATCTACTCATCTGGAGAATCTTTCTATGGTACTTACCAGAAGACACCATTCAGTTTCACCACCAATGTAAGCACAAGGTCAGTTGACTCACTTCAGAGATCTGAGATGATGCCACAGCAAGAGTAGAAGCTTTCTCTTGCCATTACTCATTTTGTTCAGGTAGTCTAACTAGCTTTATATTAATTATCATATAATTTTTTTCAAAAATGAGATTCAATTTATTTTTTGCTATATAACTTTACAGTAGTCTTTTACTAGCTATCACATAAAGTATAGAATTTACAATTTGGATTGGTCTGCTATATCAGTTGTACCAGTACAATGTGGCAATTGTACTGTCAGTTCCATAATTTCCATACAGTTTAATTTGCCCTTTATCTCTGAATTTTTGCATTTCGATGAGCCATTAATTCATTTGTCATTGAAGAGATTTTCTCAAAAAGTCTAATTCATGGTTTTTTGAGCCCATTTTCTAATTATAGAAAATCTTTAAATGGGAGAGACAAGTGTAGTGGGTACAAATTCAAATTTCAGTACCTATTTAATTATCTTCCAAGTACAAAAAGCACCTATATATGCAAATGAATTAGTACCATACCAACACGGTCCTGACGTGAACTTGGTTTTTGAATAGCTTATTCTTCTCTTTTTTTGACCCACTTGTTTCTTTTATCATGCTTCCTGATTTTAACTGGGGGTTTAATTTACTATAAAAAGAGCAAAGATTATTTTGGACTGGTTATTTCAAATAGCACCATATCTCAATTATCTAGTTCATAACATTCATACAATTTTGAACTCTTGCATTCTGGTTTTATAATTAACCAACCAATGAATGTCAATAAAAAACTGAGAGATAATTTTTTTCAATTTGAATCCATGCAAAACAAACATAACATGGATTGTGCTGTATTACATTGATGAGGGTGTAGTGATAGGGCTTGAATTTTACAGATTTTATGTTCTTCACATCTTTGAATTTTACAGAATTTTAGTTTAGAATTCAACAAAAATGTAACTAGTAAATTTAGGCACTGAGCGGTACTCAAGATGTAACAATGTTATCACCACAATTTATTTATAATTTTCATGTTTTGCATTAATGTGGTATACATGTCATTTAAGTTGGGATTGTCTATAGCTATTTAATGCAGGTATCAAGTTTCCTCAAACAAATACATATATAGGACTTAGAAAGAACATAAAAGATTATTTTTGGAAACATGCCAACAATCCATAATTAGTTTGTGGATTTGATGCACAATATGTTAAAGTCTCAGTACGTACTAAAAAGATGATTTATATGTTTCTGTTTGTGCTTTGTAGATTTAGCATCTAATGGAGTCGAATGCTGAGATCTGCAAAAAGAGGATTGTGGAGGGTAAAATAAACTATTGGGAATTAAGGAGATTTCTGCAAAAGGATGCTTTTTATTTGATTTTTTATCTACTTTGGTTTGCCCGTTGTTTTTGTAGTCATTTGTTTTGGGTTGTATTTTCCCAGTACTTTTTTTTCTTTCTGTTTGTTTATGTAATAAAAAAACATATTTATTCGGACGAGACTGGATGATTTGCCCCGGCCGAACAAACAAAATCATTCATCTTTTTGAATAGCTGGTTTGTACTTTTTTTGGTTTTTTTTTTATTAAAATGAGTCCGTTATAATTTTTAGAACTGAACAATTCTCAAAATTATAATATATATAATTCAGTACAGCAGATGGAGTCTTCCTATGCGCAATGCTGATATTGCAGAGATGAGATGCAGTGGAGGTGGGGAATGCAATTGTCAATTGGTAATTTCTCATACTGTACCGATTTCAATTTATAAGGTCACTTTCCAAATGCAATTTATGGGGGGGCATAAATCGATGAGGTTATATATATATACTGAGTTTTGCTGAATAGGATTATGACTGACTAGACTCAGTTGTTAGTTCACGAACAAACCAGCTAAGTATTACAATCATTATTTTTAAATTATGAGAGGCATTAATTAACTAGATTGGTTAAGTTTTCATATTCATGTTATCAATTCCTGTTTGCTAAATTGTAGCATAGTCCCCAAACTTGTACACCTTGGAAAGAGGATAAACGCTAAAGATGGAGAGGAGAGCAAGCAGAAATCGCAGGTACCAACATTTTTATTACGGTCAGAGCACAAAACACCTGACAAAACTGTGGAGGGGTATACTGAATCAACGTTCTCATTTACAACCACATCTAAAATGGTTAATTGTAAATGACCGTCAGTATCCTTCTAAACTAGTCCTAGTTAGGTTTTGACCATAACAAACTTGAGACAATGCTTGGTACCGAACATGCCCAGACTATCATTTAAGAGTATTTGCATGCTCCTCTGAATTCAAATATACCTGACAGGTTGGTATTTACTTGTGCAACAGATGAGCTTTTCACTCTAAAGAGAGGGTACCGACTCCTAGTTCAATCAAACTCTGTACCGGTCTCAGCCACCCAAGGATTGGACCCCTCCTTTGAAGAGTGATCTGGCATACATTCCTTGTTACCCCACGGGTTGGAATTTTTATTTGGAAGGCAATTCGAGGCGGTATACCAGCTTGTCAGGTTTCTTTTTGAAGGTTTTTTATTTTTGAAGGTTAGCTTGTTAGGTCTTGCACCGACCTATAACTCAAATCGCTGCTCTCTGTCCGTTATGCAGATCGACCCTGAAATTGTTTCACATCTTTTGTTCCATTGCCGCCATGCTTCTGCTACGTGGTTTCAGTCACCTCTCGGTATCTGAACTGATTTGTTACCGGGTTCGGAGTTGTGCCAGATACTTCAATCCCTTTGGTGGCAGCTTGACAAGCTTCAAAAATAGCACTCACAATGATTATATCATGGCAGATTTGGAAATCGATATGTTCTAAAACTATTCTTAGGTACAGCTTTATCCCCGAGTCACACTTCACACGAGGTTTCTGACTTTCTGTGCTATCTGACATTATTCAGTGTTCTAGCTATGCGCAAAATCTCAACATATCCTCTGCCCAGTACAAACCTGTTCACAATCTCAACTTGATGGTTTCTGCTGTTGGGTTGATGGTACCATTTATATTTTGTTTGATAACGGTACGCTGGTACAGTATGGGGGGAAGGATGTTCTCAGCTGCATTCGTCATATCACATGGAGGGACTGACATTACTGTGAGGAATGCAAGCGGTTCAATCCAGAGGCATTGAGCAGTGCAATTTTTACTCAGATTCAGAGGTACTGGTACAATCTCTGACAAATCCGCAGGCCCCGGTATGTGTGCAGGTATATTCTGAAACTATGCAAACTATTGCATAGTTTCAGATTTCTTTTTTTTACTGAAAATACTGTAAATATTGCTTGTTGCAAAGCATCATGTATACTGTGAAGCAATTTATTAGAATTCTAGTTATAAACAGCAGTAAACAAGTAATGTGCTATTGAAGTTGTCCCCTAGATACCATTGCATGTTTATGTGCAGTTTTTTTGTGTGAAAAACTGTATATGTAGTTTTTAATTAACTAAATCTGAGACAATATCTGTTTTTAATTTCTTTCTGATTAATTATTTTTTCCCAAAAGGAATGGGCCAATGAACACTGAAGTGAAACAAAGAAAGGTTGAGAATCAAAGGCGAAGAGCTAGTAGACCAAATGAAAGCACTCGCCCTGAGGAGGTACTAATAAATTTTGCAGTTTCATCCCTGAAAAACTTCTCTTTTCTTTTTAATTATATAAATTTTGCAGTTTCATCCAATGGTAAAAGGATTGCTGTACTAGACAGTTGCTTCTGTACATCTTTGGGTAATATTGGTAATGTAGTTAGATATAATAATAAATAAAAACCACAAAATTAATGCTGAAATGACCAATGATGAAACATTCTGAATTTTTTTCTGAAAAATTATATGTATTTTTTATTTTCTTAATAAAGGGTAAAAGGGTACTTTATAAATTTTAAATGAGTTTTAAAAGAAAAGATAATAAAAACGTTATTGCCACTTTGCTAAATTTTAAATGAGTTTTAAATTTCAAAGTTTTTGAGGGGTATACATGAAATTTCCCCTTAAAAGTAATTGCTAGTTGCTAAATTGTTACAGTTTTTGTTCGTTTTGTTCTCTTATAGCTTGGTGATCAAGAAGAAAAGGCTAAAACTGACACAAATAAAAACATGCTAGCTATTTTTGAAATATTGAGACGGAAAAAGAGTACGAGATTAGAAAATTTTGGTGCTGAACAGAAACTCGTTCGCTCAACAAATGTGGTCACCATTTAGTCTGTAAGTGCTTCAATTTCTTTCAATCATTTTTTCACATTAGAATGTTTATTTTGTCTTGAGTATAATTGTAGCTTATGTTGCTATTAATATCATATTGGGCCATATAAAACAGTAAACTGGGCCATGAATATGTTTAATTCTTTTTTTTTTTGGGTTGGTTGTACTGGGTACTGTTATATGATGTGGGTACTTCTAGTTTGGTCTATTTTTAGGTTTTATGTGATTTACACTTTGCTTTTGAAATTAAATGGAGGCAGGTATACCCTTTGGGGGTGTTTTCTTAGAAAGAAAAATATTGTATCAGATCATTTACAGTTTGTTTATTTTCATAATTTTCACAAATTAGAGTTTTGAAAGAGTGACCACCATGGATGATATGTTCTTAATTAAGTGAATTTTCATATGTTGAAAAAATGCTTCACAGCAGCAAGTGCAGTTGCCACAGGGGAAGTCTCATACAACCACTTTGTCTTTCGGTTCGATTTTCAAGACTGGAAGGTACATTAATTCTCTAGCAAACCAAATTTATGACTTTCACCCTAATTTTTGCTTATATTTCATTTCTTTCTAAACATTCACATGCAGCTAATGAAAGAGATGGTTGAGTTGGGTGGACAATTGATGTCACACAGAAATCGTCTAATTGCAAATCCCACAGAAATGGAGGGACCCACACAAAGAACTCTGATTCAGAAGTTTACAAGGAATCGAGATTTTGTGATGCAAGATGACTTAGTTGTGGTTGATGAGTCACTAGAATTTGCTGATTTTGTTAATGTTAAGACACGTAGACGTCTCTTTGATGATTAGTTTAGACGTGAACATTGTTTTGGGGTATAGTGTTTCTCATGTCTTCATGGCGGGCTCTGGATGCTGTACCATGTGAGAAATTTGCTTGTGTATATATAGTGGTTATTTTCCTTTCTATTTTTCATTTTGCAATCAACACAAGTAAAAAGTTATAATATTTTTTTTTTTATAATGTTGAATAGTTCTTATTTCTTAAATGTGCAATTGGTTCCAAAGTTATAAATGCTTGAAGATAGCAAGGTCAGGATAGCATTGCTTTAGATTATGAACTTTTGTATCTTGTCATGATATTTTGCAGTTAATTAGAGTGGAGTTATCACCTTTTTTTTTAAACTCGAAGATTGTGGGTTAATGTTGTTTGACAGTTTAATTAAAAAATCTTAAAAATAAAAAGAGGTTAAAATGATCATGACCAATTCGACTCTAATTTACTTGGGTAAATAATTGCCATTCTAATTTTTTTATGAGAAATGAAAAGTTAGAAAAAAAAACTAGAACGCCAATATTTATGCAAATATTTTATTGTAATCTAATGTGACATGATCTTGAGCTCCAGATTTTGTTATACTAGTCAAGTACTAACAATTAGATCATTATCTTTTAGTCTAGAAATGCTATAATTATGTAGAAATTTTGTAGTCATAAAATCATTATGCTTGCACACAATATATATGATATGATTAAATGATTATTGTGTGCTGTCTTATTATAAAAATGATTCTTACACATACATTATACTATATAATTCAGAGAATTAAATTCTTTTGTTTATTGTTTAAGTTAATAAGTTGTAGAAGTTTTCTAATTAACTAGCTTTAAAATATTTGACTTTAAATGTCTTTAATTAGTGATTAAGATATTTGAGAAAATCAATATTGAAACACTTGATATATTTCACTTCCAATTGACAGGTATGATAATATTATTTGTTTTAGTTGATAATTTAATTGCATTGTCTATATTAGTTGAGTGTTAACTCATTTTAATTTTTTTTTGTAGTTGTAGCTAGCTGCACAGAGTCAATCTTGATTCATTGAGTGTTAAATTTGTGGCTTTTGTTTAATTGAAAAAAAACTCTTGACTTTCTTTTTCTCCGACCATCCATAATTCATTTTTAATTCTAAATAAATAAGAAGAATAAAATAGATATACCCAACGGAGAATCATGCCATAGTTTTAATTTTTTTTTTTTTTGAAATAATCCCCTGGTCCATATTTGAAATGTCTTAAATCATGCCATGTAAAAAATCCATTGCCTTAGGCTCATATTTTGAAATTTCTTATTTTCTTAATTGTAGGATTGTGCAAATCATGACCAACCCTCAACAAAATGTTGATTGGAGATTGAATATTTGCTCTTTTTTATCGGTCTGACGGGTTTTCTGAAAACGACCGCAGGAATTTTGGCAATTCCCGTCTCAGAGTTGCCCGACGGGTAAGGGAAGACAATGAGAAATGTTTATAATTATATTTGCAATATTAATTTTTTTGTTTTTTTTTCTGTATAATTCTTTACTCAGCAATACACATATATAGACAACAAATTTGATAATGTATGTAATGTGTTTATGCTTTACGTAGAAATATGTGATGAGTTGTCTCGGAATATGACAATATTTGTCAAAATTTCCTTGTTACTTTTGCTGACATTGAGCAAATGACTTGATTTTTCTAATACTGTAGCAGATAAATAATGTGGTAAATGATATTACCTCCGAATGTTTTCCTCCATAATGGTCTTACCATTAGTATATTGATTAAATGTTTTTTACTTAAATAAATATTAATAGTCATGTCTATAGAGTATAGACCATAGTGTTAAATTTGAGTTATGGTCCTTAACTTTTAACTTATCTTAAATAATGTTAATTTTGAGTTGTATAGCACAACCCGATATAACATAATCCTTGTAACTCTTTTTATCCTAAAGCCCAGAAAATATTATAAACTAGTTGCAGATTACGAAGGGTCTGAAAGCCCAAAGAAAATTGAGGGCCTATAACAACCGAAAGAAGTCTCTTGATGTATATATATTCAATTTTTTTAAGCCCAAAAAATATATAGGTCCCACATGTATTAGATCGAAATTTGATCAATATTCAATATGAATGTAACTATGTATGTTCTTCATGCTGCAAGTGATTCTTAAGCTTCTATCAAAGCAATATGTTGTTAATTTAGACATTAAAATGGTTCGGCAATAAAACCTTTATTTACGTTTGGACAATTTTTTATTGTTTGTTTGTTTTTTTATTTATTTATCTATCTATCTAGCACAAAAAAAAAAAAATTAAAACTCAATATTATAGACATAATGTACATTATCAAAGATGTAAACTCAATTTAAAACAAAATAATTTGATAACTATTCACGCAAAATCTTCATATCAAAGATGAAAACTCATTTAAATAATTCGAGAAAAATTTGTTTTGAAGCTTTGTTCAACACCATTGAAAACAGCAATTTTCAAACCATCTTAATAAATAGCAAAAAAAATTCCAAAAAATATAAAATTTGATCTCCAAGCACATTTTAATATAGATTGAACATCTAACGGTTTGGATCAACTATTTGAACTTCAAAAATCGGAAAATCACTTGGTAGCACCGGGTGGCTAGAAACAAACATTTTGATATTAGCCACTCTAATATATGTATATATTTAAATGGTCGTGATCGCAAATACCAATAAATTTATATCTTAATTCTATCGGGACCATACAAGTATGGGAACGGCTCCGATCTTAAATTCTTGATCGGACGGCTTGCATTTTGTTTTTGCTTTTCTCAAATTATTCAGCAGGAACGTAATAATTGTGGCCATTCTGTGCAGCGAATCATATTCAAAGGTAAATGGGTAAAGAGGGAAAACTTGTGACGTGTGTCCCTTACCTGGCGACTGGAGCACTCCTCAGTTGTCCGATTCCAAGTTCAGTCGTTCGGTTTCGAAGTGTGATTCACAGCATCCCTCTGAACAAGAAGTTTTTTAAGTTTTATTTTAATCAATTAAATTAGTTTTGAGGAAGGCTCTTCAGTCTTCACACAATCCCAGTGAAACCCCAATTGAATTTATTGCCAATCAAATTAAATAATTTCTCACATCTCCTGTCTTCTTCTGGCGATCAAAATTGGGTTTTGCCTTTTTGTTTCATTTTCGATCGGTTGCTTTAAAATCGGACGAAAGTAGCACCACACTGTACTTCTCCTTTACTGACAGCACGGCGCTACATTCTCTTCGTCCGACGCAACTCCTGCCATCCACTCCTCTCCTCTCAGCTCACTTCCTCTCTCAAGTGTCTCTTGCACTTGAACTGTTTGTCAAAATGCTCCTGAGGACTATTGTCGCTCCAAGCAGCTGGAATCACTTGTGAAAGAAGGCTGTTGTTCGGCCACCCTCACTATTGAAGACGCTCTTTGATTTTTCAACCGTCTGATGGCCACAAGAACCTGACACCGTCCATTTTCTAGAAGCAATTCTAAGGTAACACTTGCTGTGCCAGTTCCTTTAGGTTCTTTGCATCTAGGCCAGAAATTTATCACCTTCATAGATTCTGGGTTCTGTATTTGGTACAATTTAGGAGTCCTCTAACTTGCACACAAGTTGCTTGATAAAATGTCCCACAGAGACGATACAGTATTGGTTCAATTATTTGAGCCTTTCCATTGGGAGTTATCATTTAGCTTTCATTTTCTAAATAGTGAAGTAACACTTAAAACCTATCAATTAATTGCAGGTGTTAACCATATAAATCAGTTATTATGCAACTTTGTTGTGTATCTAAATTGTGGCAAATTAGAAGCAACAGACCATATGTGAAGCTGAATTATTTACGAAGGAAATTGCAGTATTGGTTTTCAACCAACTACCAGTTGAGTAATGTTAAATCAACAAATAAGAGAATGAGAACACACTAATAGTACTTTTCTGAGGAATACATCTAATTTATTTGAATATTTACTAGCTTATGAGGTAATTATGGTTCTGATAGTTCTCTTTCCCCCTGTTATTTTTATTTTTTTTTATTTTTTTTGAGAAAAGGCACTAAGGCCCATTGTATTACCAGAAAAACAGTATTTACAACAGTTAAGTCCTAAGTAGTTCCCTCTGCTCCCATAATATAAGCCCAAACAGTGTTGAAGGTCTCAGAAACTCAACACTTGCTTCACAGATGGAACTGTCAGCTAATGGCTACTACCATACCAGGTACAGGAGTCAAGACAGTTCTAGTCTCAGCCCTATGCATTTTGCATCGTGGACCCTACCTGTTAATAAAACACAAATCCTTAACTATTCTATATCACAAGATTATTCACATCGTATCAAGTATTCTCTTAAGCATAATTTCTTTATGAACAGGTTATAGTACCAGTTGCAATCAAGGACTCCAATATCAGCTTCTTTTGCTATTGAGCTAATCAAGTTTGGTACTGGCTCGTGCTGGTTTTCTCACTGTAAATGCACACTATCTGCTGCCGCAGATCCAATTTGTAAGGTTAATTTTGATCTTTAGATTTCTTTCGTGTAATTATCTCCAGGAGGAGGAACTGGTTTGTGTTTGACTATTTGCATTGTGTATCACTATTAAGCGAAGGTGGATATCACGTACTGGAGTGATGCCTAACTAGTACTGTTCTGTTACCTATAACTTATGCAAAATTTATTAACTTTTTTTTCATTTTTTTTTGTAGGGATGTATTGATGAATTTTTAGTACACCATTAGAGTTGAACAAGAGGGGTCAGCCCATTTTCTGAGGCTACCAACAGCCTCTAGTGAACCATCTCCAAGGGGGGTTGTAACCATTTCATCCCATTGCCATGGGGACCCGCCAGTTGGAATTACTTGTAAAAGAACGTTATCGGTCAGGCACTCTTACTATTAAAGATGCTCTTCACTTTTTTGATCGCTTGCTGGCTGCTAAGAACCCGTCACCGTCCATCTATTCTTTTACCCAACTCTTTACAGCCTTAACTCGTATGAAGAACTCAAACAGCCATTATGCAACTGTCTTTTCACTTTTTAACCGCTGGACCCAATCTAGAGGGGTCTCACCGTCACCCAATGTTTTGACCTATAGTGTCTTGATCAGCTACTGTATCCGAATGAATCAGCCGAGACTAGGCTTGGTTTTCATGGGACGGTTTATTAAGGGCGGGCAGAGAGCTGAACCTAACATCTTCAATCCACTACTTAAGGGCCTTTGTTCTCAGAATATGATTAGTGAGGCTGTAGCCATGGCATTCAGTAAAATGCCTAAGCTTGGCTGTGCACCGAACTTGATCTCCTACAACACTGTTATTGATGGCCTTTGTAAAGGAGGTGAAGTGAGTAAAGCATTTAGTTTGTTTGGGCGAATGCTTTCGGAGGGTATTGCTCCAGATGTAGTGACATACAGCTCACTGATTGATGGCCTTTGTAAAGAAGGCGCAATTAGTAAAGCATTTAGTTTGTTTGAGCGAATGCTTTCGGAGGGTATTGCGCCAGATGTAGTCACATACAACTCACTGATTAATGGCCTGTGCAAGGAAGGAGAAATTGAGAAGGCAGAGGAACTGCTGTCCTACATGGTTTCTCAAAGAATTAAACCTAATGTTGTGACCTATAATACTCTCGTGGATGGGTTGTGCAAGAAAGGGCAATTGGGCAATGCAGTGGAAATGCTTCGGTCCATGGTTTCTGAAGGACATGATCCCGATGTTGTGACTTACAATACCATCATTGATGCACTTTGCAAGGAGGGAGAAACTGAAAATGCAGAAGAGTTGCTATGTAATATGATTTCTAGAGGTACAAATCCTAATGTTTGTACCTATAATACTCTTATAGATGGGCTCTGCAAGTTGGACAAATTAGATAAGGCAAAGGAATTACTGAATGAGATGGTTTCAAAGGGAATATTGCCTAACACCGTGACTTGCACTATAATTGTGGATGCACTTTGTAAGATGGGGGAATCTGACAGGGCAGAAAAACTACTATATGATATGCATGATGAAGGTGCCACACCTGATCTCATCACATATAATATTGTTATAAATGGATATTCTAAGCTAGGCTGTTGGAAAGAGGCGATTAGGGTTTTCAAGAATATGATTGATCGAGGCATTTTGCCAAATGAGGTTACATACAGATCAATGATGGATTCTTTGTGCAAACAAGGACAAAGCAAGGAAGCTGAAAAATTGCTTGACTTAATGGTAAGTGGAGGTATAGAACCAAGTGTTGTATCATATCGATTTTTACTTCTTGGCTATGTGAATGATGGTAATATTGATGATGTGATGAATATCCTAGAGAGAATGCAGCTCAATCATGTAGTGCCAGATCTCTCCACTTACACTTCCTTGTTGAAAGCATATGCTAAGAAGAGAAAAGTAGAGGAGGCTATGTGTGTGCTGAATAGAATGAAGCAAGAAGGGGTGAATCCCGATTTAGCTGCCTCTGCACCAGTATTAGAATTGCTTTTGAAAATGGGACGAGATGATGATGCGAGGGATCTCATGAACCAGACAATTAGTGAGACAAATGATTGAGGTGCTGAGTTTGGTTGAAGATAGCTTATTTGAATTTAGATAATCATTTTATGTACTCTGGGCCTTTCACTACTCTATTAACTGAATATTCTGGCTTCTTTTTTTTTCCTATTGTCGCTGTGCATTTCCTTTGCCTCATTTACCTTAACCATAACACGCATCAGAGCTCCTCTATTTCCTCCACTTTCCTCTCTATGATGAAATTATGAGCTCCCTTTCCTGTTTCTTTTTCTTTTGGTTATTCTTTTTTCCTTTCGGTTAAAACAATTATGAGATTTTAGATCCGACATGCTACATCTCCAAAACCTCACTTGTTATTAAGCAGCAGTACTTAACTCTCTGGGTTTTGAGATTATTTGTCATGTTATGCACGAATTTGATTGATGTTTCATTATCAATGAGATGATACCAAGTAACCACATAAAAGAATTTCTGTTTTTGCACAAATTTTATTGATGTTTAATTATCTGTGAAATGAATCCAAGATCAAACGAATAAGATATCTTTTTAGAATTTTTTAAAAATAATTTCTTCTATCCATCCATTCAAGATCAGCATTCGCAACGCATGCTTGAACCTCAGCTGCCACACGCCCAACTGGTTTAGCTAATTCAACTTGTACTTCCCAGTTTGCTTTATTTCTCAATTTTATTAAAAGTAAAATGTTTACAAAGAAAATTTATTTGACGAGTAAAGTTAATGTAGGTTTGAAACTTAATTTCAAATCTCATTTAATAATATATAGACAACGAACCTAATTTCTTTTACCAATCTACATCAAGTGACTAAATGGATGTATGTTTAAAACTTCATTTTTGTGTTTAATTTTGATTTTTTTTTGCCATTTAACTTCATATTAAATAAATTCAAGAGTTTATAAATACAACATATAATATGCATAACTCGTGGAATATATTAATTTGAACTTTATGGATTAATTTATTATTGAAAACCGATTCGATAACATAAATTTATGTTAAAAAAATTATCTTGATAAAATTAAACTTATAATAGTTTTACTCAAAATAAAAATAAAACACTACATTAAAAAACAAATTAAGGGTTCAAATAAGTGTTTGATTAATGTGAACAAAATTGTGGTGACAAAAAAATCTGCATTTGGACCTGCTAATACTTATGGTAATTTAACTTTATTCTTCATGTAGCATAAATCAACATATAAAATGAGACAAAGTTTGAGTATGAAGTTTTAGTTGTTGTATTATGTTGTTGTAGTCTTGTACAAGGGTATGTAGGTATTGGCTCAATACCTATTTGTGTTTGTGTTGGACTAAGTTACGGGTACCATATGTGGTACCAGTCAAATAGTTTTATTACCTATTTTTGTTTTCATGATAATGGAAATCGGTAGCATAGCTACTTCTTTCAAAAAAAAGAAGTTTTTAAACTTGTATACAATTAAGCCTCACAATTATATATTTCACATCCTTCAATCAATGTTTTACAATTATTTCCTTTATATTTTGAAATTGGTATTTTAATTAATCAACTAATAATTGACATAATATCAAAATACAATTTTAACCAGTAATGGAAAGTTTAACATCGTGAAATCTTAATTAAAAATTTCAGTGGGCTAATTTGAATTAAAAAATCCAAGTAAAACTTAATAATAATTATATGCAATGATTGAAAAACTTTAATTGATAAAAAAAATAATAAGTGGACGCAATCAAATTTTCAACCAAGTACAATGAATAATAATTAATAAATAATAGAGTAGGGTTAAAATGCACCAAGTATCATTTAGATTTCATTTCCCAAATGGATAAATAACACGTAAAACCAATTAATTGCAGTTGTGAACCTGGATTTATTTTAGGAAGAAAATAGGGGTTTAGGTTATGAACCACAACAGCTAGTTTAGTAAGGTTGAATACAAAAAAAATAAGAGAACACTAAGAGTACCATTCTGAGGGATACATCTACAGTTGTATTTATTTGTATATGTACTAGTTTAGATGATTATGAGTTGTTCTTTTTTTCTTTCCTCAAATTTCTGTATACTGTGTTTGGTATTCCAGTTGTACAATTTGGGAGTCCTCTGAAGGTGCACCTGAGTTGCTTGATAAAATGTCCCACAGAGACACTACAGTGTATGGACACTCAAGTGTAAAGGCCCAAGCTAGAACCTTCTATTGACCTGTTTCAGGTAACAGGTCATGTCTCAACACTACCCATGTGGCACCAGCTCTGTTATGTTTGAAATTTTATTAACACGTACCAGCATGATTTGCACCAGCTATTTTTGTTTCTAGACCTTACGGCTATTTTGTTTCTTATTAATGTAATATGGGTACAAACTGCTGTTATAAAAAGACTGATGGACATGTCTTTACAATTCATGTGGTACAGAAATTAAAAAGCTCCCTCTGATTATTTGCATACCTGTTAGAGCATCTCCATTGATAAAATTGACTTGCAATTGCAAACCGCTATAAACAGCTGTCAAAAGAAAAAAAATGAAATTTGAGAGATTTCAATTTCAATACCGCTGCATCCCTGAAATCAATTTGAAATTGTCAAAACCACCACATCAGCGATATCACCTCGTTTTTTATGAAAGCCGATGTAGATACTCTTAGGAATGGATTAATTGATATATGATTACATATGTTGTTTCATTCCACTATCATATCGCTTAATTCCTCTGACTTATTTCATCTTGCGTATAAATCAATTTCAATGTCAAATTCGCAAGCAATTATATGCCTATCAAATGGGAGATTTGTTTCAGTTTGATTGGTCTGTTTTGCACTACTCTTGATTGGTCGAGACATTTTGTACAAATCTGAATTCTGAAAGAAAAATTGTGGGTGATTAGAAGCCTTTATTACACAATTCTGCCACAAGTGTGCTGATTATTTCATACTCTGCAATCAAAATCTTAACTTTTTCTTGACAATTATTTCCTTTATAATTTATATTAGTTGTTGTAATTATATCAAAATTGATGACTTTTTTTTTTTTGAGTAATCAACGGAGGTCTGGCCTCTCGTTTTTTCATTAACCATAATCGGTTACATTTTGTTGGGTTCATGAGTAGAAACCCGGATTAAAACAGAACAGAATATAAAGTAAAGTAAAATAAAAATAAAAACACAAAAACAGAAGTAAGCAAATTACAAAAACCAGAAAGGAAAAAGGAGCCGGAATTGAAGACCATTGCAGGTCACCGTTGCTGACCCCACTTTATGAAATATGTATTGATTGAACTTCTCCCGGTATGTAATTTCTTCCTTGTTGTACCGATACTGCCCACTGTGTTCTCACCTCCTGCACCAGCACCTCATTTTGCTTCATCTTTTCTTTGAATATGCGGTTACACCTCTCCCTCCAAACCACGAAATGCGTTAACAGTATGAGTTCCTTTGCTTTCCTATTTACATCCGGTTGGATGATCACGCTGATTCTATCCCGCAGCAGTACCATTTGTTGTTCCTGTTGCATAACCGACATATATATTTGCTCACTTGCCGGGCACTCGTTGAACAAATGTCCGATCGTTTCATCTTGCCGCCTACACATGTAACATATGCCCACTATGTGAAATCCCCTTGCCCTCAAGTTCTCCGCTGTCAGAATTTTGTTGTGTAATATTAACCATCCAAAAACCCGAATTCTAGGAGGTACTCTGAGTTTCCAAACCCTGTGAATGAATGAGTCTATCGTCGGTGAGTTTTCCATTGTATGATAGGCCTCCTTAACCGTGAAAATGCCGGTTGAGTTCATTTTCCATGCTGCGTCATCCATCGTTGTGCTATTCTGGTACAGAACCGGCATCAATCTCAGTTTTTCTGTTTTTAGCTCTTGGATCTGCTGTGTTGCTTCTTCGGACAGTACCGGTCTAAACAATAGGTCAAGGTCGGTTTGTGTGAAGAAATCCTGTAGTGTAGCATTTTTGGCAATGGTAAACGTATATAGCACCGGGAATCTATATTTCACTACCCCTATTCCCCAATCCTGATCCCAGAACCGAATTGTATCACCTCTGCCCGCTATCCTTGTTATGAAACACTCACAAAAGAATTTCACCGATTTGAGATTTGAATTGAAGAAATGCGAACTGTGCATTCCCTGTTGGATCCCATATATTGCCTTAAACAAATTTTTCCATAATTTTTCCTCCTTCACTTGCCACTGCCAATACCATTTTGCAAGCAATGCTTGGTTGAAACTTCTCAAATTTTTAATCCCTAAGCCTCCCATATTTTTCGGCCTGCACACCAACTCCCAATTAGCCAAGTGGATTTTCCTCTTCTTGTTTTGCCCCTCGCCATAGAAAATTCCTTCTTGTTTTGTCAATTTCGTTTATGACCCATCTCGGTAAACTGAACACCGACATAAAGTATATCGGTACCGATGTTAGTACTGAGTTTATAAGCACTATTCGTCCCGCTTGCGTCAGAAGTTTTCCCGCCCATCCATTTAGCCTCTTATTTATGCTTGCTATGAGCGACATATACGCCGCCTTGTTGAGTCTGGAATCGGATAGAGGCAACCCCAAGTATTTAAACGGGAATTTTTCGCTTTTGCATCCTAATATTGCCGCCAATTGAGTAGTGTGTTCCCCTGTTGTGGCTGTGGCCACCATTTCCGATTTTTCCAAGTTCACTTGGAGACCTGATATTATGCCAAAGGTTATCATAACAATCTTTAGGACTTGTATCTGTTGCTCTTCTGGTTTTATAAAAAACAGTGCGTCATCCGCGTATAGCAGAGACGGAGACATCCCTTGAATAGGCATTCTGATTGCCCCCATGTTCACTAACTTGGTTAGCCATCTTGGTACGTAGTCCATCGCCATAATGAAAAGGAACGGTGAGAGTGGATCACCTTGCCGTACCCCTCTTCTGAAGTTAATCTTTTTTCCCACCAAACCATTGATGATTATCTGCGCCGCTCCTTGTAGTACCAACCTCTTTACCCATGACAGCCATCTTTGTGGAAATCCCAACTGAGTCATGACTTGTAATAAAAAATCCCAACTTAGCGTGTCAAACGCTTTGTGTATGTCCGCCTTGAATATGGCTAGCGGTATGTTGTGGTCCTTTGCCATGTGTAGTATCTCCTGTGCGCAAATGAAACCCTCCGTTATTTGTCTGTTTTTTAGGAAACCCGTCTGTGATTGATGCAGCATTGACCCGAGCCTCCCCTGTACTCTGTTTGAAAGAATTTTCGAAAAAATTCTCTGAATGCCATTTATGAGGCTGATCGGCCTGAAGTCCTTCATCTGGGTAGAATTTTCCTTTTTGGGTATGAGCACCATATATGAGTCATTGAGTGGATAGAATGTGTTACCCTCCTCCATTGCATGTGTGATTACCGCCTTAATATCCGGTAGGACTATTCCTAGAAATTCCTTGTAAAATTCTCCACTAAAACCGTCCGGTCCAGGTGTCTTATTATTCGGCCATGAATTAATGACTTCCTTTATCTCTTCTTCTTGAATCGGCCCTGTGAGATCTGTGAGATCTGTTGGTTGTGGGTATAGTTGAGCCCATTCTACATTTGTTGATTCTCCATGTGCCGAACCCATTAACCCTATAAAGTGATCTCTGAACAGCCTTGCTTTGGAATTCTGATCCTTGTGTATGCTGCCGTTATGGTGTATGGCATTGATTGTATTGCCTACCTTTGAGCTGGAGGCATAGGCATGATAGTATCTAGTGTTTTTATCTCCCTCTAACTCCCATTTAATCTTTGCCCTTTGCCTCCACATTTCTTCTTCCAAAACCGCTAGGTAAGTGTATCTTTTTTTAATCAATGCCTTGGTTAATTTCTCCAAATTTGTGATCAGCCTTGTCTCCTGTGCTTCCTCCACCCACCCTATAAAATCTCGGCACACTATTATTTGTCTCTTGACACTCCCTACTCTGTCTGCCGCCCATTGCGTTATCCTTTTTTGTAAATTTTGTAGCTTCTGCCGAAGTAGGGTCGGATTGACCGCCGTCGGTGACTCCTGCCACTCATGCGTGACCAGCTCTTTGAAACCCGGCACCTTGAGCCAAAGTTTTTCAAATCGAAAGATTTTTGATTTCTTGAAGTTTGTTGTAGCCTCAAATCTGATTGGACAGTGATCTGAGTTGGTATTCGGTAGTGTCTGTTGTTTGGAATTTGGAAAAGACACGTGCCATTCCGTTGATATCAGGAATCTATCTAATTTCGCCATTGTCGGTTGCTCTCTTGCATTTGACCACGTGTAGCTGCGACCCTCCATTCTTATATCCTGTAACCCGATTTCTGAAATGAGATCTTGAAATTCTAAAGGCCATCTCATGTCTTGGTTTGTGGTATTTCGATCCTGTGTGTGTAGTGTGGTGTTGAAATCTCCCGATACTAACCATAGTTCATCGTCATCAGGCTTCATTTGTCGTAGTTCTTGGAAAAAGCTTCCTCTTGCTGCTGAATTTGTCGGGCCGTATACCCCCGTGTATACAATTTTCCTATCAAGCAATAGGTCCCTCAAAATAACTGTCAAACAGTATTCTGCTTGTGATTCTGCTATTTGTTGGAATCTCTTTTCGTGCCAAGCGATCATGATGCCGCCTCTCGTGCCTCTTGCCGGTAGGGTTGTATATTTATTCAACCTCCGGCCACATATTTCTCTTCTTATCCCATCATCCATATTACTCAACTTCGTCTCTTGCAAACAAATTATATCCGGTTTCTCCAAGAAAATTGTTTCTCTGATTGCGATTCTCTTGTCTCTTTCATTGAGACCTCTCACATTCCAACTCACTGATTTGATTTTTGTTCTGTAATTCATGATTCACATATTTGCTTCTTCCAATTAAAACCCTTGTTAACTCCAAAATAAGTACTGTTTTCATGATAATATATTACACCTTTCTGCCGCCCACCCATTACATGAAAAAATCCCAGCTTTGATTTGTCACCTATTCCATCATTTCCCCTTCTCCTTACCATAGTCAAACAGCACCCATTAAAGAAAAAGCTGCTAATTTGAAACAAAACACACCCTCTAAACATTAATTGAACTAACATAATTAACCTTTACTTCTACTAATCTGAGATACAACTGTTAGAAGTTCCCGTTCTTCTATTCTTCTTGTTTTTCTCCGGGGTACCAGTCACTCCTCCACTGGTGCGGCCCCGTCGCGTGCTGCCGTGTGCCGCTCTGCTGCTATAATCTTCTCGACTTGTGCCGCCAGCTGTCCTTCGAACTCGATCCCTGCCGCCATGATTATGGCTTCCGCATGGTTTGCTGTTAATGGGTCGTGGGTCTTGAAATATTCCAGCTTTGTATGAACCGTTTGCTTTCTGAAAAAAGCTGACTGTTTTTTCTTAATATTCTCAGTAGACACCGAGCCTGGCCTGGTCACCCTCCTAGCCTTGTCCTCTGGGCTCTCATAAGGGCCCGTATTTTTCTGTGATAGTCTCCTGCTTCTTCGGACCGGGCCCGGAGTTAGGCCTGTGAGGCCCGAAATTGTTTTATCTTGATTCTGTTGATCCATTTGCTCCACTCTTTCTCCTTCTCTGTTTTGAGGGCCCTTTTGCTCTGCCGACCCATCTCCTTGTTGGCCCGTTAACATTAAAAGTTCCCCTTCATGTATCTGATCCATATTCCCCTCACTTGCCACATTGGCTTTTTGTAAAGCCAAATTCTCTGTTGCTTCCATTTCCTCCCCTCCTGCATTAATTGTGCTGTCTTCATCAGTCACCTCTACTAGCTGTATTGTTTGACTTCTTGCCTCCGTATTTCCCTTTTGGAGAAAATCAGACTGTACTGTTTGCAGTAGCGTGATATCTCTTCCTCCTATCCAGTCTATACTAGGCATGCAGGTCACCCATGTCTCCCTCATTAAATGCCCCGTAGTACTATTTGTACCAATTAAAAGCTCTACATTACACTGATTTGATATCCTGACTAATTTCACCTCTGTAACGGGCATATTTGCCTTTTCATTCCTTTGCCCGAGATATAACTCTTCTTTCTGTAATTCAAACGTCTCTTTCATTTTGTCCCACCCAGTCTCTCCAGTTCGGATTGCCACTGTTTTCTCAATTTGAGGATTTTCTGTGCCCCCCACCCGTATGCTACTTTGTTGCCTATTGAATTGGGTGACCGGGCCACTAGAACCGCCTGAGTCTGACGATGGTTTGCGCCTCATTTTTCTAATATCTTCCTCCCAGTATTGGTTCCAGTACTCAGCTTCAAGGTCGGTGTCTCCTCCCTGCGGGCCCTGATCCGGTTGGTTTGTGTTCTCATTTTCTCTAGGCTGGTTGAGTGCCGCGGTTATGAGCCATCCTTCAAGCTCTAGCTGCGCTCTTTAACAGCCTTCTCCAATGCCTCCTTGTATGATGCTTCCCTGAAAACCGCCAGTTGTGCATTACGTCGGGAGATGGCCTGTGCCGTGTTTGTTTTTGCCTTAGAACGAGCAGCAACCCATGTCGTTTTCTGGTTCTCTTTGAGCTCGTACTCTTCCGGCTTGTTCTCACCCTCTCCTCGTTTTAGTATTCTGACTGGGGGTTGTGGCCTGGCCTCCTCGCCATTTACCTTGGCTCTGCCATTTAGTTCCCCAAACCTTAACTCCTCTATGTCCTTGGGTTTTTCCTTCATCGCCTCCTGGTAGTAGTCCATCAGTGTTTTCTCCTTTCTCGGCTGCCGGTTGATAGTCCTTCGATCACCTTGTCCATCGCCCAGACCGTCGCCACTCTGTTTGCTCTTTCGCTCCATAAGTAAAAATTGATGACTTTAACATAGTGAAATCTTAATTAAAAATTTTAATGGGCTAATTTGAATTAAGAAAATCAAGTAAAACTTAATAATAATTATGTGCTATAATTGTATAATTGAAAAACTTAATTGACAAAAAAATTAATAACTGGAGGCAATCCAATTTTCAACAAAATACAATCAATAATAATAAGTAACAAAAACGTAAGAAAGATAATGGTCTCCTGCGCAAATCAAATTAAATCCCACCGATCAAATTGGCTTTCCCTTTCATTCCGAACATGGGCTGTTCTAAAATCCCACCCAAAGTACCACTCTCCTCTACTTGTTCCCCAATCCCCACTGACCAATTGCCACACCGCCGCCTCTCTCTCTTCTTCCCACGCAACTTCTCTCTAGTCTCAGGCAGACTCAGCTCACCTCCTCTCTCAACTCTCTCTTGCACTCCCACTGCTTGTCGAAATGCTTCTGAGAAGTATTGTCGCTCCAAGCACCACGCGCTCTACCTCTTCTTCCAAATGAAACAAGACAGACTAGGCTCCTCTAACTGTCGTAAGTGCTTCTTTAGGTGCTTTGCATTTAGGCCTCAAATTTGGCACTTTTGTAGACCGTGGTGAGTGGTAACTATGCATGCAAGTTGCTTGGCAAAATGTCATGAGATGTTACAGTCTTGAATTCAATTTGTCAAGTCTTTTCATGGAATGGATGAGAAGTATCCTTTGCTAATTTTGTCAAATAGATGCTTGGGTACACGGCATATAACCAATTCACTACAGTTATTACCCCTATGTATAAATCTGGTAATTAAAGCATCATCATCCACTATTTATTAAAAAGTTGGGTTAGAGTGAAAATTGGCCAATGTATACTTGTACACACACCTGATTATCCTTGGGGTGCATTGTAATGTAGTCTAACTATATGAGCCACCAACCAATTTAGTCCTCTTACGTGCAAAAAAACAGGAATACCATTCTGAGCTACCATTTTTTAAGCACAAATTCCTCTCTTCCTTCTTTGAAGTGGTATAATAGAACTCTCTTGCATGTCAAGTGTTTGTTAAAATGTCCCTGAGATATATTCTCGCTTCCAGCAGCAGATTTTGACGGCTACATTTCCTACACATTTTATAAACAAGTTTTCAACCTTTTCTCTGAAATGCACTATTGAAGAAGACCGACTAGTCTCTCCTTAACCATGGTAACACCTCTGACCTCCTGTGCCACCTCCTTTAGGCCAGTAATTGGCACATTGATTGATTATGGTGATTTTTTTTTCTTTCCTCAAATTCTGTTGCGTATTTGGTACTGCATTTGTAAAATTTAGGAGTCCTCTGACTGTGCATGAGGTGCTTGATAAATTGTCCCAAAGAGAGTACATGAATTCAATTGTTTTAACCTTTCCATTGGGAAGTAATTTAGGTTTCATTTCCCAAATGGAGAAATAACACACAAAACAAATTAATTGAAGTTGTTAACCCTATAAATTGGTAATTATGGAACTTTGTCTTGTATCTTTTTAAAAAGTCGAGTTAGAGCCTAAATTGTGGAAAATAAGAAGCAAAAGACATCTTTTATCTTGTCAACTATGAGTGAAGCTGGATTATTTAGGAAGGAAATAGTGGTTTAGGTTATGAACCAACAACAAGTTTAGGAATATTGAATGCAAAAATAAAAAGAATGAGAACACACTAAGTACCATTCTGAGGGATAAATCTAACATTCCGAGGGATACATCTAAACTTAGGGTTCTGGTAGTGTATGAGGTAATTAGAGTTCTAGTAGTTTTAAGGATTTTTGCAGGTTATCTCGCATCATCTAAACTTAGTTTGAATGTTACAAGTGTAATGGTGACACAATATTTTGATGAATCATGTAAAGGCAATTCATAATTTGATCAAGTATTCTCTCAAGCAAAATTTCTTTACGAGCAGGTTACAGTACCAGTTTCCAATCAAGGACTCCAATCTCAGGTTATTTTGCAATTGAGCTGATCAAGTTTGGTACCGACATGTGCTGGTTATCACTGTGCATGCACACTATCTGCTTCCACAGATCCAATTTGTAAGGTTTTGATCTTCAGAATTTTTTCGTTTAAATATCTCCAGGAGGAGTAATTGGTTTGTTGCGACATAAATTTGGCTGGTATAAGAATTCTTATACATAATTTGTGACAGGCATACCAAATCTGGAATAGTGATGAACTTATATCTTAATAATCATGTCAGACTGATTCATTTGCAGAATCATTATTAATTTTTCACAGCTAGTTATTCAAATTCCAATCAATGGTGCAATCTCAGGGTCCTTTTTCTTTTAGGCTGATCAAGTCTTGTCTTTTCAATTGAGATGGTTTAATTAACTTTAGTAGGAGTAATTTGTTTGTTGGGGGCATAAATTAGGCTGGTGTTATGATGTTTAATCGTAATTGTTGAGAGGCATCGAATCTGATATAAGTCTTGCTGTACCATTCTAGAGGCATCACTTTTTTAGTTTGGTACTAGGAGTTATTTCTTTGAGCCTCAACAACGCACCAATTTGTCAAGTGAAGAAAAAAACAAACAAAACAGTCCTACGTAACTACTAAAATCTGATTCTTAAAGACAAAGTATGTTTGATACAGACTACTGGCTTGTTAATTTGTATAAGAGGACTGATCAGAAAACATTAATTTAGGAAATAGGAGTTCCTATTTAGCCTTTTGCTACATTCAGTATGATTTATTGTTTTATAGCTTTTAGTCATTGCTTGCTTCTTGATTCTTTAGATCACTTTGCTCGTTGACCAAATCTCTAGAAAGGAAAAATGACCAAAAAGCCCTTCTGGAAGAGTCCAACTTTATGCAGTATCTAAACCGCTCCTAACCCAAAAGGGCATAACCTAACAGTACTCTGTGTGGTACCTATTGAACTGACCTGGAAGACTTGAGCACTTTATGCAAACTCTATTTACCATTCTTTCATTTTTTTTTCTCAGGTAATCCATTGATAAATTATATCACACCTTCAGTAAGGCCCTTGCAGCTGACCTCTCTGGATTTCTGTCCTAACCATTTCATACCATGGCCATGGGGACCCGCCAGCTGGAATTACTTGTAAAAGAACGTTATCGGTCGGGCACTCTTACTATTAAAGATGCTCTTCAATTTTTTGATCACTTGCTGGCCGCTAAGAACCCGGCACCGTCCATCTATTCCTTTACCCAACTCTTTACAGCCTTAACTCGTATGAAGAACTCAAACAACCATTATGCAACTGTCTTTTCACTCTTCAACCGCTGGACCCAATCAAGAGGGGTCTCACCGTCACCCAATGTTTGCACCTATAGTGTCTTCATCAGCTACTGTATCCGAATTAATCAGCCAAGACTAGGCTTGGTTTTCTTGGGGCGGTTTATCAAGGGAGGGCAGAGAGCTGAACCTAACATCTTCAATCCACTACTTAAGGGCCTTTGTTATGAGAATAGGATTAGTGAGGCCGTAGCCATGGCGTTCAATAAAATGCCTAAACTTGGCTGCACACCTAACGTGATATCCTACAACACTGTTATTGATGGCCTTTGTAAAGAAGGCGCAATTAGTAAAGCATTTAGCTTGTTTGGGCAAATGCCTCAAGAGGGTATTGTGCCAGATGTAGTGACATACACCTCACTGATTGCCGGCCTTTGTAAAGAAGACACAATTAGTAAAGCATTTAGTTTGTTTGAGCGAATGCTTTCAGAGGGTATTGTGCCAAATGTAATCACATACAGCTCACTGATTAATGGCCTGTGCAAGGAAGGAGAAATTGAGAAGGCTGAGGAACTGCTGTCCTACATGGTTTCTCAAAGAATTAAACCTAATGTTGTGACCTATAATACTATGGTGGATGGGTTGTGCAAGAAAGGGCGATTGGACAAAGCAGTGGAAATGCTTCAGTCCATGGTTTCTAAAGGACATGATCCCGATGTTGTGACTTATAATACCATCATAAATGCACTATGCAAGGAGGGGGATACTGAAAAGGCGGAGGAGTTGCTGCATTATATGATTTCCAGAGGTAAGGATCCTGATGTTCAAACCTACAGTACTCTTATAGATGGGCTTTGCAAGATGAACAAATCAGAAAAGGCAAAGAAGGTGCTGAATGAGATGGTTTCAAAGGGATTATTGCCTAACACCGTGACATGCAATATAATTGTGGATGCACTTTGCAAGAGGGGGGAACCCGACAGGGCAGAGAAACTATTGTATGATATGCTTGATCAAGGTGCCACACCTGATCTTTTCACATATAATAGTGTTATACATGGATATTCTAAGCTAGGTTGTTGGAAAGAGTCGATTAGGGTTGTCAAGGATATGATTGATCAAGGCTTTTTGCCGAATGAGGTTACTTATGGATCAATGATGGATTCTTTGTGCAAACAAGGACAAAGCAGGGATGCTGAAAAGTTGCTCGACGTAATGGTAAGGGGAGGTATAAAACCAGGTGTTGTACCATATAGATTTTTACTTCTCGGTTATGTAAATGATGGCGATATTGATGATGTGATGAATATCCTTGATAGAATGCAGCTCAATCATGTAGCTCCAGATCTCTCGACTTACACTTCCTTGATTAAAGCATATGCTACAAACAAAAAGGTAGATGATGCTATCTGCGTGCTAAACAGAATGAAGATAGAAGGGGGGAAACCTGATTTAGCTTCCTATGCTCCCATATTAGAACTTCTTTTCAAAATGGGACGTGATGATGATGCAAGAGGTCTCATGGAGCAGACAAGTGGCAAGACAAATGACTGATGTGCTAAATGGTTTTGGTGTAAAATGACAGATTTTGCCGTCTCTGGAACCCGTTATTGTATACTTCCCTGACAGTTCCTAAGTAGTTATCAAAGGCAGATGCTCCACTTAGTGTTACTTGTAACAATTGAAGTGTCTGTGGACAGATTTTTTTTTTTTTGGGTGATTCAATGTTTTGAAGCCACACTTCTGACCTGTTTTTTTGGGTGCTTTGCATTTATTTTGTATATGTCAGTCAGTTAAAACCCGGATTGTATTGTATTGTATCGAAATTCAATGTTGTTAGATGAGGCTATGTGTGTTATGAACATCAAGTACAATTGCTTTTAAGTTTTAATTGAAGTGAGAAGATATCTCTAGCATTTGAGCATTTCACAACATTTAACAATTTCTTGTAATTTTCATCAAAACTAAAATGATATATGTTAAAGTTGAAGTTGAATGGTCTTTCCGAATGAAACATTCTGTATAAACATGGTCAGTGGCTCAGTGCACATGGTTTGCAATGCATATTGGCTTCAACCATTACTATTGTCTATGAATTTATATCCAGCAGACATTTTCATTAGACTTGAGGTTTCGTCCAACCTGAAATAATTTCAATGAAAATATTAAACCAGTTAATTGTGACATAAATTAATTCCGTTCAACAACATTCTTTAATGGTTTTGGAAAGAGAAACATTCAATTCAATGAATAAGCCGATAACACATTCGAGGTCATTTTGGGCCGAAATAGAAACAACCAACCATGATAAGCTTTTCAAAAGAAAATTGTAGCCCAGCCCATTTAAGAAAATTTATTGACTTTTTACTTGGAGTTGTGCTGCATCCAACTTGTCGAATTCAGTGCTTACCAGGTAAGTAGCATTGTTACATCCTCTCTGATCCTGTTCTCAGAATTACATTGCAAGGTCACAAGACTCCAGAACTATTCGATGGTGTCAACATTCGCATAAAACTCAAATCTAACAGCTCAGCGAACTCTTCTTCTTCTTTTCTTAAAAAAGAAAAAGAAAAACGATGAAATGGTAATTGCGCAGCGTACCGTGCAGCGGGTCCAATTATAATAGACAATGGTCAAAACTCAAAAGAATAAATTGCATAGCACCGTGGATACATAGGATTCATATACAGTGCAACACCAGATACATAACAGTCGCTATTTTCTATTTTCTCTAGGAATTTATATAATTAAGACGGTTCTGACTTTTGAGTTTGCCAACTAAGAAAATTGGTCAATTTTAATTTCATGCAAAAGTAGGTTTCAGTCATTCATAATGTTTTTTTAGGAATGCATATTTTTCATAAGCTAATAAACATTTTTATAGGCACTTGGGGTGTGAAGTATCAGTTGACGGTTTGGTCGATCGGTTTAAACATTTTTTGAACATCATTTAAAATACAATGTGTTTTTTAGACAATTTAAAGGCTAGAGGCTCCATCAAATGGTTTAACAACAAGTTTAATTACACTTTCTAAAAGCTCAATTGATATAACCATATTTTGTCAAATATTTATCACTAATATGAACGTTGAATGATTTGAACTTGTGAGGATTCAAAGCATAAAAAGAGCCACTAAATAAATATATAACATGTATTTTAAAATGCGGCTCACCCTCAAAAGTGATGTTAATATATATTCCAACATAGGTGTACGTCCAGTTGTGTTTGTTTGGATGCCTCAGGATTTAGAGACAAAATAATGTTACAATTTTAAAATTAGAACATAGTGCTTTGTTTTCATCTCCCAATTAGGCCTCACATCCTCATCTTTGTTTTCAAAGTGCAAACAGTCAATTTAAATTGCTCAACATGATCTTTATATTAAAATGTGTTTGGAGACCAAATTTATATATTTTAGAAACTTTTTTACTATTTGTTTAGATAGATACAAAATCACTGTTTTTGAATGGTCCAAAATCTTCTGAATAACCGTAATCTTCTACCTAAAGAAAATAGTAAAAATATAAATATAAATATAAAAGTTGGTCTCCAAACGTATTTTAATATCAAAATCATTTAGAGCAGTCAAGATTGATTGTTTGTACTTTAAAAATACACATAAAAATGTGAGACATGATTGGGTCACAAATTAAAACAATGGGATAATTTAACCTACTCTAAAAATTAATAGCATTTTCTAGATATAAATTATTACAAATTCAGAATTAGAAAAATATGTCCCTTTTAAATTATAAATATATTTTGGAAGAAATTAGAACTAACTCGTCATAAGTATAATATATATTAATCGTTAATATTACTGCAATGATAATCTCAAAAACATAAATTGTAACTATAAAATTGAACGCTTAATCAATACTCGTAATTTTATAGAGTTTAGATATTTCTCATTTTATATTTAAATTACTTTATGCTGCCGCTATCCGAATCCATAGTTCTATACCATACATAATTTGATCAGACAGTACCCAGCTAATAAACATCCAAGCGCACCATCGCTGATTGGAGGGTAAAGATTTTAACAGAGCAGTTTTGGCTTCATGGAGTGTACGGAGGATCGAAATAGTGCATTGAGGGCTTCAGTAAGGACTAAGGAGTGAGTAACCAGGAATCAGAGTAGGTCCCATGCCCATCGGACCTACCTTGGTTCGATGGGTGTGATGACCATTCGATCTGCATCAAGATTCGTGTGCTCTGTATCAAAATCCGTGCAAGTCTGTATCAATTTTCATGCATATAGATCTTGATGCTAATCGTACGGTCCTAGAGCTAATTAAACCTAAATGTAGGTCCGATGGGCATCGGACCTACTCCTATCTCGAGTAACCATCCTATGATTCTGGTGATAGGACCCACATTATAGTGACAATTTCTTTTAAAATTTCTCACATTTCCTTCAATTTTGCACTTATTGATTCTTGAGGTCATATAATGGCACCTGATTCTTGAGGTCAACTGATACATGACGGTAAATTAATTATACAAAGCACACATACAACAAAAGAAAAATAAGAGAAGACAATGACAAATACTAAATAGGAAGAGTAAAATATGCACTGGAGGAGTCTGTGGCTCTATCCAATTAAAACAATTATTGAAGGGACATGTTGGCATAAATTACGGACCAAATCAGCCTTGGAATCACCCACATCTATCCAATCCAATTCTTGCAGGTTGGTAAGGTATTGTAGCCCTTGAGGCACACCCAATTTATTACACCTCGAAATCGAGAGTTTTTTAAGAAGCGGCATTGCACCCTCCTCTATCTCCCATTCCTCCATTGATGAGGAACTAAGATGCAAAACTTCTAACTGGCTAAAGCCTCTAGAGGAACAGGTTGTTTTTCGACTTTCGAATGCTCGATAAACTTTGAGAACCTTAAGGCAGCGTAGCTTCTCCAATACTGGCATTATATCCTGCTGGAACTTGTAACCATCAATCCAGAGATAAATGAGGTGACAGGGGAGCATATCCTCATGAAGCAGCTGGGTCAATTTAGTGGGGCTATTGTAAATAAGTTCGAGAGATTGTAAATGGTTATAAAATGGGAAACCTCTCATGTCAAATATGCCCAGTACACTATCATCATGGCATATAACAAGATTGGTTAGGTGTTCTAATGTGGACAGAAAAGTGACAACTGCCTTCGATGGAGATGATTCGGCCTCTAATAGTAATGAACGTAAATTGGGTGTATAAGGTAACTCTATCTCCCATGATTGTGTGGGCCTCACCCAATGAATAGTTTGCAAATTTGTTAATTTTGCTGATGTTGAGAGTTCCAAATTAGAGTGAGAGACATGCCTCAGTGTCTTGATATTCCATGCACTCTTAGGAAACTCAAAGTAGTCGCCATCAATTCTTTTTAACCATGAGACTTTTAGGGTCTGCAGAAATTTCATTCTGCCTATCACTTTCTCAAAGAATTCTTGATCACGGTTGTCACTTACCATCCCTCTAAGACTCAGATATCTTAACTGAGTCAATCCCACAAACATCCCCAACTCTATTCTGTTCTCCTCTTCGTCTTCATTGCTTACCACCTTGAGCAGTCTTTGCCTAGAACAATTCGGCATTCTCCCGTTACAAAAGAACAGAAGAGTGTGGAGGTTTGGGCTCATTCTAAGTTGATCACAATCTGGATTGTGAATTGCCACACGGCGTGCCTTGCTCAAACTCATTTTATCATTTGGATTTGAATACACCAGGAGAAAGTTTTCCTCCTTGGCTTTTTGGAGAGCAAGATCTCGTAGTAGATCGTGTATGCGTAGAGTTTCGATGGAACCATCCATATCAGATCTTCTAACTACTTGAACCATGCTCCTAGCATAAAATGAAAAAATAAATTAAGTACAATGATTACATATATCATAAAGAAAATAGTTGGTATTAAAACAATTTAGTTTAATGTTGTATACATAAGCTGTGTATATCATTAAATGTTGATGTAATGTGCTAGTCCTAATTTTGTATACATAAGCTGGTTTTATTGAAACAAAGAAAGAGAAAAATAGAAAAAGTACTTTGATTTTTTCATGCATAGCAGGATCTATATAACTTTTACCACTGATTCTTCTATGCATGAAAAAATTAAGATATTATTTTTTTCCAATATTTTCTACAGAAAAAATTCTCCAAACCCGCTGCTACCTATTTACTTTTTCTTTATTTTTTGGCGAATGGTCAGCTCAAACAGAGTGTCATCACGGAATTTGCAGCCCCATGCTTCTAAAATATCAATGGTTGTTATTACTTATTATATTTCCCAAAATATAATTCTAAGACTTAACATTTAACATAATAAAAATGTAGCTGCTTGGGCCTACAATTTTCCTTTCTATTATTTTTTTTCAATTAGAAAATTTAGTTTAAAGACTATTCAATTAAAACCAGCACGTTACATCAACATGTGTATATCATTAAATGAAGATGTAATACCTTTGTACGAGATCCTCTAAGAAACTCTCCGCAGTTCCTTCCAATGTTCTGTTATCTTCTTGTGGTATGAAGCCCTCTGCAATCCACATTCGAAGTAAGGATGAGGCATCAATATCATAGTCTTCTGGAAATGCAGCAAAGTACATAAAACACAACTTGAGAGCTAATGGCAAGTCCTCATAGCTAGTGCCTATGATCTCGCTACAATTTTTTCCTTCAACATGCCAACTCATTGTCCGGAACACACTACTCCAAGCAGCATAGCTGCGAGGCTTCTTTAATAAGAAACCACCTAAAACCACCAATGCGAGAGGCAGCCCACCACATTTGTGGACAAATTGACCTAAGATATCAGAAAGATCATCAAAAGAACTTTTATTTGGATCATGATTAGGAAAAATTGTTTTTAACAAAAGCTCTCGGCTTAACTCGTCAGTTAAGCCCTGGAGCATGTATGGTTCACTTATGGGATCCATGCCTTTAGGAACATGAGCAAGCCTAGTAGTTACAAGTACTCTACTTCCATTGTTATCATCTGGGAATACTGCACCAATTTGAATCCATATATCGATTTTCCAGACATCGTCTAGTACTATGAGGTATTTTTTGTCTCTAAGAGATTTGTGAATCTCTGTGAGAATCACTTCTGTTTCATTTGGTTGCTCCAGGTTAAGTTGTCGAGCTATCTTCTTCGAAACATCAATTACTTCGAATGTTTCAGAAATAGCTACCCAGATGCAAATTCCAAACTGTCCTTTGACATCATTACTGCGAAAATAAAATATTATATTAAACATTAATATAACCAAAATGCGAAGACGGACTCTATAAAAACTTATAAGTGAATATGGAAAAGTGGGTACATTGAAAATTATGATCTAGTTAGGGTTGGGTCATTAGACTGGGGACATCTATATATATAGATGCGTGTGCAATAGGGGCCAAAAGGGTTTTCTAGTTTTCTCTTCTATTTTCTTTGTTCTTATCATGGCAAAAATCTATTGATGGGACTACTGAAATACTTGACCTTCCCAAATCCAGCTGTTGATCTTGTTGAGCCTTGAGCAATGCCAATAAAACTCAATATAAGCATGTACACAATTAAAATCAATTTAACAAACTCAATATAATATATAAAAGTGGATTGGCAAATATATTAATGTTAGACTCTTTTTACGCAAACCTCAAAATTATATTAACTTAACATACACATAAGAAATAATAATACAATGAACAACACTTGCATTTCCAATTAAGCCAAGGCATGCAGGGGCCTAACCGACGAAAGAATATTATATATATTATCGGGATGAACAAATAATTTTTGCATGATCAATGCCTAACTAATTAATGTACTTCTACCAACTATGAACATTAATTCGTTACGTAATGGTAACACTACAAATGAAGTTGAGAAAAGAAATTACAAGCTTGAGCACAATTTCAAGTATGAAATGACCCTTGGCCGACAATACTCTTGGTTGTTTATATATTATAATATTTTAAGATTTATTATTTATGGATTTTTAATTTGCAGAATGATGTATAACTTCTTTCATAATACGTGAGATTTTGACTATTTCATTTTTTATTTTATTTTTGTATGTTTTATTTTATTTTTACGGAAAAATATAGTTTCATAAATTATAAAATTGATAAAAAATTTGTTGTACATGAAAAGTAGCAAACATTATAAAATAAGAAATTATTATTATTTTAGTATTAATTATTTAAAATAGTGTACTATAACTGACAAAATGTCTTTCAAAAAGGACAAATTTATCAATGATATTATGGTCATTTTATTATTTAAAATCAAGCATTAAGTACCAAATTGAAAATTAAGGAGCCAAGTTGTTACAAGTCAAAAAGTTTATGAGCCTCGTATGGCATTATCTCATTCTAGAATTATAAAATTAGTTAATATCTAAGATATATTCATTGTTCTACCTATAAAGTACGACACCAATATACTCTTCTTGTGGTGAAACATATATCTACCCTAAATACATAACTTAAATTTAATAGAGCACTTTATTTAAATTCATCATACATTAAGGACTCGAGAAATATTAATTATGACCAAATCTGACCTTTTTCTCATAAAATACAAGTTTTACATTAAGAAAAATATATTAACCATGTTTTCTAATTTAATTATCTTAACTAAAGTGTGTAATTTTTATAAACGAAATTAGTGAAAAAAAAAAATTAAAACTGGGAGAAAGGTGAATTTGAATCAAATTGATAGTAAATGACACAATTTAGAAAATAAAAAAGCGCATACCAATTATACACTTTTCGTGCAAGAGTAGTCTTTCCGAGTCCACCGGTCCCGCAAATTGAGACCACCGAACGTCTCGTAGTGGTCTCATCAAGCAACTCCTTGACAATGCGGTCCTGGTCTGCCTTGAAGCCAACAATATCAGGATCAATATCAGGTAGTATCAGTGGCCTGACAGGTAGTTTGATATCTCCAGTACTGCCCTCACCCAAATTATTGATGCCATATCTGACTCTGCTCTCTTCGATCTCTTTCATTTTTTCTAGGATTTGGTTTATCTCATTTACAAGGTTGTGTACAGCTGGGAGTTTTTTGGTTTTTCTTAACATGTTTTTTATGGTCTCCCTCATGCCCGATTTTTGTGGTTTTTGAGGGATCTCCATTAGAAAGGTGTCTATGACATCTTCTATAGAGTGAGCCACATCTCGGACCTCCTTTACCCAATACTTTTGTCCCTCATCTTTTATTTTCTTTCTGTCAGCATCTTTGAGAAAAACCTGAATCCATTGGAGTTCACGGCTGACTTTCTCAACTTGCTCATTGACACTGTATAAGTGCAAAACCTCTTTAACTACAGCATCACCCAGCTTGCGGAGCACCAAATTTACAATAGTCTCAGCCATCTAGCTTCTCTGTTGTATTTAACGAAATTTGAGAGAGGATATATATTTTGGGTGGTATCTGGACGAACTGTTTTGTGAATATAGCACAGTATTAGAGTTGTTGTGCAGTAGATCAGAAAGAAGCTCGCAGGAACTTATATAAATTAAGGTGTCAATTGGCCGACTGCTTGATGCATTGTTAATTAAGATTAATTAATTAGTAGAGATTAGTCATTGATGCACGCCATATTGTGAGTCAGAATATTATTGTGTGTTGAGGTGCATTTATTATAGTCAACAAAGAAACAAATTGATTGAGATGCACTCATTTATTTAATTTTGTCAGTCTTGTCGAGTTCAGAACGATCTCATGTGCACCCATATTTGAAAAAAACAAATCTCGAGGTGTATGTTTTCATTCATTTATTTAATTTTGCCAGTCTTGTCGAGTTTCGAACAATCTCATGTGCACCCATACTTAAAAAAACCAAATCTCGAGGTGTATGTATTCTTTCATTTATTTAAAAAGAAATTTAGATATATGTGATATTTGTCCATTATAACATTTTTTCATTAATATTTTCTATTCAAAATTGAAAATTAATTATTTTCCCAATAAACATTACCTAGTTATTAATATACTCATTCTTAATTTATTTCATAAAAAGTATAAATCAATATTCATAAAATATTTCACAGACAATTTTACCCTTCAGAACTTTTTCCTCGAAGATCAATAAACCATTATTTAATTAAATAGTTATGATTTAACCTCCAATGCACACCAGCCAATGCACAGACAACAAAAGAGACTAGGTTCACGGTTCTAAAAAACACAATATATGTCACTATTTACAAGCATGTCCATATAACATTCATTTTATTAGGTTCTAATTAAGAAGTGTTGCATTATCTATTAAAATTGGCTTTATTACCAGTTCTAAAGATATTACCAGAG
Source organism: Carex kokanica (assembly GCA_025461125.1). NCBI lineage: Eukaryota > Viridiplantae > Streptophyta > Magnoliopsida > Poales > Cyperaceae > Carex > Carex kokanica. The sequence goes on along the minus strand of JAJGRX010001100.1, from coordinate 284,219 downwards.
GACAGATCAAACTGAGAAAATAGCAGGAAAGAAGGCAGTAGAACAAAAGATAAAACTGAATGTATTCAAATTAGCTCTATTCAAATTTCTATTTTATATGAAGATAAAACTGAATCTTTTATTATTGTTTTAAGCATGAAATTTTTACCAGACACAAAGATTAAATGTAGTCAACTTCCCAAAATCACCAACAGAGATCAATGTTAACTATTGACTAAAAATATTCCTCGACATATTTTTCTTTTAGCTTACTCGTAAAAACTTCATAGAAATACTTATTCATGGAATTAACAGATTGACTCTACGTATTAAAATTCAGTTTTGTTGTAAACTAATCCTGACAAGAAAAAAAGAACACACAAAGAAAGGTAGAACTGAACGAAAGGTACATGCAAGATGAGTTGCAAGAAAGAACTGAGAAGGTACAGGGAAGAACTCGGCGAAAGGTTCAGGGAAGAATTTCAAAGAAAAGGAAGAGTCACGCGGAAAGATGAAGTGTCCACGACTTGACATATAGGATTTTGAAATGGGCAGAATGATCAATTTAACTATTAATCATTGTTAATTGATATTTTTTATTGAAAATTTTGAGAAATGGGTATATTGATAATTCAGTAATATTTATATGGAGAAATAATTAATTTTAGATTTTTTATGGTTCATTGAAGAAGTTATAATAGATATTTATCTAAATTTGTTTTTATTTATTTTGGTAGTCTTGTGGAGTTCAAATCAACCTTATCTGTACCTGGTGATTTAAAAGAGTCACGACGTGACTAGTTATGTCACGGCACAGCACGGTTTCGACACAGCACGTGTGCCGATCCGTGCTGTGATCATCTTTTAAAAATTTGGCATGATACGACACAAAACGCGAAAGATCTTGTCACAGCACGGCACGGCACGTTACATTTTATTTGCACTCATATTTTAATTGGCAGCTTCTACGAAGGTTGGGGGCAAGGGAAATTAACTAACATGAAAAGAAATTACAGCGCAAAGGAGGGTTCCATCTTCGCTATTGGTTGGTTAGACCAGAAGAATCAGTAAAAAGTTCCAAGTAATTACAATGCTGCCTCTGATTACAAACATCATCGGTATCATAGGTCATCAGATAGTAAAGGAGCGATGGTAAATGTATTATTTAGTAGTGTTTATTCCAAAACATTATTCCTTGTTCCTTCACATTTCTTTTTATCTAGACGTTTGTCATGCCAACAAAACACCTCAAACAAATTGAGCATAACTGTCGCCCTACTAGTGAAAATAAAAAGCAAATTAGAGTTAGACCCGTGGCCGCAAAATACCTCTAGCAGTGTTACGACTTAATGTATACAACTCGATATATAAACATATCGATCGGCTCCAAGTTCACTGATAGTATCCTATCCTTTTCAATCACACATATTTTGTTCCTTTCCAAAATCCATTTCAACAACATTCATGACATCTTTTGTTAGATTTGTACAAGTCAAAATCTATTGGTCAATGCGATATGCTCCTATCTATGTATCTCATTTATTGGTGGTCAAAACAAATGCAAAATGTTTTGTTGGATTTCAATATGCACAATTCATCTAACAACAATAAACATAAATATTTAACCAAAACAGTAAAGTAATTTAACAACTATCCGGAATAAGTACATCACACCTGAAATTTTTTATGGAGCGTATTGTTCACGATTATCACGTTCCTCAATCTCTAGACTTGAACCTAAGTTATTTAGTTACTAACTTTAATTAATATTCTATTGAAATAATTAAACTTTTATTATTTTATTTATTTTAAATATGTATTTATCATCAATTTAAACTCAATAAAATATTAAATCCGAAGTTAAAGATGTTATTAAAAAATCTGGATATCTATTGACATTTGATTGGTTTAAAATCAGAAAATAATTCTGATTCAGAACTGCAGACCTCTGTTGACTAAATTAATCATATAAAATCCAAATTCGGAACACATAAAATCAGTTTTAAAGATCTTTGAAGGAAAATTTACCATACTAAATTTTGTTCAATAAATTTCTATCAATAATCATCATTTAAAATATTGTTCTATCAATGTTAATATGAAAATCTAATTAATTATAATAGGACTTATGAAACAAAAAAACGTAATATGATAATCATTTAATTTACAATATAGTCATGCTACAGTTGAAATTATTTTCAATTGGTGTTCCTATTAACCTTATTACTAAATTTCAAAAATAAAAATAATTAATTTACTTTTACATACAACAATAGTAAATATTACATTACTATTCATTAGCTTTCATATATACTCAAAGAAAATACCGTAGCAATTTTTTTTTCTGTTAGTTGTTATTAAGTAAATATACCTCTAGTTTTAAATGCAGTGCACAATAAATTAATGGTCATAACTCGAAAAGACATGGGAAAGCCGATATACCATTTGAAAGCATATACGACACAAGATAGCACATGGCCACATCATGCACAATAGATGTGTGGAATATCTTATAGTATGAGCAGCTGAGTGCAGATGGAAATAAATCTGCTGCGATTCTTTGGAATCGCAGGGATCTGCTTTTTCAAATCCAATCATTAATTTTTTAACATACACGAATCTCAAAAGAAAGTTGGTTGCTATGCACGAATCTCAAAATAGATAAACAGTTTGATTTGGAAAAGCAGGATCCCTACGATCCCAAAGAATCGCAGCAGATTTATTTCCGAGTGCAGATACGTGATATAAACTCAGACGAATCAACTTAATTAAACAAATGAAGTTAGTAGACCTCGAGATCTGCCATTAAATGCAAATAATTAAGCAGGTGGCTGTGCGCCGTGAAGTGTGAACTAATTAGTACTATATAATAAATAATGATCAACTGCAGCCTCGTTATGTGGCGCGCATTGCGCATGCTGCACGACTTTTAAGAATACTTCTTTAAATTTTGTATATGCTTCACGCTGTATAAATTTAAGAAAATTAATGCAACAATATGGAAAATTTTATATCCAATTTTTTGTTTTTTACGAAGTATGCTTTCCCCGTCTTTTTTATAGAACCGGCCAGAGCCTTCTTTAGCGGCCTCGTCAATTGGAAATTTAAGAAATATTGGCAACTTTGATGTTTGCGGTTTTACAAAATCGGAATCCATTGAGGCATTATGGCGAGAAAAAGAATTCACATATATAACATTTTTTTCATATATAATTGCCCTTTAACCGATTGGAATTTTACAATCATGTCATAAATATATTTAGAGGAGGCATCCAATTACATTCTTTTTTGACACATCTTGACATTATTTTTTTTATAGGCCAATTTTGCGATTTCAAAATCCAAACAGTCGATTCGAACCGTTCAACATGATCACCATATTAAATGTGCTTGGAGATCAAATTTTACATTTTTTGAATTTTTTTATTATTTATTAAGATGGTTATAAAATCGCTGTTTTTCAATGGCTTGAAAACAACGATTTTGTAATTATCTTAATAAATAGTAAAAAAATTCAAAAAAATGTAAAATTTGATCTCCAAGCACATTTTAATATATCCATCACGTTGAATGGTTTGGATCGACTATTTGAATTTTGAAAATAGTATGTGTCAGAGTGTGTCAAAAAAAAAGGGTGTAATTGGATTTCTTTTTTTTATATATATATAGTTTGCTAATCCTTCTATGACATGTGAGCTGTCCATGCCTCGAAACTGCCAGATGATAATTATCACGATCATGACAAATTGGGTATCCGCACCTCATGACAACCGAGTAGTTCTGGATATAATTTAGACATCTTCTATATAATATTGATCAAATTTTGTAATTCCATCTCGGATTGACATAAATAAATTATTTAAAAAGCTCATGGAAATACCTCCAACTTTTATATTTTGAGCTAATTTAAAAAAAAAATCTGGAGAGATCATGGTAAAAAAAGTTTGTATAAAAATACAGTTTTCACATTTCTGGATTAAAGTTTCAAAGAAATATCACCCAATAAGTTTCTGGATCTGGTATAAAAAGCTCATGGAATTATTATTTTCTTATGTTTTATTTTTTATCGAAAGAAATGTTCAGATCTCGATAAGTCTTCCATGTATAACGTAAGAGACATAATAAATTTTAATTTTTTTAATTTTTTTAAATATTTTTAGCGCGCTTGACATGTGAATTCTCAAATTTTCATGTGAAAACAAACTGGCTATTATAAGTATCGTTTATGTTGGCTCAAATCCATTTCTCAAAGAGCTTCTCATAATAAAAAAATTAATGATTTGACAGGACATTTTCCTTCGGCTCTGCTAAAATTAAAACTTGCTTTTGTTAGATTTCTAGACAAGTCATCACTGGCTGTCTTTGGTCTGATCCGAATCTCAAAATAAGACAATATGAGAGAGGTGGTACCAGTAAACATTGTTGTGATATCATTAATAAGAAATCGGTGGGCTAGATCATGCACACTCTACAATATATCTCAACTCAGTATTTTGTTATTATTTGGTAATGTGCCCATTATGAATAAATAAGACAATATGCAAGAATCCTGGTTTCTCTTTTAATTTTAATGAATATTGGGCCCCGGAGAAAAGCCCATTAGGCCCACGCCATTTTATTATTGAAACCGTGTGATGATTAAGCAGCGCTCACTAATTGTTAGTAAAAACTTAATTTTTAATTTGCTAGTATGATCCATGAAACACCATTTGGCCCAAGCAAATTGACAACAGCTAATTTCGTTACTCCCAAATAAATATATTCGTTGTAATTAGTTACTAGAATTCTACAATATCTCATAGTTATCATAAAAAAGCTTATAACATATATATAAGAAGCCTCTTGTTGCTGGGGATAAAATGAAAAGAATTTTATTGGAAGGATTTATTTGTCATTCCGAGGGAAAAATGTGCAAAATAAAAAAGACGGTTAGTTTTAGATGAGTTACCATTTTGATTATAATAGGACCTTTAACTATAAATAATTTTCAAGCCCAAACAACAAATCTAGATATAATCTCTATCTACATGAAACACTGCATGCACATCCAATATTTTTTTTTAGTTCATTTTACGAAAGAATCAAGACCTAAATTTTATGGACTGAAGTTTAATTACCAAATCAATTTAGAGTGTTATTATTTTTAGGCCTCTTGATGTTGTAAACTACAAACTAAAAGAACTGTTTTTTTTTTTTTTTTCTGCTCAGGCATTGCTCATGGGTAGATCAAGATGATCCATTTAAAATTTTAATTCTTTGTTTGAGATTTATATTTTAAATGAGGAAGGTAACTTTCATGTTGTAATATATTTTACCTGCTTAGGGATGTTGAAATAAAGATCTTCTCTTAGGGGTTAAAAAAAGAAAGAAGAGCTTTTAGTTAAATTGTTCTTTAAAAGAGACAAGAGAACTTGTTAGATAAATATATTTAATTGTTTAATAATCAGATGAGTAACTCACCAGCTCCATAAGTCCAGTTACCATAATTGGAAGCAGGGTCATAATCCATGAGACATGTCTCAAACCACTCAGTACCCATTCGCCAATCGATTCCCATATCTCGCACCAGGAATGATGGAGCACACAATCTTCATACCATATTTGTAATAGTAAGTCCTTTAAAGTTGATTTAATGAAGGGCAACTTGCTGTGAAAATTGAGGGTAAATATTTTAACAGAGTAGTTTTACCTTCATGCAGTGCACGAACCATATGCACCTCTGTTTTGATTCTATTGTCCGTGCGCTGCATGAAGCCAAACCTACTTTGTTAAAATCTTTACCCAAAATTGAGCATTACCTTGACCTCATATTATAGCAACTCAAATCAACTAAATTAAATCCATCAACCATAATTACAAGGCAATTTACAAGAACAATTCAGGATACCTCCAGTCTTTGGAAATCCAAAATAATGCGTGGTACCGAACAAGCGCGGGTCCACACAATACACTGGCAGCACGAATTCCGATGCAGCCCAACCTCTGATTAGTGCCTCATTATCAAGTACACGTAGATCATTTCTGAACCATACTATCACCACCCCATTCCCATTCCCATTGCCATTTCTCTTCAAATCGGGGTTCTGATACCTCTGAAACGCCTCCTCTGACGCAATTGAGACCTCTTAATTGGGGGGTAATTCCGGGTACCATGTAGTATTTCCTGGAAGAACTACTGGGTCGACTACTCATGGTTAGACTTACACAGGATTGAAGGAATTGAATTGGAACTGGAATTTGGTCTTTAGAAAGAGAGATTGTGGAAGGCAGAGAGAAGGGGCAGAGAGTAGACGTGGCATTGTTGTTTATCTTTAGAAATTTTTGCGCTCTAAGTTGTCATTGTTAGAAAAGGAGGGAAGAGCTAAGAGTGGTGCCACGTCTGCACAAAATAGTGTGACACGTGGCACTTTCTAGACCAATGAAGCATCAAGTCTTGATGCGCTTTGACTCTTTTAAATTTTGGATGATTCAAATAATTAGGTGACATAATACTTTTTCTTAGATCTGGACCATTGGATCAGAATCCGCACGAATATTAAAAGAGTTCGTGCCTTTTAACTAGGATCGGTGGTCCGGATCATGATCAGACGATAAGGATCTAAACAAATATATTTTGTTATCTCAGAGGATATGGATTCCGAGTGAGGCTGCGGAGCTATGCATAGCGCAGATCGGTCCGCACTAGCAATGAATTGATATCTCTGTTTTTAAATTTAAATATTCAATCTGAATTGCTATGTTTTATATTTTATAGAATTTTTTAATTTTTTTAGATAAGTAGAAAATCACTATTTTTTAATGTTCCCTAATCTTTAGATCATGTGATATTTTACCTATCTAAAAATTAGTAATTTAAAATAAAATATATAAAATTTGGTTTTTCATATAGAGATTATAGTAAACGATTTAGATCGATTGTTTAGATTTTACAAGCAAAAATATTAATCTATGGTAATCTGTATATGGTACCGACGTACTGTAGTCTCACTCCGATTCAATTATAACAGATTTAAAGTTTGCAAACAATAACTTATTTGGGTTCAATTATAATAGATTTCAAGCTTGTAATACTCTAATGTTACACTGGTTAAGAAATAAAATAGTACCTTCTTGCCATTAAAAAATAGAAGGTTTACATGACGCTCAAGTTCTTATTGTTTGGAATCCAAAATTCAAATTTAATTTTCTATTGGTATTTGGCCCTGACATTTAAATATTCAGATATTATTTTGATAGGACCTCCCTATAGACAAATTTAAATTCATCTTTATTTTATATGCATCAAAATTGATACTCCATAAAAGTAATTGAGTTCCAATACTTATTTTCAACAATTGAATCAATAATTTATTATTGTCAAATTTAACATTATGAATGAAAATTATATATAATTTTTAATAATAATTATTCACAATGTGTAGGGGTATACCAAATTTAATGTCCAAAATATTATTTTATTAAGGAACCACACTATGATGCATTCTATCTAATGTATTTCATTCGATTTATAAATGTAATTCTTTCTTCAATACACAGTTTGATTTTTAAGACGAAATTCAAAAAATAATCCTATCTAGTTCAAAATATAGTATGAAATGCAAAATGAGAAGCGGAATTTTATGTTCATTCTTGTTATTTCCTTGAGATTTTAAAAATCTTATTTGTTTTCTCAATTTCCTTCTGAAAATGATATAATTAATAACAAAAAGATAAAAAGTTTCATAATATAATAGGCACAATTCCATGTATCTCTTAGCTCAGTTAGAAACTTTAATTTCAAAGATAATTAAGAAATACTTGTTTGACCACGACTACAATTATCTACAATTAGATACCTTGAATGGTTCTCCAATATTATTTTAGTGGAATTTTGTTGGTCCAGTAAAAGAACGAGAAAGTACTGAGAAAAAAAGAAATAAAAATATGCAATCGAGATTTCAGATTCAATTTCAACAGATACATGACAGTAAATTAATGATACAAAGCACACATACAACAAAAGAAAAATAAGAGAAGACAATGACAAATACTAAATAGAAAGACTTAAATATGCACTGGAGGACTCTGTGGCTCTATCAATTAGAGCCCAAAACAATTGAAGGGACATGTTTGCATAAATTGTGGACAAAATTAGCGTCGGAATCATCCACATCTTGCCACGTCAATTTTTGAAGGTTGGTTAGGTATTGTAGCCCTTGAGGCACACCCAATTCATAACAATAAAAAATCTGTAGTTCTTTAAGAATGGGCATTGCACCCTCCTCTATCTCCCATTCCTCCATTGATAAATTAATAAGCTTCAAAACTTCTAACTGGCTAAAGCCTCCAGAGGAACAGGTCGTTTTTCGACTTTCGAATGCTCTATGAAGGGTGAGATCCTTAAGGCAGCATAGCTTCTCCAATACTGGCATTATATCCTGCTGGAACTTGTAACCCTCAATACAGAGATCAATGAGGTGACAGGGGAGCATATCCTCTTGAAGGGTCAATTTAGTGGGGCTAAAGGAACCAAGTGTGAGAGATTGTAAATGCTTATAAAATGGGAAACCTCTCATGTCAAGTATGCCCCGTACACTATCATCATGCCATATAACGAGATTAGTTAGGTGTTCCAATGTGGATAGAAAAGTGACAACTGCCTTCGATGTAGATGATTTGGCCTCTAATATTAATGAATGTAAATTGGGTGTATGAGGTAACTCTGTCTCCCATGATTGTGTGGCCGTCAGTTTTCGAATAGTTTGCAAATTTGTTAATTTTGTGGATGTTGGGAATTCCAAACTACCCACATCATAAACATGCCTCAGTGTCTTGATATTCAGTGTACTCTTAGGAAAATCAAAGAAGTAGCCATCGTTTGATTTTAACCTTGAGACTTCAAGGGTCTGCAGAAATTTCATTCTGCCTATCACTTTCTCAAAGAATTCTTGATCACAATTGTCACTTAGCCTCCCTCTAAGACTCAGAAATCTTAACTGAGTCAATCCCACAAACATCCCCAACTCTATTATGTTCTCCTCTTCGTCTTCATTAGTGCTTACCACTTTGAGTAGTCTTTGCTTAGAACAATTCGGCATTCTCCCATTACAAAAGAACAAAAGAGTGTGGAGGTTTGGGCTCATTATAAGTTGATCACAATCTAGATTGTGAATTGCCACACGGCGTGCCCTGCTCAACCTCATTTTCTCATTTGGATTTGAATACACGACGAGAAAGTTTTCCTCCATGGCTTTTTGGAGAGCAAGATCTCGTAGTAGATCGTGTATGCGTAGAGTTTCGATGGAACCAACATACGATCTACTATCTACTTGAACCATGCTCCTAGCATAAAATGATAAAAAAAAATTAAGTACAATGATTACAGATATCATAAAGAAAATAGTTAGTATTAAAAAAAATTAGTTTAACGTTGTATACATAGCTGTGTATATCATTAACTGTTGACGTAATGAACATGCTAGTTTAATGTTGTATACATAAGCTGGTTTTATTGAAATAAAGAAAGAGAAAATCAGAAAAAAAATACTTTGATTCTTCCATGCATAGCATGATCTGCATAATTAAGATACTTTTTTTTTTCCAATATTTTCTACAGAAATTTTTTTCCAAACCTGCTGGTACCTATTTATTTTTTCTTTATTTTTTGGCGTATGGTCAGCTCAAACAGAGTGTCATCACAGAATTCGCAGCCCATGCATCGAAAATATCAATATTTGTTATTACTTATTATATTTCTCAAATATAATTCTGAGACTAAACATTTAACATAATAAAATGTCGGTGCTTGGGCCTGCAATTTACCTTTCTATTTTTTTTTACAATTAAAAAATTTAGTTTAAAGACTACTCAATTAATACTAGCACGCTACATCAACACGTGTAAATCATTAAATGAAGATATAATACCTTTGTACCAGATCCTCTAAAAAACTCTCGGCAGTTTCTTCCAATGTTCTATTATCTTCTTGTGGTATGAAGCCCTCTGCAATCCACATTTGAAGTAAGGATGGGGCATAGATAGTATAGTCTTCGGGAAATGCGGCGAAGTACATAAAACACGACTTGAGAGCAAATGGCAGGTCCTCATAGCTGGTGCCTATGATCTCGCTACAATTTTTTCCTTCGACATGCCAACTCATTGTCCGGAACACGCTACTCCAAACAGCATGGCTGCGGGGCTTCTTTGATAAGAAACCACCTAAAACCACCAATGCGAGAGGAAGCCCACCACACTTGTGGACAAATTGACCTATGATATCAGAAAGATCATCAATAGAACTTTTATTTGGATCATGATTAGGAAAAACTGTTTTTAACAAAAGCTCTCGGCTTAACTCCTCAGTTAAGCACTGGAGCATGTATGGTTCACTTATGGGATCCATGCCCTTAGGAACATGAGCAAACCTAGTAGTTACAAGTATTCTACTTCCATTGTTTTCATCTGGGAATGCTGCACCAATTTGAGTCCATAGATCGATTTTCCAAACATCGTCTAGGACTATGAGGTACTTTTTGTCTCTAAGAGATTTGTGAATCTCTGTAAGAATCAATTCTGTTTCATTTGGTTGCTCAAGGTTAAGTTGTCGCGCTATCTTCTTCGAAACATCAATTACTTCGAACGTTTCAGAAATAGCTACCCATATGCAAATTCCAAACTGTCCTTTGACATCATTACTGCGAAAATAAAATATTATATTAGATATTAATATAACCAAAATGCGAAGACGGACTCCATAAAAACTTATAAGTGAATATGGAAAAGTGGGTACATTGAAAATTATGATCTAGTTAGGGTTGGGCCATTAGACTGGGGACATCTATATATATAGATGCGTGTGCAATAGGGGTCAAAAGGGTTTTCTAGTTTTCTCTTCTATTTTCTTTTGTTCTTATCACGACGTTGCAAAAATCTATTGACGGGACTACTGAAATACTTGACCTTCCCAAATCCAGCTGTTGATCTTGTTGAGCCTTGCGCAATGTCAATAAAACCCATGTAAAAGTGCGAATTCAGATCATATGCACGTATAAGCATGTACACAATTAAAATCAATTTAACAAACTCAATATAATATCTATAAAACTTGGCAAATATATTAATGTTAGACTCTTTTTACGAAAACCTCAAAATTATATTAACTTAAGAAATAATAATACAATGAACAACACTTGCATTTCCAATTAAGCCCCTAGCCGACGAAAGAATATTATATATATTATCGGGATGAACAAATAAGTTTTGCATGTCATCAAAGGGGTATTCGGTGATCGGACCAGGCCTTCCTCTGAAAAATCAGGGTTCCGATGAAAGTGCGTATTTTTGTGTGGCTTATGCGGGATAACAAAATCCTTACACAAGAAGTGCTACGGTCCCGTGGATGCTCAGTGCAAACGGGTTGTCACCTTTGTGACTCTTCAATTACAGAATCGAGGGACCACATCATGTGGAGTTGTCCTTATGCTAAAAATTTTTGGCAGGGCCTCCTGGCTTAACACAATGTTCCCCTCCAGCAAGGCCGTAATATTTGCACGGTTTGGAATTTGGCCCACCCAGGTTTAACAAGACGGGCTAGATTGCGGACAAATGTGGTGTGGGCGCCGGCGGGGGTTTGGGCGTTGTGGCGGGAGAGGAACATGAGGTAATTATCCAACAAGAGCAAGCCGGTGTATACATTAATTATTGGTACAATGCTCGATATTCTCTTTTGGTTGCAAAATGGTTAGCATTATGAGAGGGTCGAGAGATCATGGTGGATTCTATTGTTCCCTTCTAGCGGTAGTGTTTGATAGTTAGTTGCTTTGTAATTTTAATTACGAGGCTTAATCAGCCTGTGTACATGACTTTTTCTTATCAATCAAAATTCTGTTGGTGGCACTTCGCCGCCAACCCTCAAAAAAAAAAAGTTTTGCATGATCAATGCCTAACTAATTAATGTACTTCTACCAACTATGAACATTAATTCCTTACGTAATGGTAACACTACAAATGAAGTTGAGAAAAGAAATTACAAGCTTGAGCACAATATCAAGTATGAAATGACCCTTGGCCGATAATACTCTTGGTTGTTTATATATTATAATATTATAATATTTATTATTTATGGATTTTTAATTTGCAGAATGATGTATAACTTCTTTCAATACGTGATATTTCATTTTTATTTTTTATTTTTTGTATGTTTTATTTTATTTTTACGGAAAAATATAGTTTCATAAATTATAAAATTGATAAAAAATTTGTTGTACATAAAAAGAAGCAAACATTATAAAATAAGAAATTATTATTATTTTAGTATTAATTATTTAAAATAGTGTAGTACAACTGACAAAATGTCTTTCAAAAAGGATAAATTTATCAATGACATTATGGTCATTTTATTATTTAAAATCAAGCATTAAGTACCAAATTGAAAATTAAGTAGCCAAGTTGTTACAAGTCAAAAGTTTATGAGCGTCGTATGGCATTATCTCATTCTAGAATTATAAAATTAGTTAATGTCTAAGACATATTCATTGTTCTACCTATAAAGTACGACACCAATATACTCTTCTTGTGGTGAAACATATATCTCATCTAATAAATATATAACTTAAATTTAATAGAGCACTTTATTTAAATTCATCATACATTAAGGACTCGAAATATATTAACCATGTTTTCTAATTTAATTATCTTAACTAAAATGGGTAATTTTTATAAACGAAATTAGTGAAAAAATTAAAACTGGGAGAAAGGTGAATTTGAATTAAATTGATAGTAATGACACAATTAAGAAAATAAAAAAGCGCATACCAATTGTACACTTTTTGTGCAAGTGTAGTCTTTCCAAGTCCACCGGTACCGCAAATTGAGACCACCGAACGTCTCTTAGTGGTCTCATCAAGCAACTCCTTGACAACGCGGTCCTGGTCTGCCTTGAAGCCAACAATATCAGGATCAATATCAGGTAGTATCAGTGGCCTGACGGGTAGTTTGATATCTCCAGTACTGCCCTCACCCAAATTATTTATTCCATATCTGACTCTGCTCTCTTCGATCTCTTTCATCTTTTCTAGGATTTGGTTTATCTCATTTACAAGGTTGTGTACAGCTGGGAGTTTTTTGGTTTTTCTTAGCATGTTTTTTATGGCCTCCCTCTTGCCTGACTTTTGTGGTTTTTCAGGGATGTCCATGAGAAAGGTGTCTATTGCATCTTCTATAGAATGGGCAATATCTCTGACCTCCTTCACCCAATGTTTCTGCCTTTCGTCTTTTATTTGCTTCCTGTCAGCATCTTTGAGAAAAGCCTGAATCCGTTTGAGTTCACGGCTGACTTTCTCAACTTGCTTATTGACACTGTATAAGTGTAAAACCTCCGTAACTACAACATCAGAAAGCTTGCCGAGCACCAAATTTACAATGGTCTCAGCCATTTAGCTTCTCTGTTGTATTAACGAAATTTGAGAGAGGATATATATTTTGGGTGGTATCTGGACGAACTGTTTTGTGAATATAGCACAGTATTAGAGTTGTTGTGCAGTATATCAGAAAGAAGCTCGCAGGAACTTATATAAATTAAGGTGTCAATTGGCCGACTGCTTGATGCATTGTTAATTAAGATTAATTAATTAGTAGAGATTGGTCATTGATGCACGCCATATTGTGTGTTGAGGTGCATTTATTAGTCAACAAAGAAACAAATTGATTGAGATGCACTCATTCATTTATTTAATTTTGTCAGTTTTGTCGAGTTCAGAACGATCTCATGTGCACCCATATTTCAAAAAAACAAATCTCGAGGTGCATGTATTTTATTCATTTATTTAATAATTTTGCCAGTCTTGTCGAGTTTCGAACGATCTCATGTGCACCCATACTTAAAAAAAAAACAAATCTCGAGGTGTATGTATTCTTTCATTTATTTAAAAAAAAATTTAGATATATGTTCATTATAACTTCTTTAATTAGTACTCAAATGTTTTGAGTAGAATTGTGTTTTTCTTCTAGTTACATATCCCTATAACTCAAAATGATTAATGAAAAAGGACTAGATCCAGTTTCTTTGTCAAAACAAACTTCTTTAATTAGATATTTCTCTATTTAAAATTGAAAATTAATTATTTTCCCATCTAAACATTACCTAGTTATTAATATACTCATTCTTAATTTAAAAAAAATAAATATAAATCAATATTCATAAAAAATTCAAAAACAATTTTACCCTTCAGAACTTTTTTTCTCGAAGATCAAACCATTATTTAATTAAATAGTTATGATTTAACCTCCAATGCACACCAACCTCTCATGTGGATATCAAACGAAGCACTCCCATCCCTCTTCACTTGCGGGTCCGGATCCCCTAAAGTAACTCAATTTTTGGGTTTTGGATCAGGACGGTCCGAATCGAATCCGTCGCTCGAGATCGCCTCAGAATTTGAACCTGTCTCTCGGGATGCGTGTGCTCCACTTTAGTTAGATGGTCACGGATTCGAATCGGACTGTCCCGATCCAAAATCCAATTTTTGAGTTACTTCACTAGATGTGAATTCCTTCACTTGTCTCCTTCCTCTCCGCTACCAACAAGTGTTTTTCACCGCTCTCTCTTGTATATCAAGTCAAGCAAGTTTACTGAAGACCGGTACTTGTCCTTTTGGTACCGGTCTTGGCCTTTTGAGTTTTTATTTGTTCACGAGTGGATTTATAGGCCCTACGACATCTTCTTCTTTGTTTTTCCTAAAGTTGTAACTAAAATTGATATGTTTTAATACTCTAGGATATATTAATGACTTGTTTAGCTCGGTATGTTCAAATACTGGAGCATGGTCTTTATCCTTTTTCCGTTCAAAGTTAAGTGCCAATATTATTGTCATGAAAAGAGACTAGGTTCACGGTACTAACAAACACAATACATGTCACTATTTACAAACATGTCCTTATAACATTCATTTAATTATTAGGTTCTAATGTAACCAGTGTTGCATTATCTATTAAAATTGGCTCTATTAACAGTTCTAATGATATTACCAGAGGACAGATCAAACTGAGAAAATAGCAGGAAAGAAGGCACTAGAACAAAAGATGTTAGGTTTTCTAGGGTTTGAGGAGAGGAAGAGAGCAAGAGATAAAGAATTATACAAAATTGGACGTGATCTATAATAGAATTATACATAAGATATTTATTATGTAAAATACTTAATGGGGTCATTATTAAGATGGGTACAAAATTCAATGGTTTGAATTTGACTAGTTTTGTAAAACACTTAATAAATAGTAAAAAAATTCAAAAAAATGTAAAATTTGATCTGCAAGCACATTTTATTTAGATAATCATGTTGAACGGTTTGGATCGACGATTTGGACTTTGAAAATGTAGAAAATGAGAAGGGTAATTTTGTGGTAACTCAAAAGTGGTGTAATCGGATCCCTCCTCTTGAAAATATTGTTCTATCAATGTTAATTTGAAAATCTAATTTCTTATAATAGGACATATGAAACAAAAAAAACGTAATATGATAATCATGTTATTTAAAATATAGTCATAATACAGTTGAAATAATATTTCAAATGTAATTTACTAAATTTGAAAAATAAAAATAATTAATTTACTTTTACGTACAACAATAGTAAATATTTCATTACTATTCATTAGCTTTCATATATACTCAAAGAAAATACCGTAGCAAAATATTTTTCTTTTAGTTGTTATATATTAAGTAAATATACCTCTAGTTTTAAATGCAGTGCACAATAAATTAATGGTCATAACTGGAAAAGACATGGGAAAGCGATATACCATTTGAAAGCATATACGACACAAGATAGCACATGGCCACATGCACGATAGATGTGTGGAATATTTTAAAAAAATTCAAATTAGAGGAGCACATTTATAGGATCTTCATGTGAAGTCAAAGATTTTTGTTTTCCCATTGCGAATCCTAGCTTTATCATTTACAAGGTTCAACCTTGACACCGACTGCAAAGTTTTTTTATTAAAAAAAAATCATTTACAAGGTTGGACAATTATTAACTTGTTTGTTGCAATATAAATAAATTGATTGCATTAAAATAATTTTACAACCGAAAATATTTGTTGTATAGTTACCGGTTCAATTTGTTATTAATTTACATGGTTATATATAACCAATTATATTATAGCCCTATTTTCTAAATTGGTACATGTTGGATTCGTCTAATTACTTATAAGAATTTTATGCTAGGTACTAAATTAACCTCTAACTGTTATTTTATGATACTATCTAAATTACATTCATAAATAATCAATGATGATTCTTTGAGACCTAAATTCTATTTCTCAACAAACAACAAAAAGTATGTTTGCAATATGTTAGCAAACAAATTTGTTGTTGTAACTAGTTACGTTTATTTGTAACTGTAATTTTATTTTAAAAATGATGTGATAATAAATTATTGCAATCAAATATATAACTATAATATAGCCATAAACAACTAAAATATGATGATAATAATATCCAGTACACTATATAGCGAAATCCATATATAGTTAAATGATTAATACGTCAAAAGGAAGAAGATTAATACTACTTATCAATACTTCTGCTGGCAGGGGCGGATCCAGAATTTTCGTCAGGGAGAGGCAAAAAAAAATATCAAATTGGGTTTAAATACCTAATCGGGTTTAAATCCATTAACCAATTGGGTACTCGATAAAAAACAATACTTTAACTTATACTTTTCAATGCTTTGACTTGTAATTTCTAATGCTTTGACTTATAATTCTAATTACCAATCAAAATTCAACAAATTTATTTCAATTTTAAACCTAAATTTAACCCAAATTACAAATCAAACGTTCAGAGGAGGGCAAAATTTTTTTTAAAAGAGAGCAAAATCAGTCGAAACGGATAAATCTCCACTAAAACTCAAAATTCAAGAGGACAGCTGCCTCCCCTGAATACACGTGAGTCTGCTGCTGTCTGCTGTGTGCAGATATGTGATACGAACTCGAACAAATCAACTTAATTAAACAAATGAAGTTAGTAGACCTCGAGATCTGCCATTAAATATAAATAAGTAGCTTGCATTCGCCGTGAAGTGTGAACTAAGTACTATATAATTAATAAATAATGATCAAGTGGAGCCACATTGTCTGGCGTGCATCGCACTTGCTGCATGACACATGGATATAGCATGCCTTTTAAGAGTACTTTTCTAAATGTTATATATGCTGCACACTGTATAAATTTAAGAAAATTTATGCAACAATATCGAAATTTTTTATATCCAAATATGCTTATATGCCAGAGCCTTATTGTTGAATTTATGAATACTGAGGAGAAAATATTATTGAAAATCTTATATATTTACATGGTATTCCTGTGCTCTATTTATACAAACATTTCTAACGGCTATATTATTGTACCGTTGGTACTGTACAGTGTACCATTGGTACTGTTCCTAATCTACTTTATTTTATTCTACTTGATCAATGATGAACGGCTGAGATCAAGTCTTCTATATTCCTTCTTTATTTTCAACACTCTCCCTCAAGCTAGGAATGTATATGTCATGTAATCCTAGCTTGCTAGTAAGAACCTCAAAATGGGTCGGATCCAATCCTTTGGTAAAAACATCTGCTAATTGATCTCTACTTCTCACGAACGGTGTTTCTATTTCTTTCGCTTGGACCTTCTCTCTAATAAAGTGACAATCTACTTCTATGTGCTTCGTTCTTTCATGAAATACCGGATTTGATGCAATATGTCGAGCGAAATTATTATCACAATACATCTTCATTGGTTGATTAGATTCTATGCCCATGTCTCCAAGTAGTTGTTTGATCCATATTAATTCACTCGTGGTGGATGCCATGGCTCGGTACTCCGCTTCCGCGCTTGATCGAGCCACGACATTTTGTTTCTTGCTTTTCCATGTGACTAGATTCCCGCTACAAATGTGCAAAAACCAGTGGTGGATTTTCTATCAAAGCTACCGGCCCAATTATTGTTTATGAATTGCGGTATGGTTTTGCATGAAATAAATCCATCACACCAAACCCATGGACCACACCATGCACCAGCGCAGTGAACCGCGGTGGACCAGCGCCAAAAATCAATTTTTAGTGCTCTGCAGGAATCGAACCCATTCCCTTTGGGTTAACAACATACACCTTTTACCACGGCACCAACTCATATTTGTTGTTGGAATATAATAGCTATGATATTTAATGTATAATTAGATTATTGTATAGTCCCTCACCTAATAATTTTGATATTTAGTAAGTGTTGAATTGATAATATAAATAAAATAAAAAAATAATATATTTAATTGGCAAATCATATCCGGGATTTTTGAAAATTACCGTATCGCCGTATCCTTATCGTATCCGATACGATACCCGCACCCGTACCTATGCAACATAGCAATTGGCCGATTGTTTGATGCATTCATAAGATTAATTAATTAGTAGAAAATGATCATGATGTACGCCATTATTGTGTGTTGATTTATCTTAATTGTTTCAGAAAAATTGATTGATCTACTCCATTGACTTCAGAATTCAGATCGGATCTCGAATAATGTGCGCCATATTAAAAATGTATTTCTCGGCGCATCTCAAGGAACGAATCTGATTCAAATCATGTCTACCATGCGGTGTGAAAGAGGGAATCTTAATTTGTCTTTCACATGGTACTGTCGCTCATCCATATGGATCCGTATCCTCTGCATTAACTTAAAAGAAATCTTTTGAGTTAAAGAATTTCAACCGTCTGATTTGAAACGGAGCCAATCCAGCTCGTACCTATAACATAGGGGGCCCTTTAATATTGGTGCAGATCTAGTTTACACGAATCTTAAAATAGATCGGACGGTCGAGATTCATTAACTCAAAAGAGAGATTCTCTTTTGAGTTAATGCAGAGGATAAGAATTCCATCTATACACCATATACAACTAATTCCAATCTAAATCATGCCTACCATGTCTTTATTGTTAGAAAATAACTAATGGGAAGGGATAATTAAACATTCAAATCATCCGATGTAGGTATATATGAATTCGGATCCCAAAGTAACCC
Source organism: Carex kokanica (assembly GCA_025461125.1). Classification (NCBI taxonomy): domain Eukaryota; kingdom Viridiplantae; phylum Streptophyta; class Magnoliopsida; order Poales; family Cyperaceae; genus Carex; species Carex kokanica. The sequence goes on along the minus strand of JAJGRX010001100.1, from coordinate 265,202 downwards.
AATTTTTTAATTTTGATCCAGACCGTTCGTTCTGCTCTAACACGAATATTAAAGGGGGGCCATGTGTTCCACCATGGGCCGGGGTTGGCCCGAATTTCTGATCAGATGGTTCAGATCAAAACTAAAAAATTGAGTTACTTTAGAGGGCACGGACTCGGTACATATTGGATTATTTTGAATTTTGAAACTTTCAAAATTGGACGTGATCCTATAATAGAATTATACATAAGATATTTATTGAATATAACAAATATAGGTGATTAAATTAATGGAACCAACTCATAGTTAATATGTACAGCTAGTAAGTTTTGAGCCAATTCAACTATAACTAACAAAAATTAAACATAAATTGTAAGGATTGAAAACAATGTAAGCACGGCCAATTGGACCCCTTTCTGTTTAATTGGTTAGAAATTCTAAAAAATAAAAATGTTGAACATTCAATTTTTAATCTTGCCCTTCACCCTTCACCCTTCTCATCAATATTCAATATTGCGGATGCCATATGTAATGGCATGTAACGTGCATAAGTAGAATTATTATTTTCTTATGTTTTGATTTTTATCGAAAAAAATGTTCAGATCCATGTGTAACGTAAGCCATATTGTGAGTCATTATTGTGCATTTATTCATGTATTAGTCAAACAAAAAAACAGACCTCGAGGTGCATGCATTCATTCATTTATTTAATTTTGGTCAGTTTTGTCGAGTTCAGATCTTCACCCATATTTTAATTGTAATTGGCAGCTTCTACGAAAGTTAGGGGGAGAGGGAAATTAAGTAATTAATATGAAAATAAAATGTCTAATTATTAATTAAGAGATTTGGTGGAGAGGGAAATTAATTTTCCACCGTCTACGAAATTGATTAAGGTACAAATTACATCGTAGGTCCTCTTTCTTCTTAATTATAATTTGGTTTTCACATGGTAATGTCGCTCCTCTATACACCATGTCTTCATTGTTAGATAATAAATAATGGAAAGGGATAATTAGTTTTTAGCATGGATCAAAACATTCAAATCATCCGTTGTAGGTATATATTGGATTAGTTTGAATTTTGAAACTTTCAAGATTGGACGTTATTCTATAATATAATTATACAGTAGATATTTATTGTATATAACAAATTAAGGTGATTAAATTAATGGAACCAAATCATAGTTAATATGCACAGCTAGTAATAGTTGGGCCAATTCAACTGTTTGGCATGTAATTTCTTCATGGTTTTTACCGATTTCTTCCCTTCTGATAGGAATTTCTTGGATGTTTTAACCGTGTTACAAGTGTCCAATTTAGGTAGAATCATATTACTTTTGCCATTTTACTTGATTCTGTAGAATTGCAGGCTTTCTAGTGTTTTTGGAACTAAAACATGTATAAAACGAAGCATTCTGGACATACTGGTACCAGCATGCGGTTGACCCTTCATCCGCATGCAACCAGAGGCAGCCAAACCGCATACAAGAGATGCAACGTAGGAATTCCATGCGGATGATGCTCAACCGCATGCAACCTAGGCAACCGCACAGGATAACTGACAGACAGCAGTTACAACACTAAACTTGGCAGCCAAGTTCCACTAAGCCCACTAACACATGATGGACGAATAAAAACTCATCTCCTCATCTGGATAGACAAGAACCTAGTAGAATATATATAGAATAGATCTAGGGTTCATAAGATATAGAAGAAGAGAGATATCATAGGATAAAATATAGAGAATAGAAAACGTGTAAACTCTACTAGAAGAAGAGAGATACAAGACGTAAAGACAGCGCGTATGAGATAAGGAGATCCTCTAGGTGTATCCCTCCTATTTCTTCTTTCTCTTATTTGCTTTAATTATGTCTTTTGTATCTTGTGTTGTTGAACTCGTCATGAGCGGCTAAGCAACATATTTCTAGGGTGAAGGCATGTAATCTTGAATTCTTATGAGTTTAATCTAGAGATTTATTTATATTTATCAATTGTGTTTGATTTGAATTCTTTCTGCACTTTATTCTTTATATTATTACTTAATCCGGTGCGTGTAACCTCGTGATCATGGCAATGTACACCCCATGATAGGTGTATAGGGTTGACCGGTTAGGAATAGGGTATAATTATCATAGGTCCAATAAGAGAAATAGACGTACCTGTTGATCCCTTGTGATCGGAATCTCACTTAGGAACCTATTGGAATATAGATCTGCAGACGAACGTTGCATTCTATAGACCGATAGTGGGGTAATTTCGGTTATTACAACTACGGAAGGTATAAAGGAAGGACGTAACTGTGAACTTAAATCCTTCTAGTCTTGGTAATGGGGACTTATCATTGATCTTTTAAGCGATTGATTAGGGTGAGGTAAGGGTACCATCCCCTTACTAGTCCTCTTCAGTTAGGGTGTTATAACGTACCTGTGATTAGCACTAAGATTGGATTAGCAGCCCACAGTTTTGCAATTGATACCAGTACATGACGCACACGGTTCTGATCAAACCGCATGCGACACCGATTGGAGTTAGAAATCATAATTGACAGGTAATTGCGCTTGCATGCGGTTGGTGACAGCACTGTGTGCGTTTGCATATATGACCAGAAACTAGATTAAACAAGTAAGAAGGATAGATAGCCTAATCCCTGGAAGCTCATATTCTATACACAAAACATTTATTTACTATTTCTATTATTCCTATAACTAAACAAACCAAACAGTTAAACCAAACAACCAAAGTAACTAAAACCTAGAATCAATTGTCATTAGATCTCTTAATACACTATCCTTGTGGATTGACACCCATATATATACTATACGATAGGTTCATGCGCTTGTGAATCGATTGTAAAGTACACAATTAGGGTTATAAATATTATTAGCTCTGATTTTGACCTATCACTCGCACCATACATCGGCACCCGATATCCAGGATGACGTCGGGGATGAGGGGGAGGATGACGATGACGATACCGACTCAGATGACGATGTTTGATGTTATTTGTTATTTGGTAGGATGTTTGATGTTATTTGGTACAATTTACATTTAGATGTTTAATGTTATTTGGTACGATGTTTTGTTTTTTATGTTGTTTGGTATGATATTTGATGTTTAGATGTTTTATGTTTAGATGTTCATGTTTGATTTTTAGATGTTTTATTTTGATGATAATTGATGTTTAGATGTTTTTATTATTTGAAATCTTGTTGTATGTTGATATTGAAAGGTTACAAATTGACTTGAAAACACACTATATTAGATATTGAATCGACTAATTAGAAAAATAAATGATAAAAAAATAATGTTGACAGGTGCATCAACGATCAATTTTTGACCATCAGCGTCCAATAGATGATCGCTGAAAACAGATATCAGTGACCGGATTTTAAACATTAGCGACCAATATTTTAGTCGTTGAAAATAGGTATCAGTGACTAAAATATTGGTCGCTGAAAATAGATATCAGAGACCGAATTTTAGATATCAACGACCAAAAATCGAACGCTGAAGACCTAATATGACGTCAGCAAAACGGCATTAGCGACAAAAAAAATCGATCTCTGAAACTGCATCATCGATCGGGATGACATCAATCAGCAACCGGTGACATCATCAACGAAGTATCAGTGACCACGTATTTGTAGCCGACCATCTGCGGCCAAATTTGATTGCTGATACCCATCTGCGACCGGCGCAGTTATTATCAGCGACCAAATTTCCTGTCGCTGATACTCTTTTTTGCTGCAGTGCATTATTTTGTGTTGATTTTATATTGTTTAAGGAAAAATGATTGAGGTGCATTTATTCATTTATTAGTCAAACCAAAAAAACCGATCTCGAGGTGCATGCATTCATTCATTTATTTAATTTTGGTCAGTCTTGTCGTGTTCAGATCTGGACCCATATTTTAATTGGCAGCTTCTACGAAAGTGGGGGAGAGGGAAATTAACTAACATGAAAAGAAAATGAGTAATTATTAATTAACAGATTTGGTGGAGAGGGAAATTAATTTTCCACCGTCTACAAAATTATATTGATTAAGGTACAAATTACATCGTGGATCCGTATCCTCCCAGGTACCTGATTCAACACAATTGAAACGGATGGTTAAGATTTACGTACTCTCAGCCAATACTTGCTCGGGATGGCGCAGGGACAGTATATTTGTGCTTTGAGATTTGTGTCAAGTTAAAAAATAAACAACTTTGAACTGTCCGATTCAATTGTACTCAGTCCGGTAACCTGAGGGATGTGAATTCCTTACATCGTAGGGCCTCTTTCTTCTTAATTATAATTGCGGTGTGAAAGCAAGAGTCTTAATTTTGTTTTCACAAGGTATTGTCACTCATCTATGTAAACCATATACAAATAATTTGTCTTTCGCATGGTACTGTCGCTCATCTATACACCATATACAAATAATTCCAATCTAAATTACATATGTCTTCATTGTTAGGTAATCAATAATAGAAAGGGATAATTAATTATTAGCATGGATTAAAATATTCAAATCATCCGGTGTAGATATATATTGGATTATTTTGAATTTTGAAACTTTCAAGATTGGAGGTGATTCTATAATAATGTTCCTCAATCTTTAGACTTGAACCTAAGTTATTTAGTTACTAACTTTAATTAATATTCTATCAAAATAATAAATACTTTTATTATTTAATTATTTCAAATATATATTTATCATAAATTTAAATTCATTAAAATATTAAATCTGAAATTAAATAATTTATTAAAAATCTGGATATTGACGTTTGATTGGTTTAAAGTCATAAAATAATTCTGATTCAAAACTGCAGACCTCCGTTGACTAAATTAATTTCACTGCAAAATTCAATCAAAATGAATTTGGATCCGTTGGAATCGTAACAGAAAGTCCTACGACTTTCATGTTCGTCCTGAATCCAAATTCAGAACACATAAATGAGTTTTAAAGATCTTTGAAGGCAAAAGTTGAGAACAAACAGAAATAAATTTTAAAGAAAATTTACCATACTAAATTTCTATCAATAATCATCATTTAAAATATTGTTCTATCAATGTTAATTTGAAAATCTAATTAATTATAATAGGACTTATGAAACAAAAAAACGTAATATGATAATCATGTTATTGAAAATATTTGTCATAATACAGTTGAAATATTTCAAATGTTGTTCCAATTAACCTTATTACTAAATTTCAAAAATAAAAATAATTAATCTACTTTTACATACAACAATAGTAAATATTTCATTACTATTGATTAGCTTTCTTATATACTCAAAGAAAATACCGTAGCAAAATCTTTTTTCTTTTAGTTGTTCTTAAGTAAATATACCTCTAGTTTTAAATTAAGTGCACGATAAATTAATGGTCATAACTCGGAAAGACATGGGAAAGCGACATACCATTTGAAAGCATATTCGAAACAAGATAGCACATGGCCACATGCACGATAGATGTGTGGAATATTTTAAAAAAAATTTCAAATTAGAGGAGCACATTTATCTGCCAATAATACAAATAAGCAGCTTGCAGTGCGCCGTGAAGTGTAAACTAAGTACTATATAATAAGGCAAATTCTTCTATGGACTAATACTATCGTCAACACTGTTCATAACTTGTGGTTGATCAAACGGTTAATATTAATTTGTTACATTAATAGATTTTTACTCTATTTTTTGGTCGGAAGGGTAAAAGTATAATTTCACAAAACCTCTCTCCCGCTCTCCTTCTCCCCATTTCAAAAAAGAAAAATCGCGAGACCCTAACTCTAACCCTATCTCTCGCTACTCGCGGCTCATCCTCTCTCACGATCTCTCTTCTCCTCTCTCACGATCTCTCCGACGATACTCGTCGGACGCGCGGCAGGAGTCCCGTCTGTTGTGAACTAATTAGTACTATATAATAAATAATGATCACCTGGAGCCTCATTGTCTGGCGTGCATCGACACATGGGTATATTAATGACTTGTTTAGCTTGGTATGGTCAAATACTGGGGCATGGTCTTTATGCTTTTTCCGTTCAAAGCGAAGTGCCAATATTATTTTCATGAAAAGAGACTATATAGGTTCAATGTACTAACAAACACAGTATATATATATGTCACTATTTACAAACATGTCTTTATAACATTTATTTTATTAGGTTCTAATGTAACAAGTGTTGCACTATCTATTAAAATTGGCTCTATTAATAGTTCTAATGACATTATCAGAGGACAAATCAAACTGAGAAAACAGCAGGAAGGAAGGCATTAGAACAAAAGATAAAACTGAATGTATTCAAATTACCTCTATTCAAATTTCTATATTATATGAAGATAAAACTGAATGTTTTATTATTGTTTTAAGCACGAAATTTTTATCAGACACAAAGATTAAATGTAGTCAACTTTCCAAAATCACCAACAGAGATCAATGTTAACTATTGACTAAAAATATTACTCGACATATTTCTCTTTTAGCTTACTTGTAAAAACTTCGACATATTTTAGCTTACTCGTAAAATATTCCTCGACATATTTTAGATCAATGTTAATTCATAGAAGTATTTATTCATGGAATTAACAGATTGACTCTGCGTATTAAAATTCAGTTTTGTTGTAAACTAATCCTGACAAGAAAAAAAGAACACACAAAGAAAGGTAGAACTGAACGAAAGGTACAGGCAAGATGAGGTGCAAGAAAGAACTGAGAAGGTGCAGGGAAGAACTTGACGAAAGGTTCAGGGAAGAATTTCAAATATAAAAAGGAAGAGTCATGCGGAAAGATGAAGTGTCCACGACTTGACATATAGAATTTTGAAATGGGCAGAATGATCAATTTAACCATTAATCATTGTTAATTGATATTTTTTATTGAAAATTTTGAGAAATGGGTATATTGATAATTTAGTAATATTTATATGGCACTACTACAAAAAAGGAGATTATACACGGACAAAAATGGAAGAGCTACACGGATTTCCTACCGTGTTTAAATCGAGGGTGTATAAATAGGTCAATAACTACACACGGACATTTGTCCGTGTACAATCTCAACTATTATACACGGATAACTACACAAACAGCCGTGTAAAAAGCCCAGAATGTGTCGCTCTCCATGATACAGAGCTACACGGATATTACCTAAACAACCGTGTACGATTCGTTTCGTACACGGACTTTTAAATAAAAACCCGTGTATCTTGACCCTTTCTACACGGACATTTATTAAAATGTCCGTGTAGCTCTCCTCTTTATACACGGACATTTAACTAAATGTCCGTGTAGCTCTCCTCTTTCATACACGGACTTTAGTTAAATGTCCGTGTATGAAGACCATTTTTTTTTTTTTTTTGTATTTTTTGTTTTTCGGCTAGCCTCCAGTTTTGCTAGCCAGTTTTGTTACAGAGAACTATTCCATATTTCCCATATTTTCCAGATTTCATATAACAAGAAATCCATATTTTCCAGATTACCAAGAAATTCATATTTTCCAGATTACCAATAAATCCATATTTTCCAGATTAGCCAGAAATTCATATGCAATAAATTATACAATATTCACATACACCAAATTATACAAAATTATGGAAATCCATGTTGAGCATTGCAAAATTCTGATACAAACCACCTTGCCCACACACACCTGATATCGTCGATCTGCTCCTTGGTGTAATGCGGTTGCTTTGGCAAATTCTACAATTACAATTTGGTATTAGTTAGTAACAAGAAAAGGTAGATGAAATACAGTCGCAAATATCAATTGCTATTATATAGGAACAATTAATATGAATTACATACCGAGTTTGGGAATTGGAATTGTATTCTTTCGACAAAGTCAAACATGAAAATCATCGTGTAGTAAGCGCATTCCCAACCCTCCAACTGTTGCGGGCCCTGAAATTTGCATTTAGCGGCCTATGTTAGAATGATAATATTTTTTTCGACAATATATATGAAATTATAAATTTATAGTGTGCTCACCAGCAACCACTTCCAACCCAACTTGGTTTTCTTGCTCTTGTTATGCGATCCTCCCTCTTTAACATATTTCGCAAAAGCCCTTACAAAATTGAGTGAATGTTTATAGCAATTTTATAATTTGATATAATTGAAAAAAATTCAAACCAATTAAATTATTATTGCTTACTTGTTGACATAAGGGAATATGTCTTTGCACTTGTTAGCCGGGATATTTCCTTCGGGCTTACAAGAATCAACAATTATGCACGTATTTAGGTAAGGCACAATTATTATCAGACACCAGTGCTTGCTGTGGGAGGATAAAAATTAAAGTACTTTAGCATATAATAGTAACACGAGTGTTTGCTAATATGAACAATACATAAGCTAAGGTTAGAATTAACCTCTGGTGGTACGGCAAGAGAATGTATTTCTTCTCCTCCTCCTGAGCACGATGCAGCGCTGAACAAATGTACTCGATACCCTCCTTCGAAGAACGTCTCAGCATTGTAGCACTCACCATCTCGGGGTCCAGAAATACGCACAAGTTCTTCCTTTGTACCATCTCATCACAGTTTCGGATTAGCTTCCTGAAAACTCAAAATTTTACATTAGAATTATATTTGAGTTGTATACAATAATGAAAATAATTTTGAGTCACTAACATGAGGAAAATGGAGATGAACGACACATCGAGCCATTTATCGGATGACGAGTGGTGGAGAATGTCCCTGAAGTCTGTGAACGACATAGTGATAATACCGCCGCCATGTAAAAACATCCCAGGTGGGACGGGGATGAAGATATCCCTCATGCTTTCGGGTGCCGACATCAAGCGGTCGTGGAGAAGGCGCAAATCACCGGGCAAACGGCTGTATTCTTCTTCGGTGACCAAAGGACGGTCTGGTGATCCTGGCGCGTCAGCCCCAACGTCGCAAGCCACAACAGTCCGTACCGGTGACATCAACTCCTGTGCACCGATGTCAGCATCTCCTCGTGTCTGCATTAAAATTAACATATCTTCTTCAATTATTTGAAAAAGAATGATTTGAATGTAACAAAAGAAATGGATTATTTAGAGATACCTGATGCAAAACAATCTGACTCCTGGGCCATTGGACAAATGACTTGCGGGCATCATCAAGAATGAGCATAGCGACGGTAGGGGCAGGAAGAGGTACGCGCCCCCATCCCTCCACGACTGAGTCAACCTGCACGCATGCATAGTCGGGCATGAGCTGAGCATGGTGTACACTTGGGGCTCCTGGAAGTACAACGCCCGTGGCAACGGTCAGAGGAGAACTACCCTGCCACAGGACGAGGTCGCATGCTCTGGGGTCCTGCAATTATAAAAGAGTTGTTACTTTTTAATTGTGCGATGTTGTCTAACAATGCTACAAACAGGTATGAATTACCTTTAGACTATAAAACAGTAGTGAGTACCTTTAGATTTTCCAAATCATCTAAGGCCCAAGTCCCGGATGCTTGGTTACTTCGCCGAACTCCCGGCGAAATAGGAGGTGGTTGCTCGGATTGCTGCGCAAGAGATGAAAACCGGTTCAACAACCTTGATTCCATCTCAGCCATCTTTGCGTCGTACGCAGCCATCTTGGCGTCGTACTCTTTGCTGACCTCCGCGCGTACCTGCGCAACTATCTCGTCTTTATCAACTCTGGCACGAGGTTTTCTTCGAGATTTTGCACCCTCAACTCGGAACACCTCCTTCCAGCCCCTGTAGGCCCCTACACCCCTTACCCGGCCCGTGTGTTCTGGATTCCCGAGCGCTGCAGCTAAGGAATCATTCTGTCGTTCGACCGACCGGGCACCCGAACTGACCTCCTGCTCCACCTCCAGCTGTTAATAGAAAAATTAGTTAGAGCAAAAGACCAATTGATGTACATTCGGTGTTATAATTTCGTTTGAATGACACAAAGTTATAACAAATGACTCTTATCATTCTCTGAGCCACGGGCTGCAATTTCTGTGGGAGTACTATCCTCCCGTCAGCGGTTAACTCGGATCTACCCATGAACCACCATTGGCCCCTAGGATTTTGGATCTGGACCACGGGTGAGTCGGAATCTCTGTTTTGCTCCAGTGCTGTCTTCCACTCTGCCGACTTACCCTCGTAATCAGCTGACCCTAAATGGTGCGGATACTTGTTCAAGGCAGCGATCCTCTTGCCTTCTTTACTTTTTGCCTTCACATGTGCAAGAAAATCAATTAGTTTTAGAAAAATAATTGAAAATCGAGAAAAAACATAAACTACTTTGGATAATGTTACATACCTTGAACTCTTCTGTGGACTTCAAAGCTTGAAACTCCTCCCACACCTCTTGTGTTACCCAAGGATAGTACCCTACCGGACTTCTCCCTTCGTCCATGAACTCTGTCTTCAGCGTGCTCTTGAATTGCTTCCAACCTTCGTTCATGATCCTCAGAGTCTTGACCTTTGGGGTATCGCTCTCGATGTTCCACTGAGCCTGAGTGACACCAAATTAACTGCATTTAATTTCATGTACAACAATGAAAATAAAGTAAAGAGTTGTTCGGTGCTTTACCTTCACCATGTTCCACCAGTCGTTCTTCTCCTCTTTATCGAACTTATTCCAACTCTCTACAAGGATACTTGCCTTTCGCTTCACCAAATTGCAACACCAATTTGAGTACGCCATTCGATTTGGACCTTCCGCACGCCCGTCGTCCGTGAACCGGATTTCCAACTGCTTCTTCTCAGACGTGCTTGTGCACATTGTCGGACCTCTTTTCCTTCTTTCTGATGAGGCAGTAGCTTGCTGATCATCTTCTGCCATCGCATCTATGTCCTCACCCTCATCCGACATGGTTCTGCCATACAAAGAAATATTAAAAGAAATATTATATAAACACCAAATGGAGAGAATTAGTTTACTCATATATGCACATTAAGTTATGCACATTAAGTAATGGACCTATGTGCAAAACAAACACCACAGTAAAATGGAGGACTTCAAAACACACAAAATGGACCTTAATTTCATATTTTTCTGATTTTAATTCGATTTTATATGATTTTCCAAAGTTCAGCCTCTCAAAATGAAAATTCTGCACCTTTAAACATCAGATTTTCTCAAAATGAAAATGTGAACTTTAAAAAATCATATAAAATGGAAACAAAATCATAAAAATATGAAATTTGTGTCCATCTTGTGTGTTTTGGAGTCTCTGTTGGTCAAGTTATAATCTTGTTTTGGTCACGGCATTGATCTGCACTGATCAATTTACCAGCAGAGGTCATTTTGGCCGTTTAGAGTACATTTCACTACTTTGCACATAGGTCCTCAAATAATGTTGAGATAAAAAAATAAATCAAATAGGTCACTACATAAATTAACAAATATGTCACTACTGCAGAAATTAAATAGGTCACTACTTCAAATAGGTGCAAGCCGATTTTTTTTTTGTCTTAGGGATAGTAAAGTGGCACCAGCACAATTAACTATATCCACCAGAAATTTAATAGGTTTTGAACTATAGGCACAGCACAGCAAAGCAAAGCAGAAAATTTAATAGTCACAGCACAGCAAAGCAGCACAACAAAGGCAGCACAACACAGCAAAATAAGCAAAAAAAACTTACAAATCAGTAGTGAGAACAGCAGGCGGCGACAATGAGCACAGCACAATGAGCACAGTAGAGGCGGCGACAATGAGCACAGCAAGGCAGAAGAGGCGCTGACAGAGGCGGCGGAGAGGGTGACAGAGACGGCGACAATGAGCACAGCAAGGCAGAAGAGGCGGTGACAGAGGCGGCGGAGAGGGTGACAGAGGCGGCTAAGAGGGAGGGTGATAGAGGCGGAGTAGTGAAAAGGATTTTGAAAGAGAAGAGAAGGATTTTGAAGCGGCTCGATCGTTTTCAGAAAGAAATTGGAAGAGAGCTTTTGAAAAACATGGTACACCTCTTTCTACACGGACATTTAGTAAAAGTCCGTGTACAACTCCCCGGTTTTTCTACACGGACTATTTAGTAAAAGTCCGTGTATAATTAGTCTTTCTACACGGACTATTTAGTAAAAGTCCGTGTATAATTAGTCTTTCTACACGGACTATTACGTAAAAGTCCGTGTAGCTCTCCGAACCTTTATACACGGTTTTATCGTAAAATCCGTGTACAATGACTATTTATAAACGGACTATTAACTAAAAGTCCGTGTACAAAAAGTTGAAACATATTAAATTATGTTTCTTTTTATTTTTTATTTCATTATTTCAGATTTCACTAATATTTTAAAAACTAATACTAATATTTGAACTAGAATTTTTTTAATATTATTAAAAAAATGAACTAATATTTGAACTAGAGGAATCTAATATTTGATATTTGAACTACAAATGTTTAATTATATATTACAAAGTTGTTTCTAAAAAGGAAATATTACAAGTTTAAATTTTAATGATATTATTTAGACAGATTATTTAAGTTAATTTTAAATAATTTACTTTTTAGTGATTATCCATGAATTAATTATTTGTTGGTTGTTTTGTACTGCTAATTCATATCTATAACAGTATTTATTTAGATAGCATGAAGTATTTAACAAAATAGTTAAACGGAAAGAAAACAAAATGCTGATTAAATTAAGAACAAAAATATATTACATCAAAACAAAACGAAAAAAAAAGCTAAATTAAATTAAACACTCCTTCACTGGCCTGACCCCCTCCTTTTAATCCAGGGTCTCTTTGGCCTGATCCAAGGATTGCCCCTCCTTTTGTAGGGCTTTGGTGGTGGGTGCTCCCTTGGGCTTCGTCGTGGCACATTTGAGGGCGGCCATGGCCATGTCCTCCTGTAGTTGGGAGGAGGCATTTCATAGCCGGGAGGGACTTCGGGAGCATCTTCGGGGGGCAATGGCCATGGCACATTTGCGTCTTCTTCCGGTGGCACCGAAGCTGCCATTTCTTAGCTTCGAAATTCTCAGAGAAAAGTAATCGAAAAGGGGAGTTTCTCATCAGATTATATTGAATTTTGAAGTCTTTTCGTCTTCTTAATTAAAAAGATAATTAAGGAAACTTCTCGAATTCCATGTACAAAAGGCTTTTCAAGGTCGTTTAATTTTGAATTTCGTCTTATAAGAATCATACACGGTCATTTAATTAAAAATACGTGTACAAAAGCAACGTACACGGGCTATTAAGTAAAAGTCCGTGTAGCTCTCCGAACCTTTATACACGGACTATTAAGTAAAAGTCCGTGTAGCTCTCCGAACCTTTATACACGGACTATTAAGTAAAAGTCCGTGTAGCTCTCCGAACCTTTATACACGGTTTTATCGAAAATCCGTGTACAATAACTATTTATAAACGGACTATTAACTAAAAGTCCGTGTACAAAAAGTTCAAACATATTAAATTATGTTTCTTTTTATTTTTTATATTATTTAAACTAATAATAAATTATCTAAAATATATAGTATCACGTCTAATATTTAAAACTTATAATAATAATAACTAATACCCGGTTTTTTATTATTATTAAAATTTGAACTATAGACATTTAATATTTGTACTAGTAATTAAAAACTAATACTAATATTTTATATTTTATTTTTATTATATAATATCTTAACTAATATTTTGAAAACTAATACTAATATTTGAAATAGAAATTTTGTACCATTATTATAAAAAATGAACTAACATTTGAACCAGAGAGCTACAAATATTTTATTTTTGAACTACAAATATTTTATTCGTAATATTTAATATTCATACTAATATTTAAAAACTAATACTAATATTTTATTTTTTATTTCATTATTTCAGAATTCACTAATATTTTAAAAACTAATACTAATATTTGAACTAGAATTTTTTTAATATTATTAAAAAACTGAACTAATATTTGAACTAGAGGAATCTAATATTTGATATTTGAACTACAAATGTTTAATTATTACAAAGTTGTTTCTAAAAAGGAAATATTACAAGTTAAATTTTAAACAAAAAATAAATATTACACACCGGGTTTTTTTTTTCCTTTTTCTCTTTTTTTTCTCCTTTTCAACAGTACTCTCGGCCCATATTCCTTCATTGTGGTCGGATCGCATGTAGTTCGCTCCGTCGTTTTCTTCAATTGTTGCTACCTCAGGGTCCATGTCGGCACAAAATGGAGGTATTTCGTCGAACTGGTCATACTCTTTTTCATCAACGACATTTTCTACCCCGACAATCCTTCTTTTTCCAGATAGGACGACGCTCCACCTATCATCACTCGGGTCAGTGACATAAAAGACTTGGGTGGCTTGCTTGGCGAGTATAAACGGATCATCAACATACCCAAATTTGTTAAAATCAACGAGTGTGAACCCGTCGTTATCAACTTTAACACCCCGGTCTTCGACCCATTGACACCGAAACAAGGGAATGCTCAGGCGAGGATTGTAAACGAGCTCCCAAATTTCTTCAATGACTCCATAATATGACCTCGATGCTGTTACAGCCCGGCCATCCCCAGATCTACTGAATTCTTGAGACGTCGCCACCAACGTCACCCCACTATTTTGCATTGTACTCTTCTCACTTTGCTGTTTAGTGTAAAAAGTATAACCGTTAATTTCGTATCCTTGGAATGTTTTGACAACAATTTGGGGTCCTTCGCCCAGCAGTTTAACAATTTCAGGTACGGGGTGTGACTTCACTCTTTCTTTCAGCCATCCTATAAAAGAACGATTATGCTCGTTAGTAAGCCACTTCTGACTTCTCGTGTAGTTCTGTTGTTTAAGGATTGTCATGTGCTCATCTATGTAGGGAGCAACATCTGTCATGTGCTGTAGTACAATAAAATGTGCCTTATGTAGATCATTTATATCAGCAACTACGGCTCTCAACCCAATTGTCCCGACTCCTTGGAGCCTTCCCTCGTATCGCGACTTCGGAACGCCAATTGGATCCACACCGGCCATGTAGTTGGTGCAAAACTCAATCACCTCTTCTGTGGAATATCCTTCTATAATGCTACCTTCAGGCCGATGTCGGTTCCTCACGTACTTTTTCAAGATGCCCATGTATCTCTCGAACGGATACATATACCGCAGGAACACGGGACCACAGATCTGAATTTCTCAAGATGAACAGCAAGGTGAACCATAACATCGAAAAAAGAGGGCGGAAAATACATCTCAAGTTGGCAAAGAGTAACGACGATCTCCTTTTGCAAAGAGTCCAATTTTAGAGGGTCTATCACTTTGGAATTGATTGCATTGAAGAAAGAACAGAACTTCGTAATGGTTTCCCGAACCTCCTTTGGTAAAATTCCCCGAATTGCAACCGGAATCATATGTGTCAGTAAAACATGACAGTCGTGGGATTTCAGACCAAGCAATTTCAGGTCCTTCTTCGACACCAGCTTCTTAATATTCGAGGAATACCCCGATGGAACTTTAATACTATGAAGGCATTCACAAAAGCTTGTTTTCTCTTTCTTCGACATTGTGCACAGTGCGGGGGGTAGGTACGTGCGCTTCCCTTTCTCCTGCGGTGCAAGCTCGGGTCGTATTCCCATTTCAACCATGTCTTTCCGAACTTTAATACCATCTTTAGTCTTTCCCTTAATGTTCAACAGTAAACCGATCAAACTGTCGCAGACATTTTTTTCAACATGCATGACATCTATGCAATGTCTCACTTCTAAAAATTCCCAGTACGGTAGATCCCAAAATATGGACCTTTTTTTCCAAATATTCTTCGGTGGTGCTTCGCCACATTTTCCAAAAATAACATCAAGGTTTTTTACCCGATTGAAGACACTTTTCCCGTCTAATGGACGACGGGCCACTCCAAGCTCAATTTTCCCGTTGAATGCACTCTTCTTCTTACGGTATGGGTGATTAACAGGAAGAAACCTACGATGCCCCATGAAAACATTCTTCTGACAATTTTTCAGCCTCAGCACCTGCGTGTCATCTTCACAGATAGGGCACGCTTTTGCTCCTTTACAAGTGTAACCCGATAAATTCCCGTACGCGGGAAAATCATTTACTGTGCAAAACACCATGGCCCGCATTTGAAATACCTCTTTGCTGTACGCATCCCAGACCGGGACGCCATCACGTCATAATTTCTGGAGGTCCTCAATTAATGGTGCGAGATACACATCTATGTCATTTCCGGGTTGCCTGGGTCCTTGGATTAGTAATGACATCATTATATATTTGCGTTTCATGCACAACCAAGGAGGAAGATTATAGATGGCTATAAGAACTGGCCAAGTACTGTGCCGACTGCTCAAGCTTCCAAACGGACTCATTCCATCTGTGCTCACCACAATCCTAAGGTTTCTCATTTCGGAACCAAATTCTTTGAAGTGTCTATCAATGTTCCTCCACTGAGGAGAATCGGCCGGGTGCCTTAGTTTACCGTCTTTTTTGCGCTCTTCTTCATGCCAACGCAATAATTTCGCATCCTTGGAATTTGCAAACAACCGTTTGAATCTCGGTATTATCGGCAAATACCACAACACCTTAGCCGGAGGCCGGCCCTTTTTGTCATCGTCACAATCATCAGTACTGTCCTGGTCCTTACGTTTATACCGTGAAACACCGCATTTAGGACAGACATGCATGGTCTCGTACTCGTTACGGTACAATACACAGTCGTTCGGACATGCATGTATTCTTTCGATCTTCAATCCCATTGGACATATCAATTTTTTCGCCTGATATATTGTACCGGGTAACTCGTTGTTATCTGGGAGCATTTCTTGTAAAAGCTGTAATAAGGACGTGAAACTCTTATCGCTCCAACCATTGTCTGCCTTTAAGTTTAATAATTTCAACACAGCTGACAGTTTCGTAAATTTGGTACACCCGGGATACAACTGCTTTTTGGAATCATTAGACAAATTTTGGAATTTATCATAATTTTTATCACTAATTTCATCTTCCGCGTCACGAAACATTTCCTCCAGATTTTCAATAAACTCGTGTTCTACATTTTCACCAGAATTCATCTCCATCTCATCATCGTCGGTTCCGGGTTCAATATTATCAAAAATTTTGGCATCCTCGTAATTCTCGTTCCAATCAAGTTCAAAATTATCAGAAATTTCTACATTCTCATCATTCAATTCACAACGATTAAAATCTTTATTGGTACTACTACTTTCACCAAATTTCTCACCGTGCATGATCCAACATGTATATCTCTTCTTAAATCCCCGACAAATTAAATGACCTCTAATTTCTTCGGAGTCCACAAATCTTAAAATATTTTTACAATCTCTACAAGGACACAAAATGTCTTTTTCTTTTTTCTTCACTCTATACATCTCAGCAAATTTTATAAACTCATCAACGCGAACCAAATATTCTTCACTGTCACGTCGCAATTCGTACATCCAACTTCGATCCATCTGGAAATTAAATTATAAAAATGATTTGATCAATTAATCAAGCATGGTCAACATATATTGTACCAAATTTTGGGCTTACAAAGGGCCGGTTTACAATCCTAACCCACTCTTTGAATATTGTGTCTCATATGTGAACACATATTAGCGAGTTTTAATTAGTATTTGAGAAAAATTCGGCAGCATTTCCCCTTAACTCCCCAAGTATGCGTACGAACCACATACTCGTAGGAGCAATAAGGGAAAATACCGTCGAACTTTCCTCAAATACTAATTAAAACCCACTAATATGTGTTCACATCCTAAATGAGACACAATATTCAAAGAGCAGTCCCAAAACGGGGACTGTCCAAAATTAATCCCTATTGGATTAATTTTGAACGGGCATGGACCTAAAAATCATTTATAGGTCGGTTATTGGACAACAATACACTAATTATATATTTACATTACCTAATTACTAATTAAATCAAGCATGCATGCATATATTACACACCTAAGTAAATAAGCAATAATAATTACTAAACAGAAAATTAGAGAGGAAAAAGGAAAATATGTATATACTAACCTTCGAAATTTAGAGAGGAGAAAATAAAAACTTCAAAGATGACAGCTTCCAGCTATGCTAGCCTTTAATTTGCGGAAATCAGATCTCAGTTCAACACAGACAGAGGGCGTATTAATTACTTGATCAAAACGGCGCAGCTGGAGCTAGAAGTCTCTGGAAGAGAAGGGCCCTTTTATATTGGATAAAACCCTACACGGATTTTCTACACGGATTTATACTTAGAAATCCGTGTAGCTCTGTCACAATTTAAACACGGTTATTTATTAAAAAAGCCGTGTACAATAACCCTTTATACACGGATATTTGATAAGAAAACCGTGTAGCTCTCTTAATATTTGTACACGGATATGTTACTAAAAACCGTGTAGCTCTCTTAATATTTGTACACGGTTATTTAATCAAATATCCGTGTAGCAATTCATACACGGATTTTTGTATAATATCCGTGTAGCTCTCTCAATCTTTTCCACACGGTTTCGTTCCACGCGGCTTTTTTCGCCCTAATAAACCGTGTAGCTCTCTCAAACAATTCTACACTGATTTATAACTAAGTGTCCGTGTATAATTCCTCAATATTTTTAACCCTTTCACAATTTCATATTTGACACACGGTTTTTATATAAAATTAGAAAAACCGTGTACAATGTGCAGTGTAGAATTAGCTTTTTTGTAGTAGTGTGGAGAAATAATTAATTTTTTATTTTTTATGGTTAATTGAAGAAGTTATAATAGATATTTATCTAAATTTGTTTTTATTTATTTTGGTAGTCTTGTGGAGTTCAGATCAACCTTATATGTACATAGGGATTTAAAAAAGTCATGACATGACTAGTTATGTTACGGCACAGCACGGTTCCGACACAGCAGTGTGCCGATCCGTGCTGTGATTATCTTTTCAAAATTTGGCATGATACAACGCAAAACACAAAACACGAAAGATTTTGTCACGGCACGGCACGTGGTCATGTATAATTAGAATCAAACGTGACTAAACATGACCAGTCACGTGTTGGATTTCAATATGCACAATTCATCTAACAACAACAAACATAAATACTTAACCAAAACAGTAAAGTAATTTAACAACTATCCGGAATAAGTACACCACACCTGAAAGTTTGTATGTTTCTGACACATATTCTTCACGTTCGTAATGTTCCTCAATCTTTAGACTTGAACCTAAGTTATTTAGTTACTAACTTTAATTAATATTCTATCAAAATAATAAATACTTTTATTATTTAATTATTTCAAATATCTATTTATCATAAATTTAAATTCATTAAAATATTAAATCCGAAATTAAATAATTTATTAAAAAATCTGGATATTGACGTTTGATTGGTTTAAAGTCAGAAAATAATTCTGATTCAGAACTGCAGACCTCTGTTGACTAAATTAATCATATTTTTTCACTGCAAAATTCAATCAAAATGAATTTGGATCTGTTGGAATCGTAACAGAAAGTTCTACGACTTTCATGTTCGTCGTGAATCCAATTTCGGAACACATAAAATCAGTTTTAAAGATCTTTCAAGGCAAAAGTTGAGAAGAAACAGAAATAAAATTCAAAGAAAATTTACCATACTAAATTTCTATCAATAATCATCATTTAAAATATGGTTCTATCAATGTTAATATGAAATACTAATTAATTATAATGGGACTTACGAAACAAAAAAAACGTAATATGATAATCATGTTATTTAAAATATAGTCATAATACAGTTGGAATTATATTTCAAATGTTATTCCAATTAACCTTATTACTAAATTTGAAAAATAAAAATAATTAATTTACTTTTACATACAACAATAGTAAATATTTCGTTACTATTCATTAGCTTTCATATATACTCAAAGAAAATACCGTAGCAAAATCTTTTTCTCTTAGTTGTTATGAAGTAAATATACCTCTAGTTTTAAATGCAGTGCACAATAAATTAATGGTCATAACTAGAAAAGACATGGGAAAGCATATATGACACAAGATAGCACATGGCCACATGCACGGTAGATGTGTGGAATATCTTATAGTATGAGCAGCTACGTGATATGAACTCAAACGAATCAACTTAATTAAACAAATGAAGTTAGTAGACCTCGAGATCTGCCATTAAATACAAATAATTAAGCAGGTGGCTGTGCGCCGTGAAGTGTGAACTAATTAGTACTATATAATAATTAAATAATGATCAACTAGAGCCTCATTATGTGGCGCGCATCACGCTTTATAAATTTATGAAAAAATATGCAACAATATGGAAAATTTTATGTCCAAATATATATATTTTTTTAACGAAGTATGCTTTCCCCGTCTTTTTTATAGCACCGGTCAGAGCCTTCTTTAGCGGCATCGTCAATTGGAAATTTAAGAAATATTGGCAACTTTGATGTTTGCGGTTTTACAAAATCGGAATCCATTATGGTGAGAAAAAGAATTCACATATATAACATTTTTTTCATATATAATTGCCCTTAAACCGATTGGAATTTCACAATCATGCATGTCATATATAATTTAGACATCTTCTATATAAATTGATCAAATTTTGTAGTTCCATCTCGGATTGACATAAATAAATTATTAGTACTATATAATAATTAAATAATGATCAACTGGAGCCTCATTATGTGGCGCGCATCGCGCATGCTCCGAGATTTTTATTTTTACCCAAAAAAGAAATTATTTTAATATAATTAACCAAGTTTCTGAAAAAATTATATTTGTACCCAAACCGTAAATATTATTTACGGTTTGAATATATATATATATATATATATAACTTTTTTTATAGAAAAATAGCTCAAATGCTGAAATGAAATATAACACAAAAAAATCATATTGTTTTTTAAAATATTTGTTAGAAAATACGCTACGAATAGAACCGATTTTATGCTAAAATACGGTAAATTACAATAATTATGCTAAAATACGGTAAATGTACTAAAATGCTGAAATTACAATAATTATGTAAAAGTATGCTAAAATACGCTAAATTACGCTAAATTACGTATGAATTGGGATGATATTTTCACTGAAAAGGCGAAAAACGACGACGAAACTTTAAACGGCCATAAAACGGCGCTCGAGTGTTCGATTTCAGCAAATGACCACTTTTCGGAAAGCTTGTGAAAATGCGCATGCGTTCGTACTTGCTTTGCCAATTTTTCAAATTCAGAATCGCCAAAAAACAAAGAGAAGAGCCTCAAAACTTCAGTTGAAGTTTCCGATTAAGATTTTCATTTCTATTCTTCAATCTACGTAGCTCAGTAAATTAGTTATCTAATGAACTTGTAGAATACCAATTTTTATTTTTTTTGGAATTTTTTTACTATTTTTTATGATTTATGAAAGATGCCACAAAATCGGCCCAATTCATACGTAATTTAGCGTAATTTACCGTATTTTAGCATAATTCTACATAATTATTGTAATTTCAGCATTTTAGTAAATTTACCGTATTTTAGCATAATTATTGTAATTTACCGTATTTTAGCACAAAATCGGCTCTATTCGTAGCGTATTTTCTAACAAATATTTTAAAAAACAATTCAATTTTTTGTGTTATATTTCATTTCAGCATTTTAGCTATTTTTCTCTAAAAAAAAAAAAAAAAAATGAAACCATAAATAATATTTACGGTTTGAATTCCGAATTCAAACCGTAAATATTATTTACGGTTTGGGTACAAATATAATTTTTTCCGAAACTTGATTATTTATATTAAAATAATGTTGTTTTTGGGTAAAAATAAAAATCTCGGGCGGATGCTGCATGACTTTTAAGAGTACTTCTTTCAATTTTATAAAATCGAAGTGTGAAGCAAAAACAAAATAATTTATTTATAAAAATCAATAAAACAAAATAATTTATTTACGAAGTATGCTTTCCCCGTTTTTTTTATAGCACCGGCCAGAGCCTTCTTTAGCGGCATCGTTAATTGGAAATTTAAGACGGGACTTTATTTCAGGAAAAACATATTTATTGAAAAAATAAAATTTTAAAATAAGATAATATATATATATATATGAGAATTATGTGGAAAGATTAAGAAATATTGACAACTTTGATGTTTGCGGTTTTACAAAATCGGAATCCATTATGGCGAGAAAAATAATTCACATATATATATATATATATATATAGAGTACGGGGGATATGCTTCCGGGGGCATATCCGGGGGCATATCTTGCAATTTGATATATATATATAGAGCTGGGCTATGGTGAGTTGCGAAGTAAGATGTCATTTTTACTTCATGCTCATATTTTTTATTTTGAAAATCTAAACAACCGATCCGAACCGCTCAACATGTTCTCCATATTAAAATGTGTTTGGAGACCAAATTTTATATTTTTTGGAATTTTTTTACTATTTATTATGCCACTTTGAAAATCGCTGATATTGAATGGTCCAGAATTTTTTACTGATTTTTACTGTTCACCCAGATCTGATATTTTCAAAGTGACTTAATAAATAGTAAAAAAATTCCAAAAAATATAAAATTTGGTCTCCATCGGTGCTACTCCTGCAGTCCTGCTCCACCTCTCCTCCTCGTTGTTCTTCAATTTTTAATGGAGAGAATAGGTCAGGCTACATCCAAAGAAGGAGACCGAGTAGTTCTGGATATAATATTGATCAAATTTTGTAATTCCATCTCGGATTGACAAAAAAACCCTGGAGAGATCATGGGAAAAAAAGTTTGTATAAAAATACAATTTTCACATTTCTGGATTAAAGTTTCAAAGAAATATCACCCAATAAGTTTCTGGATCTAGCATAAAAAGCTCATGGAATTATTATTTTCTTACGTTTTCTTTTTAATCGAAAGAAATGTTCAGATCTCGATAAGTCTTCCATGTATAACGTAAGAGACATAATAAATTTTTTTTTTTTAAAAGTTTATTAAATATTTTTAGCGCGCTTGACATGTGAATTCTCAAATTTTCATGTGAAAACAAACTGGCTATTATAAGTATCGTTTATGTTGGCTCAAATCCATTTCTCAAAGAGCTTCTCATAATAAAAAAATTAATGGTTTGACTGGACATTTTCCTTCGGCTCTGCTAAAATTGAAACTTGCTTTTGTTAGATTTCTAGACAAGTTGTCATCACTGGCTGTCTTTGGTCTGATCCGAATCTCAAAATTCACATCTCCCTTTAATACGAGAGCTTATTAGGATTTATGTTGGTTGTAACTGTGTATTGTATGAGAGATGTGGTACCAGTAAACATTGTTGTGATATCATTAATAAGAAATCGGTGGGCTAGATCATGCACACTCTACAATATATCTCAACTCAGTATTTTGTTATTATTTGGTAATGTGCCCATTATGAATAAATAAGACAATATGCAAGAACCCTGGTTTTTAATTTTAATGAATATTGGGCCTCGGAGAAAAGCCCATTAGGCCCACGCCATTTTATTATTGAAACCGTGTGATGATTAAGCAGCGCTCACTAATTGTTAGTAAAAACTTAATTTTTAATTTGCTAGTATGATCCATGAAACACCATTTGGCCCAAGCAAATTCACAACAGCTAATTTCGTTACTCCCAAAATTTGACCAAGAAAATTTGGCCCAAGCATCGTTTGTTTTTTATTGCAAAAAAAAAAAAAAAAAAAAAGATACTTATTGGTGGAGGTAGATGTTGCCTATATATATAACAAGCATTAATTATATAAATCCGTAATTAGTTACTAGAATTCTACAATATCTCATAGCTTTTATCATAAAAAAGCTTATAACATATATATAAGAAGCCTCTTGTTGCTGGGGATAAAATGAAAAGAATTTTATGGGAAGGATTTATTTGTCATTCCGAGGGAAAAATGTGCAAAATAAAAAAGACGGTTAGTTTTAGAGTTACTTTTTTTTATTATAATAGGACCTTTAACTATAAATAATTTTCAAGCCCAAACAACAAATCTAGATATAATCTCGATCTACATGAAACAACAAATCTTGATTATTTTTAGGCCTCTTGATGTTGTAAACTACAAACTAAAAGAACTGTTTTTTTTTTTTTTTCTGCTCAGGCATCGCTCATGGGTAGATCAAGATGATCCATTTAAAATTTTAATTCTTTGTTTGAGATTTATATTTTAAATGAGGAAGGTAACTTTCATGTTGTAATATATTTTACCTGCTTAGGGATGTTGAAATAACGATCTTCTCTTGGGTCATTACCAACTCCTACTAGGGATAAAAAAAGAACAGCTTTTGGTTAAATTGAGGGTAAATATTTTAACAGAGCAGGTTTAGCTTCATGCTGCGCACGAACCATATGCACCTCTGTTTTGATTCTATTGTCGGTGCGCTGCATGAAGCCAAACCTGCTCTGTTAAAATCTTTAACCAAAATTGAGCATTACCTTGACCTCATATTATAGCAACTCAAATCAACTAAATTATCATAATTAAATCCATAAGCCGTAATTACAGGATACCTTCAGTTTTTGTGAATCCGAAATAATGTGTGGTACCGAACAATCGCGGCTCCACACAATATACCAGCAGCACGAATTCTGATGCAGCCCGACCTGTGATCAGTGCCTCATTATCAAGTACACGTAGATCATTTCTGAACCATACTATCACCACCACATTACCATTTCTCTTCAAATTGGGGTTCTCATACGGCTTAAACGCCTCCTCTGATACAATTGAAACCTCTTGGGGGGTAATTCCGAGTACTATGTAGTCTTTCCGGGAAGAAGAACTGGTTAGACTTAGACAGGGCTTGAATTGGAACTGGAATTTGGTCTTTAGAAAGAGAGAGAGAAGGGACAGGGACTAGGCGTGGCATTGCCGTTTATCTTTAGAAATTATTGAAGGAAGAGAGAAATTAAGTTGTCATTGTTGGAAAAGGAGGGAAGAGCTGAGAGTGGTGCCACATGTGCACAAAATGGTGTGATACGTGGCACTTTCTAGACCAATGGAGCATGAAGTCTGGACCGTTAGATCAGAATCCGCACTGATATTAAAGATCGGACGGTAATTAAGGATCTAAACAGATATATTTTGTTCTCATCATATGATATGGATTCCGAGTAAGGCTGTGGTGCTATACACCGCGCAGATTAGTCCGCACTATGAATTGATATCTCTGTTTTTAAAATTTAAATATTCAATCTGAATTTCTAAACAAGTTAAAAAAATTACTTCAAGACTATATTTTACATTTTTTAGAATTTTTTATTTTTTAGATGAATAGAAAATCACTACTTTTGAATGATCTCTAATCTTTAGATCAAGTGACGCTCAAGTTCTTATTGTTTTGAATCCAAAATTTCAAATTTGCTATTGGTATTTACATTTAAATTATCTGATTATTCTGATAGGACCTCCCTGTATATAAACAAATTTAAGTTCATCTTTATTTATATGCATCAAAATTGAAAGTAATTGAGTTTCAATACCTCTAAATTATGTCAGGTAATAAAATAATTTTGATGTTTTAATCAATCATTTATTATTATCAAATTTAACAATATGACTGAAAATTATATATTATTTTAATAAGAATTATTCACTATGTGTAGGCCAGTAGGGGTATACCAAATTTAATGTCCAAAATAATATTATTTCATTAAGTAATCATATATAAAATTTTCGATATATTTTTAAGGTTGCATTTTTAGCTGTTGTATTTAATTCGATTTAAAATTAAATTTTTTTCTCCAATACATAGTTTGATTTTTACGATGAAATTCTAGAAATAATTCGAGTTCAAATTATAGTACGAAAGGCAAAATGAGAAGCGGATTCTATGTTCATTCTTGTTATTTTCTTGAGATTTTAAAAATCTTATTTGTTTTCTCAATTTCATTTTGAAAATGATATAATTAATAGTAAAAAGATAAAAAGTTTCATAATATAATAGGCACAATTCCATGTATCTCTTAGCATAGTTTGCAAAATCGGAATCGGAATCGGACTCGGTCACTTGACCGTGAAATCAGAATCGGGTGAATCGGATCAGTAACTCGGATTTTTTTGGCAGAAGCATGTTTTTACTAAAAGAATTGAAAAAAAAATAGTAAATAAAATACTTTTGATTAAAGAAAAGAACTAAATATATACAAGAAAAATAAAGGAAGAAAAGGAAACAAAAGAAGTAGAAAGCATGAAAAATTAATTCAAAAGCATATGCACAAATTGCAAAAAACTGTTGAAACGGACGAGTCCAATGAACACTGAAATAGAGAGAAGCTGGAAAAGGTGTAGGCAGCTCTAAATTTTTCATTAAATGTTACAAGTGGCCCCATCTCTCCATGAGAGCTTTTCGTAGCTCTGGGTTCACTATGGACCATATGTTTATTTTATTTCTATACTTAACAGACTAGTAGACCAAGTCTATTTAAGCGAATCCATTTTCTTTTCTCCTCCACAGCTCCTTTCCTTCTTTCTTCCCAAATTGAAGACTCTTCTTTCCGATAAACTCAATTTGACGCAAAGCAAAAGGCAGAATTGGCTCTTCTGGGAGAGAATCGATCTAGAATCTGTCAGGACTCGCCTGACTCGATCTGACTCGGACCAAAAATTGGATAACTCGGCCGAGTCAACCCGATTCAACCGAGTTTTGATGAAAAAATCGCACGAGCGTGAAACTCGGATGAAACTCGGCTCGGACCTGACCGATACCGTTCTGACTCGGCCAAGTTTCCAAACCATGTCTCTTAGCTCAGTTAGAAACTTTAATTTCAAAGATAATTAAGAAATACTTGTTTGACCACGACTACAATGATCTACAATTAGATACCTTGAATGGTCCAGTAAAAGAACGAGAAAGTACTGAAAAAAAAATGAATAAAAATATGCAATCGAGATTTCAGATTCAATTTCAACAGATACATGACAGTAAATTAATGATACAAAGCACACATACAACAAAAGAAAAAAAAGAGAAGACAATGACAAATACTAAAGTCCGTGGCTCTAAAGTCTGCTTAAATCAATTGAAGGGACATGTTGGCATAAATTGCGGACCAAATCAGCCTTGGAATCACCCACATCTCGCCACTTCAATTCTTGAAGGTTGGTAAGGTATTGTAGCCCTTGAGGCACACCCAATTCTTCACATCCATAAATCGTGAGTTGTTTAAGAATGGGCATTGCACCCTGCTCTATCTCCCATTCCTCCATTGATAAGGAATTAAGATGCAAAACTTCTAACTGGCTAAAGCCTCCAGAGGAACAGGTTGCTTTTTTACTTTTGAATGCTTTTTTTAAGGATGAGAACCTTAAGGCAGCGTAGCTTCTCCAATACTGGCATTATATCCTGCTGGAACTTGTAACCCCTAATCTTGAGATAAATGAGGTGACAGGGGAGCATATCCTCATGAAGCAGCTGGGTCAATTTAGTGGGGCTATGGTAAATAAGTATGAGAGATTGTAAATGGTTATAAAATGGGAAACCTCTCATGTCAAATATGCCCAGTACACTATCATCATGAATTATAACGAGATTGGTTAGGTGTTCTAATGTGGACAGAAAAGTGACAACTGCCTTCGATGGAGATGATTCGGCCCATAATTGAAATGAACGTAAATTGGGTGTATGAGGTAACTCTATCTCCCATGATTGTGTGGGCCTCACCATTCTAATAGTTTGCAAATTTGTTAATTTTGCTGATGTTGAGAGTTCCAAATTAGAGTGAGAGACATGCCTCAGTGTCTTGATATTCCATGCACTCTTAGGAAACTCAAAGTAGTCGCCATCAATTGTTTTTAACCATTGGATTTGAAGGGTCTGCAGAAATTTCATTCTGCCTATCACTTTCTCAAAGAATTCTTGATCACGGTTGTCACTTAGCCTCCCTCTAAGACTCAGATATCTTAACTGAGTCAATCCCACAAACATCCCCAACTCTATTATGTTGTCGCCTTTGTCTCCATTGCTTACCACTTTGAGCAGTCTTTGCTTAGAACAATTCGGCATGCTCCCGTTACCAAAGCACAAAAGAGTGTGGAGGTTTGGGCTCATTATAAGTTGATCACAATCTGGATTGTGAATTGCCACGCGGCGTGCCCTGCTCAACCTCATTTTATCCTCTGGATTTGAATACACAAGGAGAAAGTTTTCCTCCTTGGCTTTTTGGAGAGCAAGATCTCGTAGTAGATCGTGTATGCGTAGAGTTTCGATGGAACCAACATAAGATCTACTATCTACTTGAACCATGCTCCTAGCATAAAATGAGAAAAAAAAATTAAGTACAATGATTACAGATATCATAAAGAAAATAGTTAGTATTAAAACAATTTAGTTTAATGTTGTATACATAAGCTGGTTTTATTGAAATAAAGAAAGAGAAAAACAGAAAAAGTACTTTGATTTTTTCATGCATAGCAGGATCTGTATAACTTTTACCACTGATTATTCTATGCATGAAAAAATTAAGATATTATTTTTTTTCCAATATTTTCTACAGAAAAAATTCTCCAAACCCGTTGCTGCCTATTTACCTATCTACAGAAAAAATTAACATTTAACATAATAAAAATGTCAGTGCTTGGGCCTACAATTTTCCTTTCTATTATTTTTTTTCAATTAAAAAATTTAGTTTAAAGACTATTCAATTAAAACCAGCATGTTACATCAACATGTGTAAATCATTACATGAATATGTAATACCTTTGTACGAGATCTTCTAAGAAACTCTCCGCTGTTTCTTCTAATGTTCTATTATCTTCTTGTGGTATGAAGCCCTCTGCAATCCACATTCGAAGTAAGGATGGGGCATGGATAGAATAGTCTTCAGGAAATGCAGCAAAATACATAAAACATGACTTCATAGCAAATGGCAGGTCCTCATAGCTAGTGCCTATGATCTCGCTACAATTTTTTCCTTCGACATGCCAACTCATTGTCCGGAACACGCTACTCCAAACAGCATAGCTGCGGGGCTTCTTTGATAAGAAGCCACCTAAAACCACCAATGCGAGAGGAAGCCCACCACACTTGTGGACAAATTGACCTATGATATCAGAAAGATCATCAAAAGAACTTTTATTTGGATCCTGATTAGGAAAAACTGTTTTTAACAAAAGCTCTCGGCTTAACTCCTCAGTTAAGAACTCGAGTTTGTGTGGTTCACTTGTGGGATCCATGCCCTTAGGAACATGAGCAAACCTAGTAGTTACAAGTACTCTACTTCCGTTGTTTTCATCTGGGAATACTGCACCAATTTGGGTCCATAGATCGATTGTCCAGACATCGTCTAAGACTATGAGGTACTTTTTGCCTCTAAGATATTTGTGAATCTCTGTAAGAATTGCATTCGCATGTGTTTCGTTTGGTGGTTGCTCAAGCTCAAGCTTAAGTTCTCGTGCTATCTTCCTCGAAACATCAATTACTTCGAACTTTTCAGAAATAGCTACCCATATGCGAACTTCAAATTGTTTTACAACATCACCACTGAAAATAAAATATTATATTGGACATTAGTATACCCAAAATACAAAGACGAAAAACTAGAGAAAAATATACACCTGAATATGGAAGAGTGGGTAAATATAAAATTATGATTTTCATGCCAATCTATCGGGTTTGGTTGGGCCATTAGAGTGGGGACATCTATAT
Organism: Carex kokanica; assembly: GCA_025461125.1. Classification (NCBI taxonomy): domain Eukaryota; kingdom Viridiplantae; phylum Streptophyta; class Magnoliopsida; order Poales; family Cyperaceae; genus Carex; species Carex kokanica. The sequence goes on along the minus strand of JAJGRX010001100.1, from coordinate 235,735 downwards.
ATGTAGATGTGTATGCAACAGGGGTCAGAAGAGTTCTCTACTTTTCTCTTCTTCTATTTTCTTTTGTTTTATTGACGGGGCTACTGAAATACTTGGCATTCCAATGTCAATAAAACCTATGTAAAAGTGAGAACTCAGATATGCACGTAAGCAAATATGCCAAATTTTTTATTATTATCCAAAAACATTTTGAAATTTACAAATCTACAGCCATTTGCGAAAATATTTCAAATCTGCCCGATCCAGAGAATTATTTTCCGCATCCAGAAATTCTTTCCTGAAAATAATTCTCCAGATCCAAAGATCACTTTGCGGAGAATTATTCTCCGGATTTGGGGTCCCGAAGAATTTTTTTCCGGATTTCAGTTTTTTTTAGAAAATGTTATGATTTTTTTTTGTATTGAAATATTAGAAATATTTATATATTTTTTTTGAAATAGATGGAATAACATATAATTGAATTTATTAGAAAGACTGAGACAAATAAACCGGATCAACATTTTTCAGGTCGGATTTTTTGCGACTGTAAAAAAAATTAAAATATTTCTCTGTGTTATTGGAAAAAAAAATTTGGATCTAAGTTATTGAACCCGGTTCAAAAGTCACCTCTGAGTAAATAAAGAAAATATCGTGGTCCTTCTAGTACATTCAAATTTTAAGATACTGCATCTATTTTGAACAAAAATTGATATCAAATTCATTTCGTCTGACATTTTGTCAGATCATATTTGGTTTTTTTCGAAAATAGAATGACCAAAATAGTTCCCAAAATTTTGTTTTTCCATTAACAGACAAAGAAATATTTTAATTTTTCTTACAACCGCAAAAAATCCGGCCTGAAAAATGTTGATCCGGGTTATTTGTCATAGTCTTTCTAATAAATTCAATTAAATAGTATTCCATCTATTTTCAAAAAATATAAAAAAATTCTAATATTACCATAAAAAAAATCATAACATTGCAAAAAAAAAACCAAAACCAGAGAATTATTCTTCAGAACCCAAATCCGAAAAATAATTCTTCAGATCTACATTATCCGAGGCGCCTCTGAATCCGAAAAACAATTCTCCGGATCAGTCTTATTTGAAAATTTCTCGAAATTGGCGTAGAATTGTAAATTTCAAAATAATAAAAAATTTGGCATATATATGTACACAATTAAAATCAAATTAACATACTCAGTATAATTTACTAAAGTTGATTAGCAAATATATTAATTTTTTACTTTTTTACGCAAACTTCAAAATTATATTAATTTTACATCCACTTTTTTTACGCAAACCCATAAAGTATTTCAACAAGGATTAATTTATCAAGGATATTATGGTCATTTTAATATTTAAATTAAGCATTAAGTACCAAATTTACACTGATTGCATAGTTTGGAAGGTGATTGTCAAATTAAAAGTTAAGGAGCCCAGTTGTTACAAGTCAAAAAGTTTATGAGCCTCGTATGGCATTATCTCCTTCTAGAATTATAAAATTAGTTAATGTCTAAGACATATTCATTGTTCTACCTATAAATTACGACAAATATAATGAGGACTCGAGAAATATTAATTATGACCAAAGCTGACCTTTTTCTCATAAAATACAAGTTTTACATTAATACAAATATATTAACCATGTTTTCCATTTTAATTATCTGAACTAAAGTGTGTGTTTTTTATTAACAAAATTAGTGGAAAAAAATCAAAATAGGTTGGAAGGTGAATTTGAATCAAACTGATAGTAAATGACACAATTAAGAAAATAAAAAAAACGCATACCAATTGTACACTTTTTGTGCAAGTGTAGTCTTTCCGAGTCCACCGGTACCGCATATTGAGACCACCGAACGTCTCATAGTGGTCTCATCAAGCAACTCCTTGACAATGTAGTCTTGGTCTGCCTTGAAGCCAACAATATCAGGATCAATATCAGGTAGTATCAGTGGCCTGATGGGTAGTTTGATATCTCCACTGCCCTCGCCCAAATTATTTATTCCATATTTGACTCTGCTCTCTTCGATCTCTTTCATCTTTTCTTGGATCTGGTTCATCTCATCTACAAGGTTGTGTACAGCGGGGAGTTTTTTTTGCTTTTCTAAACATGTTTTTTATGGCCTCCCTCTTGCCCGACTTTTGTGGATTTTGAGGGATGTCCATGAGAAAGGTGTCTATGGCATCTTCTATAGAATGGGCAATATCTTGGACCTCCTTCACCCAATTTTTCTGCCTTTCGTCTTTTATTTGCTTCCTGTCAGCATCCTTGAGAAAAGCCTGAATCCGTGTGAGTTCACGGCTGACTTTCTCAACTTGCTCATTGACACTGTATAAGTGTAAAACCTCATTGGATAGAACTTCAGCCAGCTTGCCGAGCACCAAATTAACAATGGTCTCAGCCATCCTGCTTAATTCTCTGTTGTATATGTGAGCTGAAACGAGCGAGTGAAATATTAAAGAAATTTAAGAGTGGATATATATTTTGGGTGGTAGCTGGACGAACTGTTTTGGGAATATAGCACAGTATTAGATGCAGTTGAGAACCCAAAAGCAATTATTTACCAGTAGCATTGATAGCAAATCCAAGAAATAACATGTGATGAAGTTACCACAATGGTACCAGATCATAGAAAAAACCACTAATCGAATCAGCACAGAATGAAATCCAAGATGCTCATCCTTGGTGGATATTTTAGCATGTAGGGTTCCACGACCTAATCTTACTTTGTCCTAACTAAGACTCTCAAATCCAATTGATAGTGGTGCCTTACCCGGAGAGAGGACGAGCGCCGAGCACCGAGCACCGAGCGGAGACTGTCTGTAACGTCCAAGACGTAACAAAGCAACAGAAATGGGATACAAGTATACAACGGCACAATGGCCAACAGTAGCTAGAACTCTAAAATTTTCTCAATAATTGTAAAGCTTGGTGTTGCTTACGAGAATATGGAAAAGTATGTGAGGAGACAATATTAAGTGCAAGAATATGGAAAAGGAGACAACTATCACTTTACACTGTACAGCACATGCAGCGGATAACTATTACTTAAAAAGATGGGCCTTAATGTTCTATGTACCAAATCTTTTTAAGAGAATCTGAATTATTGCTTGCTTTGTTTTACTAAAAGTGATTTTAAATTACTTTATAGTACCGTTTTTATTGTGGCTGTTTTTTTATAGTAAAATATACTTGAACAAATTAATAACAAAATAAGTTCCCTTATTCTTGATAATTGCATAGTTAAACGTGACAACTACTTGAACAAATTAATCTTTTTCAATTTACCAAATGTTTTTAAAAGGATCAAATAGAAACTCTTTAGTGAAATACATTTTCTCCATTTTTTATAAAGAGAGTCAAAACTTTCTACTTTAATTAAAAGCGTGTTAATTATTTGTCTAATAAAATTCTCTTATCTTATTTTTTGGGAAAGAAGTTGCCCAATGAAATTGTATTAAAACTGGAAATATCCGACCCATAATCCAATTAAATAAGCTTTTTAAAAATAATAATAGTCGGCCCAAAAAAACCAAAATAGCCGACCCAATATAATACCTATTTTCCTCAGCAGGTGGCCTGTTCATTATTTATCTTTTTTCTCCCTTTATCTAATCATTTTATATAGGAACAATGGACTACTGCTTTCCATAGTACAATAGAACAAAAAAATATCTACGTGGGTGTTCGATGGGGATAGATTAAGCCTCCTTAGAATTCCTTAACATCTTATGGAGTCTTAAGCTTGTCGAACAAGTGCTCTTTTACAAAGTTTGAAACCACTTTCTTAGTCCTTTTGCCCACTTTTTTTAAGCTTATTCAAAATTTTAAGTCTTGATTCTACATGACTTAAACATTTTATTATGAGAAATGGAGAGGACACAAATGTTCCTATGAGAAATGGAGAGGAAAGAGGTTGGAATAACTGAAAGAAGCAACCATTTAGACTTAGTTAAATTACTGATTTCCATTATTTATTTTTGTTGAAGGCCCATGATGCAATGTCCCCACTTCTATTCATGACAAATTACAAGCAAGCCCAAGTCCATAATTTATTTACATGAAGTATATTCAAGATTTTTGTAGAAACAACCAACAAAATATCTTGTAATGTAGATTGTAAAAACATCTAGAGATGGCAAGGAATATCTCAACTCTAGATGTTTCCTTAGTCTTTGTATGACAACTATAAATATGCTAGTTGATGGCATCAAGCAAATCAAGCAATTCCTTATAGGATATTCTGTATCTTCATTCCATTATTAAGCATGTTGGGTGTCCAATCCGCCAACGGCTACGATTGAAAGATTAATTTTTGGATTTAATCTCACCTCTCCAATCACATAATCTGTCTACTTTTGATTAAATGCATATGTTTTATGTGTAGAAGTTTAAATTTAGCTACAAACATACTCGCCACACATACCGCCACACGATGCGTTACAATTAAAATTAAACATACTCTAAAATTTAGCGATATAATTCTCCGTTTCCTTATTTATTTGTTTCCTTATTTCTCCCTCTCTAATTGAAATTTTCTATACGGCGGATCACAATGCAAATCAATTTTTTGTTCACTTCCTTATTTCTATACATATTACTGTGATAAATCTAGAATATATTTCTAATTTTGTTTTTTTATGAAAATTTGTCATTTTGTATGAGAATTTATTTTTGTTATCTTATCATATATTCTGTTGCAACGCACGGGCACGATACTAGTTTCAATTATTGTCAGATTGATCAGGATTATGATCGGACGGTAAGAATCTAAATAGATATATTTTGTTACCTCATAGGATATGGATTTCGAAATGGGCTGCGGTGCTATGCATATCGTAGATCAGTCTGCACTATGAATTGACATCTTCGTTTTTAAAATTTAAATATTCAATCTGAATTGCTCAATATGTTAATTATAACAGATAATTCCTCTTGCAAAATACTTTGCAAGTTGGCAAACATAACTCATTTGGATCCCAACAAATTTAAAGTCTGTAGTACTCTCATATTGATCTCATGTTATACTGGTAAAGAAATAAAATAGTATCTTCTTGCCATTAAAAATAGAATGTACATGCATGACGCTCCAGTTTTTATTGTTTGGAATCCAAAATTTCAATTTTGCTATTGGTATTTACATTTAAATATTCTGATTTTATTCTGATAGGACATCCCAATATATAGATAATTAAATTGAAGTTCTTCTTTATTTTATATGCATGAAAATTAATATTCCATTAAAGGAATTGAGTTTCAATACTTAATTTTAATAATTGAATCAATCATTTATCATTGTCAAACTCAATAATATGACTGAAAATAATATATAATTTTAAATAATAATTATTCACAATGTGTAGGGTATACCAAATTTAATGACTAAAATATTATTTTATTAAGGAATCACGTGTACAATTTTTGACATATGTTGATGTATTCATTACTACAGAAATGGTCATTGTACACGGACATAAACAGGGGAGCTACACAGATTTCCTGCCGTGTGGAGTGCGAGGGTGTATAATATCCTGAATAAATTATACACGGATATTTACCCGTGTGCAATTCCTGAGAGCTACACGGATCATTACATAAACAACCGTGTCCAATTCCTTGCCAAGTGGCGCTCTCCAAAGCCGAGCTACACGGATCACTACATAAACAACCGTGTTCAATTCCTTGCCAAGTGGCGCTCTCCAAAGCCGAGCTACACGGATTGTAACATACACAGCCGTGTAGGATTACTCTGTCTACACGGCCTTTTTAGGTTAATATCCGTGTAGAAATAGTTATTCTGCATGGCTTATTACTTGAACAACCGTGTCCAATTCCTTGCCAAGTGGCGCTCTCCAAAGCAGAGGTACACGGATTGGAACATAAACAGCCGTGTACAATTTCTCTGTCTACACGGACTTTTAGGTTAATATCCGTGTAGACATAGTTATTCTGCACGGCTCATTACATAAACAACCGTGTACATTAGTGGAGATCTATACACGGATATTTAACTAAAAGGCCGTGTACGATCATTTTCCTGCACGGATGTCTATCAAAATATCCGTGTAGAATAACTATTTCTACACGGATCATTACATAAGCAGCCGTGTACCTATCTTATATTTTTATTGCTCTTTATTTGACTTTCCACACGGACTTATGTGAAACATCCGTGTAGAATGGTTATATTTTTTTTCAATTTTTATTTTATGTTTTGGCTAGCCTCCAGTTTGCTAGCCTTTAAAAATCAATTCCAAACAAAGAATTTCCAATATATCAGAATACAACCCCTAAACAAAATTCATGTACACTAAATATATCAAAAATTCATGCACACTAAATTATACAAATCCATATTCTGGTTTACAAAATTCATTTTGAAACCACTTTGCCCACATACATCTAAAATAATCTATATCTTCCTTGCTGTAATGCCCTGCCTTTTTGTTCGATTTATGCTGCCAAAAATTCAAAATATGTAGGTTATTAGAAAAATACAATATAACAACTGCATCTCTGTTTTGCTTTATAAAAATAAATATTGTAATTATAACAATGCAACTAATAAAACAAATTTAGTAGAATAAAATATTAGAGGAAATCAATATTAATTATATGGACAAGTCAAGGCAAACATATGAATTACATACCGGATATTTTGGCCAATCGAATTGTAAGTGTTCAACAAAGTGATACATATAAATCATCGTGTAATAACCGCATTCCCAACCCTGCAACTGTTGCGGGCACTGAAATTTTCATTTAGCGGCCTATGTTAGAATGATAATTAATTTTTGAACAAAAAATATGAAATTATAAAAATTATAGTGCATGTGCTCACCGGCTGCCACCTGAAACACAACTTATTTTTATGCTTCGGATTAGTGCTTTGCATTCCTCCATCTTTAAGATATTGCAGAAAAGCCCTTACAAAATTGAGTGAATGTAATTAGCAATTCCACAATTTGTTATATGTAATTGGGAAAAAATCAAACCAAGTGAATTACTATTGCTTACTTTCTTATTGGAATGCAGATCATTTTGGAGTCCTGAGGAGTGACGCCCGGTTCGGGCTGTGAAGAATCCATGAGGAAAACCAAATTCTCAAGTGGCACAATCACAATCAAACACCAGTGGCCCCTCTGGTGGTATGGCACGAGAATAAATCTCTTATTCTCCGAAAGAGCCTTATGCATCGCTGAACACATGTACTGGACAGTATCTTTCTCCTGATATTGCACCATCGTACCACTAGTAAAAGCGGGGTCCAAGAATGCACAGGAGTTCACCTTATCTTTCCCACAAGCCACAGACTGTTTTCGTTGTATCATCCTGAAAAATCATCATTTCACATTAGAATATATATTTGAGTGCTATACACATGATATATTGATTTTTTGGTCACTAACAAGAGGAAAACGGTGACGACTCCCACATCGAGCCATTTATCGCTTGATGAGGCATGTAGAAAGTCCTTGAATTCTTTGAAAGACAGCACGACCGTCCTGCCTTCGTGTAGGAGAACTTCGGGGGGGGATATCGAACATTACGTCCTCCATATAATCTGGTGCCTTAACCAGGCAGGCGTGGAGATTCCGCAAATCCTCGGGCAAACGGCTAACCTCTTCTTCAGAGAGCCCCGTACGGTCTACTGGGGCATCCGCTGGCGCAGCAGGAGATTCTTGCGCATCAGCCCCGACTACTACTTCCAAGCCTCACCGTACCGGTGACAAAGCTTCGTCCGCAGCGTTTCCAACGCCTCTTCGGGTCTGTATCAGATTTTGAACCTTTTTTCAAGTATTTCAAAATAATCATTTGAACGTAACATAAGATATCCGTGTTTTATTTAGAGATTACCTGATCCAAAATAATCTGACACTTGGGCCATTGGACAATCTGTCTACGGGCATCATCAAGCACCACCATGCCGTCGGTAGGGACAGGAAGAGGTATGCGGGCAGCCCAATCGGCCACAATCATGTCAACCGTTATGGGGAGGTGGTTGGGCCTTAGCTGAGAACCGGCTGGAGGATGTACAATACCCTTAGCAAGGGTCAGAGGAGTTTTGTCGTGCCACATGACGAGGTCGCATGATGTGGCCTCCTGCAATAATTATCAGAAATTAGTTAATGAACAAGTCACAATTACGGGTAGATTATGAAGAAGTAGTGATTACCTGTAAATTGTCCAACACGCCCAGAACTTCGGTCCCAGATGCTTGACTGCTTCGCCGAAATCCCAGCGAAACGGGAGGTTGTTGCTCGGATTGCTGCGTAAGAGATGTAATTTGGTTGATCCACCTTGATTCGAATTCAGCCATCCTTCCATCGTACTCCGTTCTGAACTCCTCGCATACCTCCTGGCGTACCTGCGCCAACCTTGATTCCATCTCTTCCGTGCTAACTTTGGCACGCGGTCTTCTTTTTAGTTTTGGTCCGTTGTATACATCCTTCCAGCCACAGTAGACCGAGACACCCCTAACTCGACCCGTGTGTTCTTTAGTCCCGAGCGCTGCGGACAAGGAATCATCCACTCTTTCGATAGTCATGGAGCCCGAATTTACCTCCTCCTCCACATCCAACTGTTAAAAAAAAATTAGTTATAGCAAAAGACAAAGTAATGTATACGAAGTTACCACAAAGACTCTTACCATTTTCTGAGCCACGGGTTGCACGTCACTTGGGAGTACTATCGTCCCGTCAGCGGTTACCTCAGATCTTCCCATGAGCCAGTGTTGGGCCCTAGGATTTTGGATCCTAACCACAGGTGAGTCAGAATCTTTGTTTTGGTCCAGTACCTTAGCCCATTCGGCCGACTTACCCTCGTAACCACCTGACCCTAATTTGTGCGGGTACTTGTTCAATTTCGCGATCCTCCTGCCCTCGTCACTTTTTATCTTCACACATCAAGGCACATCAATTAGCTAGTTTAAGGAAGATTAAGTACATATCGAGAAAGAACAGAGACAAAGTTGGCTGAATTTATATACCTTGAACTCTGCTGTGGACTTCAAAGCTTGAAACGCCTCCCAGTCCTCTTGTTTCAGCCATTTATAGTAGCCTATCGGATTTCTCTCTTCCTCCATGAAATCTGTCTTCAACGTGCTCTTGAATTGCTTCCAAGCTTCATTCATTTTCCTCTGAGTCTTTTTCTCTTTCGCGGACTTTGGGTCGTCATCCTGGATGTTCCAATGAGCCTGCATGATTGACAACAAAATTACTGCATGTAAGTTCATTCAAGTTTTCAGGTCAGGTATAGACATATATAACTTGCACTTAACCAAAGTACGGGGAATAAGTAGCTTGAAAATAATTTGTGTTTCACTTGCTCTACCAAATTGTTTTCTGTATATTAGGAAACTTTGGGGCACAACCTATGTCACTACCTACATGCAATCTAACCTTTATGACCAAATCAAAGTGAAATAATGTGTTGTATTTAGCTGAGTTTGTTAGTGATATTTCTTTGCTGATTTTGCTATCTGTCATGATAATAGTGTAGGGCACCAGAATTGGGTCAAGGTGTCTGGCGATTACCTTACCTTTCCTGGTGGCGGTACCCAGTTCAAGCATGGTGCACTACACTACATTGATTTCATTCAGCAGGTAATATATATTTGGTTTTGAATTTTCTCTGTATATATAACTGCTAAATGATAGAATTTGGGATATAGTTCTACAAAGCAAGAATTATCACCTACACCCCTAGAAATATACCAAAGGTTAAGACATGCTAGAAAACTTGTATCCAACAAAAAAAGAAATAACAAACAGAATACGAAAAATGAATATATAATGCATGTACAGTTTTTTTTTTTACCTTCACAATGTTCCACCATTCATTCTTATCTTCGTCATCGAATTTGTCCCACCTCTCAACCAAGATAGATGCCTTCTGCTTCACCAAATTGTTACACCAATTTGTGTACTCTGCCCTACGTGGACCCTTCGGACATCCGGTTTTGTTGAACTCGATTTGCAAATCCTTCGCCTCTGAGGTCTTCGTGCACATTGTCGGACCTCTTTTCCTCTTTTCTGTCTGAGACTGCTGGTCCTCTTCTTCCACTATCATATCTACCTGCGGTTCCACTGTTTCCAAAATCATATCTGCATTCTCACCTGGCTGTGACATGGTTCTTTCTACAAAAAAGAAACATTATTACAAATGCTATGAAATGTAAAATTTAGGTCTAACTTATGTGTTGTTGGGTCCTTTGTTCAATCATAGTGTTGGTTTTGCAATTTAGTCCCTGTAACATTAATTAGGTGTCCATGTCACCAGAATAGGTCAGTTGAGGAAACTTTTCACTTAACCAAAATACAATCAGAGATAAGGGTTTTGATTTAACCAAGATACAGGGAGCATTGCAACTTAGAGAGAGAGAGAGAGAGAGCCTTTCAAGGACAGAACAGCAACCGTGCGAGAGGAGCTTAGAGATTCAATTGGCGAGTTCAGAGGAGAGCGACAGAGGAGACCGAGCTAGCACCGAGAGAGAGAACGATGGCAGCACCACAGAAAGAGATAGGAGACTAGGGGGTTTAGGTTTTAGGGGAGACGAGGAGATTTTGAAAAGATATCGAGCGACCGAGACGAGGCGCGCACTTTATTTCGCGTAAACTAAATATACACGGACATTTAAATAAACACCCGTGTAGAAACGTAAGAGAGCTACACGTTTAATTAAACACCCGTGTATAATTAGGTTACGCGAAATTATGAAATGCGCGCCTACATATGGTTTTCTAGATTAATTTTTTCAAATTCCAAAGTTTCATATTTTTCAAATTCCATATTTTTCAAAATGGAAATTCCAAAATATAAAAAGGAACCTGATTTCAGTTTTATTTAGCTTGAAAATTATTTTATATCTTCGAGTATCTAGCAGAACATAATAATAAATGCAAATAAATATTTCAATTTCTACACGGGCGTTTAATTAAATATCCGTGTAGAAAACATTTTGTACACGGATTTTTTATTAAAAGCCCGTGTACGTTGCTTATAAGGCGAAACAACTCTTGAAAATTAAACGGCCGTGTTTTAAAGCCTTTTGTAAACGTATTTACAAGAGAGCTACACGTTTAATTAAACACCCGTGCATAATTAGTTTACGCGAAATTATGAAATGCGCGCCTACATATGGTGTTCTAGATTAATTTTTTCAAATTCCATATTTTTCAAAATGGAAAACTTAAAAATAAAAAGGAACCTGATTTCAGTTTTATTTAGCTTGAAAACTACTTTATATATTCGAGTATCTAGCAGAACTTAATAATAAATGCAAATAAATATTTCAATTTCTACACGGGCGTTTAAATAAATATCCGTGTAGAAAACATGTTGTACACGGATTTTTTATTAAACGCCCGTGTACGTTGCTTATAAGGCGAAACAACTCTTGAAAATTAAACGGCCGTGTTAAAAGCCATTTGTACACGTATTTTTAATTAAACGACCGTGTATGATTCTTATAAGACGAAATTCAAAATTAAACGACCTTCAAAAGCCTTTTGTACACGGAATTCGAGAAGTTGCCTTATCTTTTTAATTAAGAAGACGAAACGACTTCAAAATTCAATATAATCTGAGAAACTCCCCCTTTTCGATTACTTTTCTCTGAGAATTTGGAAGAAGAAATGGCCGCTTCGGTGCCACCGGAAGAAGACGCAAATGTGCCATGGCCATGGCCCCCCGGCTATGTCCCTCCCAAAGATGCTCCCGTGAAATTAGAAGTCCCTCCCGGCTATGAAATGCCTCCTCCCAACTACAGGAGGACATGGCCATGGCCACCCTCAAATGACGTGCCACGGCGAAGCCCAAGGGAGCACCCACCACCAAAGCCCTACAAAAGGAGGGGCAATCCCTGGATCAGGCCAAAGAGACCCTGGATTAAAAGGAGGGGGTCAGGCCAAGGAGCAATCCAGCCAGGCCAGTGAAGGAGTGTTTAATTAAGTTAGCTTTTTTTTTCGTTTTGTTTTGATGTAATATATTTTTGTTCTTAATTTAATCAGCATTTTGTTTTCTTTCCATTTAACTATTTTGTTAAATACTTCATGCTATCTAAATAAATACTGTTATACATATGAATTAGCAGTACAAAACAACCAACAAATAATTAATTCATGGATAATCACTAAAAAGTAAATTATTTAAAATTAACTTAAATAATCTGTCTAAATAATATCATAGAATGCCTAATGCTCTCTAAATAATCCGATTTGAAAACATAAATGAACACTTTACTTGATATGACCTTATCTGGGTTTACAAATTTATAAAACAACCAGAGAATAATTTTTCGGAAAAAAAAATACCTTCTGTTCAAGTAATTATTTCAAAATATTTTTTACAAAAAAATATTTCAAAATAACATGCAATTTAGTCCCTGTTGTTCAAGTAAAGTATTTTCAAGAATAATGTAATTTGAATATTTCAATTTCTACACGGGCATTTAAATAAATATCCGCGTAGGAAACCTTTTGTACACGGATTATTCATTAAACGCCCGTGTACGTTTCTTAGAAGGCCAAAAAACTATTGAAAATTAAACGACCGTAGAGAAAACCTTTCTTACACGGATTTTTAGTTAAACGTCCGTGTCCAACTATAGAAAACGTTTAATTCGAGAAGTTGCCTTATCTTTTCAATTCTGAAAAGACGAAAACAAATTCAAATAATCACTCCCCCATTTCGATTACTTTTTCTTTGAGAATAATTTTAGGGGAAAAAATACCTTCCTACACGGATGTGTAATGAAATATCCGTGTAGCTCCCTTTAATTTCTACACAAACATTTTATGAAACGTATAAATGTATTTGTACACGGATGTTTAATTAAATGTCCGTGTTGCTCCCTTTGAATTTCTAATGAAATTAAAAATTATTCTTAGAAAGATGGGTGTTTTTTATTTAAACAAATAAAATATAAATTTCACGTACTAATTAAATTATATCAGAAATTATACAAAAATTCATGTCTAGATTATATCAAAAATTAATACAAAAAAACCTACACTAAATTATACAAATCCATATTTCTAGTTTAAAAAATTACTGTTGAAACCACTCTGCCCACATATCTAAAATAATCTATCTGGTTCTTGCTCCTGATGCAAAAAAGAAATATTAGAAACGAAATAAAAACATTACAATGAGACAGAAATATCCAGAGATAAACCGGCCTTGAGTCTTTAGCTTCATTGGGCTCTCTGAAATATTATAAAAGAAATATATATTATGCATTGAATTTTTTTTTTCCAAATAAGAAATATTAAAATTTTCAAGTTTAAAAGGAGTAAATATTATACATTGGATTTGTTTTTCCTTTTTCTCTTTTTTTCCACTGTTTGAACATCTTCCCATAATCCTTCATTGTGGTCAGATCTCATGTAATTTGTTTCTTCTTGTTCTGCAATTGTTGCTATCTCAGCTTGCACATCGGTACAAAATTGAGGTATCTCTTCGAACTGGTCGTACTCTTCTTCGTCGGTGACGTTTTCTACCCCAACAATCCTTCTTTTTCTGGATAGGACGACACTCCACCTATCATCACTCAGGTCAGTGACATAAAAGACTTGGGTGGCTTGCTTGGTAAGTATGAACGAATCATCCACATACCCGACTTTGTCAAAATCAACGAGAGTGAACCCGTCGTTATCAACTTTAACACCCCGGTCTTCGACCCATTGGCACCGAAACAAGGGAATGCTAAGGTGAGGATTGTAAACGAGCTCCCAAATTTCTTCAATAACGCCGTAATAAGACTTTGAAGCTATTACAGGCCGGGCATCCCCCGATCTACTGAATTCTTGGGACGTCGCCACCAACGTCACCCCACTATTTTGCATCGTGCTCTTATCACACTGTAATTTAGTGTAAAATGTATATCCGTTAATCTCGTATCATTGGAATGTTCTAACAACCATTTGGGGTCCTTCGCCCAGCAATCTAACAGTTTCATTTACGGGGGACATTTCGGGGTGTGATTTCACTCTGTCTTTCATCCATCCTATAAAAGAACGGTTATGCTCGTCAGTAAGCCACTTCTGACTTCTCGTGTAGTTCTGTTGTCGAAGGATCGTCATGTGCTCATCTATATATGGAGCAACATTAGCCATGTGCTGCAGTACAATAAAATGTGCCTTTCGCAGGTCATCGTTATCAGCAACTATTGCTTTCAACCCTATTGTCCCTACTCCTTGTAGCCTTCCCTCGTATCGAGATTTTGGAACGCCAATAGGACCCACACCGGTCATGTAGTTGGTGCAAAACTCAATTACCTCTTCTGTAGAATATCCCTCCACAATGCTACCTTCGGGACGATGTCGGTTCCTTACGTAACTTTTCAAAATACCCATGAATCTCTCGAATGGATACATATATCGCAGGAACGCGGGACCACAGATCTGAATTTCCCTCACGAGATGAACAACAAGGTGAATCATAACATCGAAAAAAGATGGCGGAAAATACATCTCAAGATGGCAAAGGGTAACGACGACCTCCTTCTGCAAAGCGTCCAATTTGAGCGGGTCTATCACTTTGGAATTAATTGCATTGAAGAAAAAACAAAGCTTCGTAATGGTTTGCCGCACGGGCTTCGGTAAAATTCCCCGAATTGCAACAGGAATCATATGTGTCATTAAAATATGACAGTCGTGGGATTTCGGACCAATCAATTTCAGGTCCTTCATCGACACCAGCTTCTTAATATTCGAAGAATACCCTGATGGGACTTTAATACTATGAAGGCACTTACAAAAGCTCGTTTTCTCGATCTTCTACATTGTGCACATTGCGGGGGGGAGGTATGCCTTTTGCTTCCCTTTATCCTGCGGTGCAAGCTCGGGTCGTATTCCCATTAATTTCATATCTTCTCGAACTTTAAGACCGTCTTTCGTCTTCCCTGAAATGTTCAATAATGTGCCAATCAAACTGTCAAAGACATTTTTTTCAACATGCATGACATCTAAGCAATGTCTCACTTCTAAATATTCCCAGTATGGTAACTCCCAAAATATGGACTTCTTTTTCCAAATATCTTTCGATGGTGGTTTGGCACGTTTTCCAAAAACAACAGCAAGGTTTTTAACCCGCATGAAGACATTCTTCCCATCTAACGGACGACGTGCCACTCCAAGCTCAATTTTCCCGTTGAATACCTTCTTCTTCTTACGGTATGGGTGATTAACAGGAAGAAACCTACGGTGCCCCATAAAAACATTCTTTTTACAATTTTTCAACCTCAGCACCTGCGTGTCATCTTCACAGATGGGGCACGCCTTTGCTCCTTTACAAGTGTAACCTGATAAATTCCCGTACGCGGGGAAATCATTTATGGTGCAGAATACCATGGCCCGCAAATTAAATTGCTCTTTGCCGTACGCATCCCACACCCGGACGCCATCCCTCCACAATTTCTGGAGGTCCTCAATTAATGGTGCGAGATACACATCTATGTCATTTCTGGGTTGTCTGGGTCCTTGGATTAGTAATGACATCATTATGTACCTGCGTTTCATGCACAACCAAGGAGGAAGATTGTAGATGCATATAAGAACTGGCCAAGTGCTGTGCTGACTGCTCATGCTTCCAAACGGACTCATTCCGTCTGTGCTCACCCCTAACTTAAGGTTTCGTGATTCGCCACCAAATCCTTCGAAATGTCTATCAATGTTTCTCCATTGAATTGAATCAGCAGGGTGTCTTAGTTTACCATCTCTTTTGTGCTCTTCTTCATGCCAATGCAACAATTTCGCATCTTTGGGATTTGCAAATAACCGTCTGAATCTCGGTATTATCGGGAAATACCACACCGCCTTAGCCGGAGGCCTTGCCTTTTTTCCTCCATCACAATCGTCAGTGTCCTGGTCCTTGCGTTTATACCGTGAAACACCGCATTTAGGACAAACATGCATGGCCTCGTACTCGCCACGGTACAATACACAATCATTCGGACATGCATGTATTTTTTCAATCTTCAAACCCATTGGACAGATCAACTTCTTCGCCTGATATATTGTACAGGGTAACTCGTTGTTATCTGGGAGCATCTCTCGTAAAAGCTTTAATAAGGACGTGAAACTCTTATCGCTCCAACCGTTGTCTGCTTTTAAGTTCAATAATTTCAACACAGCTGATAGTTTTGTAAATTTGGTACACCCGGGGTATAACGACTTTTTAGATTCATTAGACAGATACTGAATTTTTTTAAAATTTTTATCACTAATTTCATCTTCCACATCACGTAACATGTCCTCTAGATTCTCAGTAAAATTGTATTCTGCATTTTCATCAATCTCCACCTCATCATCCTCGTTGCAATCAAGCCCAGCATTATCGAAATTTTTGACATTCTCAAAATCATCGTTGCATTCAAATTCAAAATTATCAACAGTTTATACATTATCATCATTCTCGTCCAAAACAAAATTTCTATTGGTTCCACTACATTCCCCAATTTTCTCACCATGCATAAACCAACATGTATATTTTTTCTTAAATCCCCGACAAATCAAATGAGCTCTAATTTCTTCCGAATCCCCAAATCTTATATAATTTTTACAATCTCTACAAGGACACAAGATGTCGTTATCTTTTGTGTCCACTCTATAACTCTCAGCAAATTTTAGGAACTCATCAACGCGAGCCAAGTATTCTGCACTATCACGTCGCAATTCGTACATCCAACTTCGATCCATCTGTAAATTAAAGTAAAAAAAAAATTCCAATTAAACATATATGGTGGTCAGCATATATATTGTTCCAAATTCTTGGCTTATAAAGGGCCGGTTTACAATCCTAACCCACTCTTTGAATATTATGCCTCATATGTGAACACATATTAGCGGGATTTAATTAGTATTTGAGAAAAATTCGGCAGCATTTCTCCTTAACTCCCCAAGTATCCGTAAAAACCACATACTTGTAGGAGCAATAAGGAGAAATACTGTCGAACTTTCCTCAAATAGTAATTAAATCCCGCTAATACGTGTTCACATCCTAAATGAGACACAATATTCAAAGAGCAGTCCCAAACGGGGGACTATCCAAAATTAATCCCTATTGGATTAATTTTGAACGGGCATGGACCTAAAAGCATCAGTAGGTCGGTTATTGGACCACAATACACTAATTATTTACATTATCTTAACAAATCAAGCACGCATGCATTAAATAATAATTGACAGAAATAATTAAGCAATATTAATCAGTAACAGAAAATTAGATAAAGAAGAGGGAAATATATATATGTATGACTAACCTTGGCAATAGAGAGGAGAATGCGAATTAACTTCCAAGCTATATCTCAGATCCGGCCTCGTTCCTTGTGCGCAGAAATCAGACCAATTCAATACAGAGAGAGAGAGAGAAGTATTAATTGATCAAAACAGCGCCGGAAGAAGGCCTTTTATATAGTTCCAAACCCTAAAATAACCTTTCTACACGGATGATAATCTATAAATCCGTGTAAAAAAAGCATTACGAGAGCTACACGGACTTTTACATATGTAGCCGTTTATAAAAGATAACCTTTATACACGGACATTTATATAAACAACCGTGTGTAATATAAAAGATAAACTTTCTTCACGGACATTTAGAATTCTTTTTTTTTCCTAATTTTTGTTTTATTTTTTTTTGTTTAGCCTTCCATTATTTCGAGCAAGTATCTTTGTTTTCACGGATATTTAGCTATAAATCCGTGTAGAAAGACACAGACTTTTATATAAACAGCCGTGTAAATTATTTTTCTACACTGTTAATTAAACAAAAATCCGTGTACTATTTCTCGTTTCTACACGGCTCTTTATTAAACGTCCGTGTAGCATTGTTTTTTTTTTTTTTTTTTTTTGGCTGTCAGCTAGTTTTTTTCCCTATGTTTTTCAGAACAAACAATTTCCAAAACAGAGGAAGACATTTAAACTAAAAATTCATGTACCCTAAATTATACAAAATTAAAGCATTACAAAAGTTGGAATAAAAAGTCATATTGTAAACTAAACATTTCCATTAAGGAGTAGAATAGGGTGGTTCTTTCCTTTTGGTGCCGGTAAGGTTTACAGAGGGGTGATATGAAGATATGTTTTACTAAAGAGTTGAGTTAAAAGTTAGATGAAGGACCTTCAAAAAAAATGGAAGAGGTCGATGAAGGACCTTCAGAGCCGGATGAAGAGACGAATGAAGAGTCGGATGATCTCCGACTTCATTCGACTCTTCACCCGGCTCTGAAGGTCACATTCACCTCTTCATCCGGGTCACATTCACCTCTTTCTGAAGGTCTTTCACCCAACTCTTACCGGCCAACTCTTCGTCCAGTAAAATTGATCGGAAAAATAGAGATAATTTCTCCTCTGGATCTTGCTTGCCCGAATTAGTTAGGACATGCAAGGAACTAACCAAAAGACTACCTAGCTAGGTTAATGTAACCAAAGTAAGGACTACTAGTTACATTAATCTAAGTAGCATTTTGGTTATATGTCCTAAACTAAACACCTTAGCAAGATATAGAGGAGAAATACAAATTAACTTCCAATATCTCAGATCCGGCCTCCAGTTATAACATCTCGAAAAAATTGGGGAAATGAAGCACTTCGCATGGGAATTCGAGATGTAGGTTATCAATTATATCGGATCGCTCATCTGTGAGCTCCCAAAACAGTAGCTCATATCGATCTAATTTTGCGATCTGAAACAATTGATAAACCTACATCTCAACCCAATTGTTAACTGTGAGAGGGGAGAGTATAAATTGATCAAAACGGCGCTGGGGAGAAGGCCTTTTATATAACAAAAAACCTAAAATATCCTTTCTACACAGCTCTTTATTAAACGTCTGTGTAGCTCGCTCAAGGCTTTCTACTCTGTCATTTAAACAAAAAACCGTGTACAAATTCGACATTTCTACACGGCTCTTTATTTAACATTCGTGTAGCTCCTACATGTTATCTACACGGTCATTTAAACATTTATCTGTGTACAATTCGTGCCTATCTTCACGGTTCTTTAATTAAGAATCCGTGTAGCTCTCTCAAGGCTTTCTCCACGGATATTTAAACAATAAGCCGTGTACAGTTCCTGGTAAACGTCCGTGTAGCTCTCTCACGTCTTTCTACACTTCTTCTTTCGTAAATATCCGTGTAGAAACAATACAGATATTTCAGGCATCCAAAAAATTACAACTTCTACACGGTTTTTATATAAAATTGCCAAATCCGTGTACAATGTGCCGTGTACAATGACCATTTCTGTAGTAGTGATTATACATAAAATGTCACAAAGAATTATCGTTTTGGTGGCTCGTTGAGTGCATTAAGAATATTATTATTATGCTAAAGTTATGCATTAGAGAATTAATATAGCTACAATTGACAATTTCAAATTAGGGAATAAGGTTCTGTCAACCCTTTTCAGTTTTGCGGCTCTTTTACAATCAAATTCAGGTTAAGTGCGCATTAATTTTGATTTATTTTTCCTTTTTGTGTTTTTGACTTGGACCAATTTAATTAATCACGTTTTCAGAGATCAGAAGGAAATTTTAAAAATTTACATAAACAGAATGAGAGCATTAATAAAATGTACTTTTTAATGTCACTGTTATTTCAATTAACTAAAAAAAATACTTGTGGGATTTGATACTAAACCCCAAGTAGAGAAACCCTCTAATGTTTAATGCTTTTTTTTTTTTGATATATACAGGGTATATAACAAAAACTATTTACGATTCTAGTAAAATTTCTATGCATGAATACAATTTATGATACAGCAAATAATTTCATTGTAACCTAAAATTACAAAACTTTTGATATGCTTTTCTCTAGTTCTAGCTAACAACAACTTTAATTGGTATGTTTATTTGATATTCCAAAAAATATTATTTAATTTAAAACTAAATAATTACTCATGCATTCTGTATTATTTAAATGGAAGATGTATCAAATTTGGGTCCCTCTGAAAGTCATTTAGCCTTCAATCAAACAACTTACAATTTTTAATGGTTGAGTTTTAGTGATTTTTTATGATCAGTTAAATTTCAAATTTTCTCAAACTTCATATATACTTTATCTAAATGATGGAGAATGCATCTAGAAACTTTATTTTATTATTTGGAATCGTACTTAATTTTCAATATATAAAATACGCACCAAAGCACATGATTGGAATCGTACATGTAATAGCTAAAATTTAAAGTTGATAATTTTAATAATCTTTTTCATTAATTACAAAGATATTTTTGTCAATTTAATTACTTAGGAGATGGAAAATATTGTATGCATTAAATGAGTCTTCTGAGTAATTAATAAGATGGCAATATTTTTTTTATAAAAGATGATCATGAATTAGGGTTCAAAATGGTTTATGTGTATCTTTCATGCCTCAATCATGTCTCACATCATTTTCTCTATATATGTTCAAAGTTCAAATAATGGATACTAAAATTTGGATGTATTATAAAATGATCCCTAAGCAAATTAGCAGCAAGAGGATATTTAGATTTTAGGGTTGTAAATTAGCCAGGTAGCGAATTAGTTAGTAGCGCACAGCCGCTATTTCCTTTGGATTTATTAGCAAATAATTAATTAATGCGGCTTAAATGCATGTAACAGCTGCAATTGTTGACTAACCAGCTTTCATTATTTCATATATATCCTTACCTCACTGAGTTATTGTCCTTCCCTACATGATCATATATATATATATAGAGAGAGAGATGGGCTGTTGTGCTTTGCAAAGTAAAGCGAACGGTTTACTTCGGTTTACTTTTTGAATTTTTAAAGTCCAAAACGTCGATCCGATCGTTCAAGTTGATTTACATATTGAAATGTGCTTGCAGACCAAATTTTACATTTTTTGGAATTTTTTTACTATTTATTAAATCACTTTGAAAATTGCTGATCACATGGTCCAGAATTTTGTTGCACTGTTTTTTCTGGACCATGTGATCAGCGATTTTCAAAGTGGCTTAATAAATAGTAAAAAATTTCCAAAAAATGTAAAATTTGGTCTGCAAGCACATTTCAATATGTAGATCAACTTGAACGGTCGGATCGACATTTTGGACTTTGAAAATCCAAAAAGTAGCCCAAAGTAAACCGTTCGCTTTACTTTGCAAAGCACAATAGCTCATCTCTCTCTCTATATATATATATATATATATATATATATCTGTTGTCTATCATATGTTGGCCAAGGATAAAATGATCATCATATCTGTACTTGTCTATCATATGTTCCAAAAAATAATTAATTATGTTACAAAGATATTTTTGTCAAGTTACTTGGGAGATGGAAATATTGTATGCATTAAATGTCATCTGAGTAATTAATGAGATGGCGATATAATTTTTTGATTTTATAATAAAAATATACTCAATTAGGGTTCAAATGGCTCATTGTATCTTTCATGCTTCAACCATGTCTCATATCATTGTCTCTATATATGTTCAAAGTTCAAATAATGAATACTAAAATTTGAATATATTATAATGCGGCTTAAATGCATGTAACACTGAGTCTGTGAGTCACTGTCCTTCTCTACACTTGGCCAGGGATAAAATGATCATATCTGTACTTGTCTATATCATATCTTCCCAAAAATAATTAATTATGTTACTCTAGAGCTCTGACTAAGCAATTAATGACCTGCATGGAACTAAAGCTTAAAATAATTAAAAAAAAGAAGAGAAATTCCATCTGACCTAACAAACCTATATATAAAGAAATTATTATATAAGAATTAAAGAACCATATATATTAGAGGATCTCTATATTATTCTTTCTTCCACTATAGCCTACAGTAGTACCTACTAGATCACACGTACGTTTTCAAATGCTATTTAAATACCAACACCACCTTTTGTAATGATATGCTCCAACTCGACCTTATGCAATGATATGCTCCACAGACATATGAACTACTTATGCAAAGAAGAAGAAGAAAACAAAAGCCATAGATAGCCATGCGTGAAGAGGTAGCAAGTCGAATGCAGCCAAGGATGACTTGCCGGAAAATGAATAAACCCAACGATATATAGTTGGTGTTTTTGCGAAATTACCGGCAAGTTGTCTTTGGCTACGTATAGCTTTCTTCTTCTCACGCTTGGCTTATTCATGGGTATAAAGACATCTAGACATGTTTCAAAAGGTACATGCATGTCATCAAGTTGAGAAGTTGTGATGCATTGCAGTAGAAAACATATATTACAATTATAAATGACATTTTTTCTAGTAAAGTAAACATCATTAATTATGCATCGTTATAGATACCTCCTTGCAGCAACTAATCGTTGATCTCCCCAATAGCATATGCTCTTGATCATGCACACTCCACAATAAACTTCCAATAATTATGTTGTTATTGGTAATGTGCTCTTGACTCATTCTTATATTATCAATAAATAAAGAGGAGAGAGTTCATATACCTTTATTATTTTGTATTCATCATGTCCCTATTTTTAAAATTTTCTAATAACAAACATTTTAAATTTTATATACCAAAATAAAACCGTTAAATGTGATATATTTTATTTTCTTTACATACACATACAAAATTATCACTTTTCAGTTTTAGTTTTATATAAATCAATAACTGAAAAATCAACGGCCATAACTTATTCACATCAATATATTTTTGCAAGCTCTTGATAACAATATAAATAAAGTTAAAGGTCATAATCATTTATATGTGCATAGAGAAAATGATGTGGACCTTATCTAATATTTTTATTTTGGTATATAAAACGAATTTTACATTAACAGCTATTAATTTTAAGTTATTAAAGTATTAAAAATAGAGATACAGAAATGAGACATATCAACTTTACTCCAATAAAATATGCTCGAATGTGGACTTTAATTTCAATGAATATTGGGCCCTGAACCAAAGCCCATGAAGTCGACCGGTTTTTTTCTTTTAAAAAAAGGTTGGGGTTCGGTCTATTCGGTCCAACCGGTTTTAAATATTTTGTATATGCGCCCATGAGCCCATGAACACCCCTAATTCCACATATCAATTGGTTACGCCGCTATTTCTTTTTTATTTATTAGCAAATAATGCGGCCTAAATGCATTTAACATTAACAGCTGAAATTGTTGATCACTGCATGCCTAACCTTCCATTTCCTAGATAGAGTTTGATCATGGATAAATTATGATGAAAGACAACAAATGTACATGCAGTTGGCGCCTCAACCTTTTATTTTGCATGATGCAAAAAAAGTTGGGTAAAGAAGTATCTCTCTATGGCACATATATAAATCCATGCATACGGTAATATTAATTAATTGTCCTTAAATGTGAAAAACAGAGAGAAATTCCATCAGACCTAACCAACCTATAAAGAAATTAATAAGCAAGAACCATATATTAGTTAGAGCATATATCTCCAAATATTATTCCTTCTTCCACTATTTATAGCCTTCACCACAGACAAAGATCAACTGAAGAGAACAAAATTGAGAGAAAGAGCAGTAGTGATATAAAGATTTGGCCATAAATAGCCATGCGTGAAGAGGTAGCGAGTCGAATTCAGCCAAGGATGACTTGCCGGAAACCGAATAAATCCAATTGCAAGAGAGTTGGTGTTTTTGCGAAATTTCCGGCAGGTTGTCCTTGGCTCTGTATGGCTCTCTTCTTGTCACGCTCGGCTTTTTCATGGATACTAAGGCATCTAGACATTTTTTTTTAGGAAATCAGCCTTGCAGTTGAATATTTATTATAATTTTTTTAACAAAATTTCGAACATGTGGCGATCTGCATAAAGCTTTAATCTATGTAAGGATCATTGGTAATGTCTTTCTAACTAGATATAATGAGCATTTATGAATTGAGGGCAGATAGCAAGCGTGAATTACAAAAGAAGAAATATATATTCCCAAAATAAAGTCCCCTAAACAAGTTTTTAAGAGGTTCTAAACAAGTTCATGCACACTCGAGTACAATAAATCTCGACTAAATATATTATTCCTTTTTTTTATTATTTGGTAATGTGCCCGTAGGCTTGACTCAGTGTTTTATTATGAATAATTGAATAAGACAATATGCAAGAACACTGGTTTTTAATTTAAATGAATATTGGGACCAGGAACAAAGCCCATTAGGCCCAAGAAATTATATTAAAGAAACCATGTGATGATTAGTAGAAACTTCAATTTTAATTTGGTACTATGATTCATTAAGCTCCAACCGGCCCAAGAAAATTGCCAAATAGACTCATTATTAATTCATTATTAATTAATTTGTTAGTACCAAATATATTTATTCGTTGTAATTTAGTACAATAAGAAACCAACTAGTAAGAGCATTGGGAACTCCAACCCATAACTTTGTATATTTTCTTTTATGAGATAATTTCATCATGACATTCTGTGCAGTTAACAACATGCATAGTCACCAAGACAATTACGACTACAATTAAGGTGTAATAAATGCGTGAACATTTTTTAGATATTCAATGCATTAAAAGCCATGTTGCAAGGATACGGGAACGGGCATAGTTTCGGATACAATACAGATAAGATGATACTGCAATTTTTAAAATCTGGAATACAATACGTGCGTGTGTGTTTTATTATTTTAATTATATTATTAGTTTAACACTTGTATTATTACAAATTTAACAGAAAAACAAATGCATAGTTAGACATTCATTCTCTCAACCATCATGAATTTACAGAAAAATTAACTAGTTATATAATTTAAAACTTAAAAGATCCACATTCCATAACATCCATTATAAATTTAAATGCGAATCGGATGTGTCAGTATCCAATACATATCTGATACAGATACGGAACCATATATGAAATATCGGGATAACATAGATTAAAAGTAAGAGATGAAAAATAATAAAGTAATCGAAAGATGGAGGTGAATGTAAGTTGGGGGTTATTAGACTTCAAGAAATTGTTTTTATAGCGATTTCTTTTTCAACTAACATTTTTTTTCAAAACATCAATCAAAGAATGTAATTTTTCAAATTACCAAGCTAATAAGAACGCTCACAAAAAAAAAAAAAAAAACCCTCTTTTTTTCTCTTTTTTTTAGAGGGAAAAAGGAGTCCAAGCTTCTTCTATTTTCATAAACTTCATTTTGAATATATATGTAATAATCTACATCAAGAACATTTCCTTGGTCACTATATTAGAATATAGTGATTAGCATATAATAAATAACTACTAAACTTTGTTTAAGTTCCCACTTTCCAATATAGTTAACGAAGTTAAATTTTATGGATTTTGAAAAAAAGAAAAGATAACGGTTTCATGGACGCTATTTTTGTTGACTTTATTATTTTTTTGATAAAATAAAAGTACGTTCCTACCTTGATATTTCTGGAAATATAATTATGTAAAAATAAACTTTTTGAATGGCTCTTATTATTTTTTAGAAGGTGATAGGGGAGGAAGTTGTGGTCCAAATTCCAAACATTTATGACATATCGCCAAATTTACAATATTATCTTGGACCCACATTTATTGAATGATCTACATTAAAAATGTTGAATCATGTTTATTATAATTTCTTTTTGTTAATATTTTCTGTTATTATTTTTTATGAACTAACTTGAAACTTCAAAAAAAAAAAATGTGAGCGATCATGTCATGTGTCATCACAACGCGACCACACATGAGTATGACGTGATTGTCATTTACTATTTTAGTCAAGTCAAGAGTGTCACATATGTCTCAACTTTTGTCGGTTTTCTTGTGGATCCGCCCGTGCATCTAACCGTATTGCCCTTTGTTTTTCTAATGATAAAGCTGTTTTGAATCGCTACAAGGATGGCTTCAGAGTAGTGAATACAGATTAAATTAGACAGATTTATATTTAAGAAAAAAAAAGTTGACACTATAAACAGTAGCGTCTTGAAAAAAAAAATATCTAATGCTATGAACAATTAATAATTATGGTATCTGATTGCTTGTTTTCTGTATTTTGTGAAGACTCAAAGGGTGCAATTAGTTCCGATATTCCAATAATTATTGTGATGCGTTGATCATCAAATTGACTTCTTCAATTAAATGATTTATTTGTCCGTTTTTCAAGTAATATATCTCGCAAATTATTGTTAAATGCATGCATCACAAGTCAAAGATGCATAGATAGAATAGAATAGAATATATAGTATGCATGGTTGAAAGATCTCGCAAAAAGTAGCATGGATGTTATTCCTTTCTCTTTTTAGTAATTAAATAAATTAAGAATAATAATTTTTAAGGCGCGCTGCCGGAAAATAAATGGAAGTGAAAAGTCAAAGTCACATATTCTTAGGTGATTTTATATATTCTGAGCAATCTACGAAATTAAATATAATGATAATTGCCCTCCAAATAAATCTCCGAGCACGTCCTCCAAGATATTTAACTTTCATTTGCAACGTTCATATCTAAGCATTTAAAGTTTTATTTATAACCTTTTATAATACTACTTGTAAGCATGCATTTAAATTATAAATCTGGGTAGTTTTAACTCCTAACTACTTTTGTTTTCAAACCAAAAAAGAAAATATTTCTTTCACCCACTCATTTTTTTCCTCTGATCATTCTCGTCTATTTTTCCGACGATATGTGATGAATTTTGCTAATCTAAAAATACAAACGTTTTTTACTCGATTTTCTCTTTCAAATGAGATCCATGAAGAAATATTTTTTAGTTTTTTTCAAATCATTGTTTTTATTTATTTTTTTAAAGTAAACTCATTAGCACTTTAAATTCTCAAGTTTTTAAACCTCAATCTATGACCTTTTAAACTTGACATTGAAACTATTTAAAAGTTTGACACAACTACTTTTAATGGTTGTATACAGAGGTTTAAATGTGTGATACTATATGATCGACATCAGAGATTTAAACGCTTGAACATAGTAGTTTAAATGATGATATCAGAGGTTTAAATGGTAGTAGACTGGTGTTTAAAAGTTTGAAAATTTAAAGTGCTCATGAGCTTTACTTTAAAAAAAATGACTTCAAAATAACACAAAAGTTTTCTTAATGGATCTCATTTGAAAGAGAAAATCAAGTGGAAAAGTTTGTATTTTTAGATTCGTAAAATTCATCACGGATCGTCGGAAAAATAAACTAAAATGCTTAGAGAAAAATAAAAAAAGAGTGGGTAAAATGAATCTTTCCTTTTTGGCTTGAAGACAAAAGTAGTTAGGAGTTAAAACTACACAGATTCAGAATTTATATGCTTGCAGATAGAGGTTTAAATGTTTGCGAGTAACATTGTAAATTGTTATAGACAAAACTTTAAAAGCTTGAATATGAGCATTGGAAATGGAAGTTAGACAAAATTGAAAGGATTTTTCTGTTAAACTAGTGGGTGATGCACTCGGGTATGATGGCTTGGGGGACCAGAACATTTCTCTTTGTTTTATTAGAGAGGAGAAAATATTATGAGATACTTGCAACCAAACAATATTTGCTCACCAAAAAAATAAAAAAGCTCCTATCAAATGCCATCTTTAACCAAATATTTTTTGTCATAGCACAAGCATTGTTAAAATATTTAAAATAGTATATAGTGGCATTGTACTAAAGCATCAATCCTCTTCATTATTATATCAACACATAAACAAGTACTTGTATTTTTTCTAAATAAGTATTATTAGAGGGACAATATTGAGCAATTGAAAATTTAAACTATTTTCGTGAAATTTGTTGGAGTTATTAATTGGTTTGAAGACAATTGTATTTTTATAATTTCTGAAGAGGTTTGGATTAATATATATATATATATATATATAGAGAGAGAGAGGGGTTGGCTAAGATACAAATGTTTGTTTCTAGTCTCTGGAACAAATGTTTCGGTTTTCCGATTTTCAAAGTCCAAACAGTCGATCCAAACCATTAGATATTTAATTAATATTAAAATGTGCTTGGAGACCAAATTTTACATTTTTTGGAATTTTTTACTATTTATTAAGATGGTTTGAATATCGTTGTTTTTCAATGATGTAGAAGTTTAATAAAATCAACAATTTTCAAACCATCTTAATAAATATTAAAAAGTTCCAAAAAATGTAAAATTTGGTTTCCAAGCACATTTGAATATACATTGGATATCTAACGGTTTGGATCGACTGTTTGGACTTTGAAAATCGAAAAACCGAAACGTTTGTTCCGGAGGTTAAGAACAAACGTTTGTATCTTAGCCAACCTCTATATATATATATACTAGTATCGTGCCCGTGCGTTGCAACAGGGATATTATAAGATTAAATAGAATATGAAAGCCTTTTGTTTGTCTAAAGACAAAACCGTAGTGAAAGAAACTCTTACCTAAAGTCAAGCAAGTTGACTTCCGATACTTTGATGTCGAGCAGCTTATTAAACTACAGGTTATGTTAAAAACTACTAGATCTGAGAAGAAAAACTTAAAGGAAAAACAACTCATGTTTCACACACTTATGTTCCCTAATTAAGTCACACAAAAAACACAAAAGAAGATAATCACTTAAATCGTAAATGACTACAGAAAGCATGTCAGCAGCGGCCCGAGACTGATCTTTCCCAGTGGCGCCTGGAGCGGGAGCCTTCTCTTCCGTGGGGGATTTCGGTTAGGGAAGTGGGCGGTGCACAAGAAGGCTGTAGTTGTGGGGAGAAGATAGTTCTCTCAGATGAGCACCTAGAGTTACCTAGCCTCCAACTTGTGAGGGGTGGCCTCATATTTGCGTAGGCGATTAAAAACCGCTTCCATCGGTCACTTGTTGAAGACATGGCGAAGCACTCTAGGCATATTGCCCACTTTGAGATAAGGGTCCAATACCCGGCGTCACTATCATAACTCTCCCCATCCCTTGGAAGTATCTCTAGAGGGAGTTGAGGCGGCTGCATGCTTTTCAAGAGACTTTTTTTATTGACATTTCACCCAGAATTAAGAAAAAATATATAAATAAAAATAAAAAACACAAATGACAAAAAAAACGGAGAGATAAATAATAAATAATAGTAAAAAAAACAACAACAAATGAAAAAAAAAATGGATCAAATATAACATGAAAAAAATCTTGAAGTATCATTGCTAGTGTGATTCTCTTCGATGTAGTCCAACATTTTTGAAAATGAACAAAAAAAATATGAAAAATAGATTATAATTGCTCCAATTGAAAAAATATAATAAAATTAGAAAAACAATCTTTCTATTCTTGATTTTTTCGATTCCAAGTGTGAGCTGATTTGTATAGAAACAACTCCAATCAAATATATTCTAGATTTTTCTATTATGCCGTTGGGATCTATATAGAAAGAAACAAAGAAAAAATTGATTTTCATTTTCTATCGTGATAATTTGTATAGAAACAAAGGAGATATAGGAAACCAAAAATAAGAAAACGAAGAAGCTGCTAAACGTAGGAGAAATAAGGAAAAAAATGTCGTTACAAGGCAGTATATTCAATTTTAATTGTAATATATTGTGTGACTGTACGTGTAGCGAATATGTTTTTAACTAAATATAGACTTCTACACTTAAGAAAGATGCATTTAATCAAAACAATACAGATTATTTGATTAGAGGGTTGAGATTAAATTTGAAATTTTATCTTTTAATCACAGCCGTTGGCGGATCGAACACCCAACGTGCTTAATAATGGAATGGAGATAGATAGTTGGATTGGATCAAAGTAAATATTGACAAAACTGCAAACCAACCCAATAATAATTTTTATTAGCCCAAAATCTCTCAAAATCTATAGGCGTCACCATTATATATTTCTATTGGGAATTATTTCTTAAATGCTAAAAGTAAATTCGTTGTTATTGGACTAAACTTTAATTATACAAACTAGGACTGTAAATGAGCCGAGTTTGAGCGAGTTACCTCCAACTCGAACTCAGCTCATATCAACTCGAGTTGGCTCACAACTCGTTTATAACTCATTTAACCATCAGTTTAACAGGTGCTGATTTATTAAACGAGTCAGCCAACTCAGCTCAAACTCAGCTCATTTATTAAACGAGTCAGCCAACTCGAGTTGTAAATGAGCGAGTTAAAGCGAGCTGTAAATGAGCGAGTTACGAGTTCGAGCAATTTTGCCCAGCCCTAATACGAACTCAACCGCAATACTATAAATATTTAATATATTAGTCCTCTAAGTCTACATTAATTAATCAGATAGGTTAATTCCATGCATGGTTTAGAGCTAGCTAGCTATAGATGGAATATTATTTCTGGCAACATGGAATATAAAACAATAAAAGCATGATTCCAAATATGTGTCATAAAAATAATGTATATATAATATTGTCGACACTTTGATCTCATCTTTGAAAGTAAGGTCGATCATGCTCGTCAAAATTTCAAGTTACATTAATTATTTGTTCCAACACACATATATACATACTAGTATCATTCCCGTGCGTTACAACGGAGACATCACTACAAGAATCACTAAGTGCATTTTCATATTTATTCCCCTTCTCAAACATAGGTCCCTTATTCTTATTTATTTACAATTTTTTTACTATGATTTGTAACAGTAAGCTTGTTTATTTTAGAATCACTAAGTGCTCAGCCCTTTGCTCCACAAAACGTAGTATAAAGCCATGATACCTCTATTTACTACTGTAGGCACTAGCTACACATATATCTTCTCCTCAATTTATATACTTCGATTTGGTACAGTAAACAAATAAATAATAATTGCATGTATTGAAAGTTAAATGACACAGAGTCACAATAAAACCCCTCGCATTATCGATTATACGAATCTTGCAATAATAGTAGCAAACGTTGCTAGTATTTATTGTTACCAGCCATACCCACACTCGATATATGGGTATGATAATAGGTAGTTTAGGCAAATTTTCGTAAATATATTTTTTTAAATTGAATATTTCTAAGCATAGAAAAAGAACAACAATGTCAACAAAATTTTCTGCTGCTTTGTGGTTCTATGAATTTTTCTTGGTTTTATTGGAGGGCTTCTATGATTTTCAAAGGGTCGTGGATTAGATCTGTATAGAAACAAAATTGAAAATATATTCTAGATTTTCCAAGGCAATTTGTATAGAAATAATGTAAGAGAAATAAGAAAATTAGGAAAAAAATCAATTCGTTGTGATCTATATAGAAACGCAGAAATAAGAAAACGGAAGGTGAAGTCTACTCCATTGAAGAGGGAGGAATAAGGAAACAAAAAAATAAGAAAACGGAGAAATATATCCCTAAATTTTGGACTCTACTCAATTTTAATTGTAATGTATCGTGTGGCAAAACGTGTGGTGAGTATGTTTTTAACTAAATTTAGACTTCTACACATAAATCATGTGCATTTAATCAGAAGAAGACAGATTATGTGATTGGAGGGCTGAGATTAAATCCGAAATTTCATCTTTCAATCGTAGCCGTTGGCAGATCGGACACCCAACGTGCTTAATAATGGAATGGAGATGCATGCACTTCATGAAGATATACAGGTCGACCTAACTCTTCATGGCAAAAAATTGTCAGCATCTCATTCTCCACTGTTGACTAATAATATTCTTTTTTTTCCTTTTATTTTGACCAAAAATCTTGATTATATTCTGCAACAAGTTGTCTGCATATTGTCCGGTGTAAACCAAAAAAAAAAAAAAATCAGTGGCTAATTAATGTTATAATGCATGCATTCAGAAGTAAAGTCGACACCTTTACATGTCTGAGACAATCGTATCTTAATTCCATCAATAGAAAGTTCTTCCAAATGGTGCATGCATGCATGCATGGTGGCCTTATCAAATATCAAAAAGATATATAGCATCAAATTAAAAAAGTTAATATTAATAAAAGAAATTAAGGAAATTAAAAATGAAGCTAAAGTAAACCTTATATATAGAGGGGTTTAATAGAGAGAGGTTGTATGAAAGAGAGAAAGAAGAAGAAAGATATCATATATAGGGATGAAAATCTGATGTTATTCTCTCTCTCTTTTCTCTGTCTCTCTCCTTTAATGTTATAGTCATGATGCCTTGCTTGAAGTGAGGAGAGGGGAACACAGCCAAGAATGACTTGCCGGAAAGCTAACGAAAGATCGCCATGTAGGCATCTTATTTGTGGCGAAGTTGGCAGGTTGTTCTTGGCTACGTTTCGCTCTCCTCTTCTCATGCAAGGCATGGTTTGATTTTCATAACTATACATGTAAAGAGTTGGATGTATAGATTCATATTATTTGTTGTGAAGAATGAAATGTATATATGATCTTGATGTGTATACATGTTATTTGTTAACTTTTTCCGTGTCATATCGTTGAAAAACAGTTGCATGTATATATAGATTCATCTTATTTGTAATCAGATTATATATTGTCAAGAATTAATGAATAAATAAAGTTATATTAATTCCTCTCTCTCAATTGTTTCACATGATATATGGAGGTTGTTTGTGAAGCTTAATTATTTTACAAATTCTCTCTGATCCTGAAATATATATATTCCCGACTTGTGCGATTTCATCCAATCCAGAGCAACTTGCAAGCTTTGGCGTTTCTCTTCCTCTGTATCTGACTTGGTTCAGCATGGGACCCTATTTGGAGTTGTACTCCATTGCTTTCAACAAAGTATACCCAACAGTTACTGCATTGATGGAATGTATATATATATATATATAGAACATTTGAGGCTTGCTCTCTGGCTTGCATTTTCGAGTTCAAAAGATGGGGCCATAAAAAGTTATCCAGTTTTAGAACTTTCAAAAGTAATACTTGTCGGGATTCTGTTTAGAAATAGATCAGAAATATGTCTGGTGCAATATAAATTATTGATTTAATTACACAGAATGGTGAAATTGACCAGCTGTCAGTTTAATTTATATAAGTACAGCAGTTGCATTATGATTTAAGTAAACTTGGTTGCCAATCCAAAACCTAAACCCAGCTTAGAAAGTTGTATTTTATGGATCTGAATTTATATGTTAACTGAAAAGAATGAAACTGGTAGATTCTGTGATGGATGAACTTGTACGTGTATATATATATATCATGAATACTTGATCTAAACTGAAGGAACAAAACTTGTATATTCTGTGATGGGTGAACTTGTACATATATATCATATAAGATCGATGGTGAACTGGTACATTGCATGATTAGTACTTAGTCTAAACTGCAAATAGCTATTTCTTGCTAAGTTTCTTCATTTATTATGTATCTATCATCGAATTTACTAGTTTACACGTTCATATATATACCATAAAGAATTTTGATAGTAAGTCATGGTAATATATATATAGAGATAGATTATGGTGAGTTGTGACGTTTTACTTCACGCTCATATCCCATTTTGAAAATCCAAACCATCGATCCGAACAGTTCAACATGATCTCCATATTGAAATGTGCTTGGAGACCAAATTTTACATTTTTTTGAATTTTTTTACTATTTATTAAGTCACTTTGAAAATCGTTGATCCAGATGAACAGTAAAAAACAGTAAAAAATTCTGAACCAATGGATCAGCGATTTTCAAAGTAGCTTAATAAATAGTAAAAAAATTCCAAAAAATGTAAAATTTGGTCTCCAAACACATTTCAATATGGAGATCATGTTGAGCGGTTCAGATCGGTTGTTTAGATTTTCAAAATAAGAATATGAGTGTAAGTAAAATTGACCTCTTACTTCGCAACTCACCCCAGTTCTATATATATAGAGAGAGAGAGAGATAGACTATAGTGAGTTGTGAGTAAAATAACGCTCATATTCCCATTTTGAAAATCCAAACCATCGATCCGAACCGCTCAACATGATCTCCATATTGAAATGTGCTTGGAGACCAAATTTTACATTTTTTTTGGATTTTTTTACTATTTAATAAGCCACTTTGAAAATCGCTGATTTGAGTGAACAGTAAAAAATAGTAAAAACTTCTAGACCATTGGATTAGCGATTTTCAAAGTGGCTTAATAAATAGTAAAAAAATTCTAAAAAATGTAAAATTTGGTCTCCAAGCACATTTCAATATGGAGATCATGTTGAGCAGTTCAGATCAGTTGTTTAGATTTTCAAAATGAAAATTTGAGCGTAAAGTAAAAATCACATCTTACTTCACAACTCACCATAGCCCAGCTCTCTATATATCTATAGAGAGAGAGAGAGCTGGGCTATGGTGAGTTGTGAAGTAAGAGGTGATTTTTACTTTATGCTCAAATTTTCATTTTGAAAATCTAAACAACCGATCTGAACCGCTCAACATGATCTCCATATTGAAATGTGCTTGGAGACCAAATTTTACATTTTTTAGAAAACGTCGTTTTCCATATATAGAGATTGACTATGGTGAGTTTGTGAAGTAAAACGTCGTTTTACTTCACGCTCATACTCCATTTTGAAAATCTAAACAACCGATCCGAACCGCTCAACATGTTCTCCATATTGAAATGTGCTTGGAGACCAAATTTTATATTTTTTGGAATTTTTTTACTATTTATTAAGCCACTTTGAAAATCGCAGATCCGGGTGAACAGTAAAAAATAGTAAAAAATTATGGACCATTCGATCAGCGATTTTCAAAGTGGCTTAATAAATAGTAAAAAAAATCCAAAAATTATAAAATTTGGTCTCCAAGCACATTTCAATATGGAGAACATGTTGAGCGGTCCGGATCGGTTGTTTAGATTTTCAAAATAAAAATATGAGCGTAAAGTAAAAATGACATCTTACTTCACAACTCACCATAGCCCAGCTCTATATATATATTTATATATCAGCTATTGTAAACTTGTAGTTAAATAAAACCTTAATTTCAGTCACTATGGATATGCACTTGGCAATGCATTTAACAAATTAAGTATAGTAAACACTGTTCATTTTTTTTTCATTTTTTCCCTCCAAAAGTACATATTTTGCCCCTGAACTAAAAGGCACCAGCAAGACAAAATTATAGCAATGTCAACACAAATATCTCTCTTCTAATATTAAGCATGTAGATGTCCTGATCCGCCAACTGCTGTGATTTATTTGCTGGATTTTAAACGGTTAATATCAAAAAATTCTGCAATTGTGATTTTATGTGACAATGTATTGACATTTATTGTGTTCAAGTCTATATTTAGTTCTCTGAACACTCGTTACACTGATTTTCTCCTTACAATATCTTCATATGAATATTGTCATAAAAGCAATTAATTGATAACATTTATTTGTTTATTTTTATGTTATTGATTACAACAAAATAAGAAAGTAATTAACATGTTTGCTCACTAAATATTGATTACCTTCCTATTTAACGGAGAAGTAAAGACAAAATAGTTCATTTCATTGTTGAATAAAGAGAAATTATAAAAATACAAATATTGTTAAAGATGAAAATATTTGGTCTGATTTGCTTCTAATTTTGAACCCGTAGTAAAGGACAGGCAATATACTAGTTGGATCTTTATACATGTGAACACAAACTATGCTTTGCAACAATACCTACAAATTACTATGTTAGAAGGGAAAAATCTATTGATTAAGTATGTTATCCTTTATTATCTAATTATTTTAACAAATAAGAATAGAGTATAAATAAAATCCATTAATATATATTAACGGTTATGGTAAGGATAATATATAGTTAAGGATATATATATATATATATATATATATATATATATATATATATATATATATATATAGTGCTGGACTTAGCTAAGCCATGGTGTAAAACGACTTGGTGCTCCACGCCTCATTATTTCCATTTTGAAAATCCAAACGACCGATCCGAACCGCTCAAGTTGTTCTCCATATTGATATGTGCTTGGAGACCAAATTTTACATTTTTTGGAATTTTTTTACTATTTATTAAGCCACTTTGAAAATCACTGATCCGGCGGTTCAGAAATTTTTACTGTTTTTACTGTTCATAAGGATTTTCAGATTTTCAAAGTGGCTTAATAAATAGTAAAAAAATTTCAAAAAATGTAAAATTTGGTCTCCAAGCACATTTCAATATGGAGAACATGTTGGAAGGTTCGAATCGACTATTTGAACTTTGAAAATGAAGATATGGCGTGGAGTACCAAGTCGTTTTAATCCATGGAGTAGCCTAGTCGGACTCTATATATATATATCGACCTAACTCTTCATGACACAAAATTCAGAACATTTCCCATGACTTGTCGGCATCACATTCTCCACTATTGAATAATTATATTCTTTTTTATATTTTGACCAAAACTATTTGATTCTATTCTTGCAACAAGTTGTTGTCTAAATTTCAGTGGTGTTAACCCAAAAAAATAAATAGAAAGCTTGACCAACGCGTTTTTCAGGCAATCGGATCTTCCACAAATAGAAATTTCTTGCAAATGGTGCCTGGCCGGTGGCCTTATCATCATATCATCAACAAGATATATACCATCAAATTATAAAAATAATACAAGAAGGAAAAAAGGAACACCTGAGGTAACCTTATATATAGAGAGAGAGGGGTAATGGAGATTGTATGAACTCGTGCATTTGTGTGTGTTTTTAAGGAAGAGAGAAAGGAGGAGAAAGAGCTAGCTAGAGAATCACGGTGCCTTGCTTGAAGCGAGGAGAGGGGAACACAGCCAAGAATGACTTGCCGACATGCTACCGAAAGATCGCCATATAGGCATCTTATTTGTGGCTTAGTTGGCGGGTTGTTCTTGGCTATGTTTCGCTCTCCTCCTCTCATGCAAGGCATGGTTTGATTTTGATATATATGTTAACATTTGTATATATAGTCGCATCTTATCTGTGGTCTCGAGCTCGAGATACCAAATTTTGGTTCCTTCGAAGGATGATTCACGATCTTAATGTACAAATATGGTTTTTTTTTATTAAAGGATTTTGTATACTCCAACATATTTTAGATACTATTTTGAGAATTGAACATGTTGCACTAAGTCTGCAGTTCTAATGTGCAAATATGCTATTTCATAATTTTTTTTGTCCCATATCAATTGAAGATTTAATTACAAAATTGCTAGGGACTTTTGGTAAAAAAGAAAAACAGATTTGATCATGCCACATTAATTAGAAATATAATTTATTTTTATTTATTTTCTTAATCAGCAAGAAGAAATAGTTTTATTTGGCAACAATATCTGGCGCCTGATTTATTCTATAATTTATGCCTTCATGAGATACTAGAGATTTAATTTTCCTAACATGATATTATCATTAATTTTGTGTAATAGAAATGGACCTCAAATACAATTTTCTATAAATTTAACGTCCGTAATTAATTCTATGTTATGATTGCGGCCTATCTATTCATGGAATTTAAGGTCTAATTTAAGTTATGTATTTGTAATCAAAAGAATTGCTATGTATTTGTAAAATATTTTACAGTTGAAAGTTTGTTATTTAATTTATTTATATAAAATTGCTGTTGAAGTTTAACAATATGCCAGTGATAAAATTCTTATTAACATTTGTTAAATAGATGTTGGTTCTAAAGTAAAATTCTTAACTAAAATGTTAATAAGAATTTTATGTTATCTACTTATGTTCTGAAGTATGAACTCTCATATACACAAAATACCACAAAAATTTGTGTTAACTTACATTTATTTTTCATAAATCCTTTAATGTTTCATTTCTTATATACATATTTTCAGACAATAAATTTTATATGTACACATATTTTGTTTACCTTATGTACTTTTATATGTTAAAGAATATATATATATATATATATATATAATTTGAGGAGGGATCGAGGACACCCTTTTTTGGTGACTTCGGATGACACCGTGCATTTTCAAAGTTTTCAAAGTCCAAACAGTCGATCCAAACCGTTCAATATGATGGATATATTAAAATGTGCTTGCAGATCAAATTTTACATTTTTTGAATTTTTTTACTATTTATTAAGTATTTTACAAAATCGATGTTTTCAGACCATTGAATTTTTGTACCCATCTTAATAAATAGTAAAAAAATTCATCATTTCCGATGCATTAAAATTTATGCTAGCAAATTGTTCAAGATGCATCAATAACACATTCGTGTTAGAATAATTGTTGGGAGATTTTCTCCAGGCGTCTATTAAAATACAATAAAAGAAAAAAAAAATTCCTCTATACTATAGTGTACTTTATTTCAAAAGCAATGCCTTGTAAGTTGTATCAAATAGGTATTTAAAATTATACCTTTTTCGTGGAGGTTGTTGTCACACTCCGAGACAACTCGCCACGTATTTACATGTAAGGCGTACACACTTTACATACAATATCAAATGCCACATTAATTTAAAAAAAAAAGTCTTACAACAATGATTACGACAGATATGGTTAGAAATACGGCAACAACCATGCCTATATATACAAGTGTATCAAATTACTTGGAAAATAAACATACGAAATTAAAATGAACATAAGTGGCATTTCATTCAAAACATGGATCATTCTACTTGCTCTTACTCGTGATCTATGCTTACGCCTCTTCTTCATTACCTCCGGTCATTGACCTCCTAATCCACGTCTCTTCTATTTGTACTCATTACTGGCCTCGTCATTTTCTGGAACCCACGTAAAAGTGGAACGGGTGAGAGATCGAACAGTCTCTTAGTATAGGATTTAGTTCCAGTCCCAGAGTTTGTCAAATTGACTTATTAACACAAATATGATACTGATATTATATCCTCACATGCAATCTTACTAATGCATATTTAAGTCTCACACACACATACACTTCTTTAGTTATCTTTCAAGTTATCCGTTAATCCATTTATTTGCCAATCCAATGGGAAATTCATCCAACATTGGAAGACCGTCAACCCACTGGGAAATCCAACAAACAACGAGAGACTTTCTTACTAAGCGGGGAATCCACCCTACGCTAGATATTGGCTGTCACACTAGATGGGGAATCCATCCTATGCTAGATCTTGACCCGTGACAGGAAATCCAACCAACGCCACGTTAACAAGGGGTCTAGTTGAACCCAGACCCAATGTATACATTCCAACATACGTTCAACACACGTTGGCCCCTTTCCTTTAACTTGTATGTTACCTTCCATGTTCATTTCATTTAACACTACACAATGTCATGCTAAACACATCCTACTTATAAGTCTCATGATTGATATGAATAACCCTATTGTATTTGTAAACAAGCCAAAGGGATCGTTCGATTCAACATGCACAATTACAAAAATAAATAAATAAAATGCACACAAAATGGTAAGTAGCAATTTGACAATGTCCAGAAAACCCGTACCTGTTGTCGTGGGGCAGTTCATTGTTGTCTCTATGTGTCTCCTTTACTTTGGCACTCAGATCTAGACTACGAAACATAGTTTCTAAATTTATATTAATGCACGTTTCTAATTAAACAAAGTTCATCGATAATCTAATATTTGTTAAGTTTATAATCTAAATAACATTAGTAAGGTTCAGAATATAATCATTACTCTAAAATAAGATAATTATATTTAAAAATTATTCAGGAAAAATAGAATTAAATCATCGGTAAATGTTCAGAATTAAACTTCTTTATAATAACAATAATTGTAGGATTATCGATGAGTAATTTATAGGATTTGGCAACTGAAGAAGGTGCGGCAGTGAATAAAATAAAAGCCAAAGTTTGGCGAATTGAAATCAAACCAGGGGAAATAAATATAAAACCAAAGAGATGGGGCGGTTAAATCAGAAGTTACGGAGTTTAAAAGAATTAGTGGGCGTATGTGATTAAATATTTAAATCAGAGGGGTGCGATGTTTGAACGGGGAGGGGCGGTTCTGGGCATAGGATTGGTTATATTTTAATAAAATTGATTGGTTATTTTGGGAAAGAGAAAATATGAGCTGCTGTAATTAATTTAATTGGATTGAATCGGGCTTCTTTTAATCTGGTGATTAATTAATTCAAATATGTTGTGGCCTATATTTTAATTAATAAAATCGGAATTTAAGTTGGGTCGTTTCTCGCATTCATTCTTTTAAAATACATGGTGTTACATATTATGATATGAATGGCCATCTCCTAAAAATTAAGAAAATACTAGATGGATAGTTGATGTATATATTATTCTCAGTTTTGCAATTTGGAATGATAACATTACTTGATATATTGTTAAATATTTTAATACAAATATTTAGTGTATCGGATGCATGAAAGTGCTTGCTTCAGTAATTTACTCTCTTTATATTGTAGATCTCTGCCACTTTATTAATTTTTCTTTTTTTCTTTTTTTGAAATTTGTTTCTACGTCAAAACACTGTATTCAAAGTGCAAGAGGAGATGCTTTTTATTTCTTTTTTATTTATTTTCTACAACGTGTTGAATTTTTTGTGCAATTTTAGCACTTTTCCATTAGAAAAGTTGCCAAAATGACTTGTATTTCTGATTCATATACAGCAAAGTTTCTCCCTTTAAAATCTTACAATTGTTGATTGAATCTATAATTTATAAATAGAGTTTTAAAGAAATTTAAGAGGGTAGGTGAGCTTCTTGGAAGAATAGAGAACAACTAATGCAAGGCTGATTTTCAAATATTGAAATGTGAAATTGTCAGTTTTGGCGCATCTTTCCAATAACCCTTTCTTTTGCTTCAAAGAAAAGACTTTATTACACGAGAAAAGATAAACTAATACCGTAATTTTAAAATCTTAATGATGCGAAAAAATTAAATTTGAGCAACTTGAATGTAAATCATAGCACTAATAAAGATTAGAGCAAATTCTCAAGTATTTTATGGAGAATAAAATCTGACCAGCCATTAATGACACCAATTAGGAATGTATACATTGAAAGCGTGGTCAAAGTGTCCTTGGAAAGATGCGGAAATTAAAACTGATAACTAACCTCTTAAATCTCTTTAAACCCCCACCCCACATACTCTCTCTCTGTTTCACCAGTATCCTTCTTTCTCCCACTCTCCTTGTTAAGTCTCCCTTCTATCTCCTCTCCAGTCTTTCATTTTTATTACAAGGAAATGTACATTTAATTCCCTTCTATCTCCTCTTTTTTACATCTCTTCGCCATCTTCAAGCGTTTGGTTGGTTATTCTTAAGCCCATCTGATAGGGCGAGATCCACATCTCGGTCCTTATAATGACCAAGGATGGCCCCAACGTCATGAATGGCCGAGATAGCATGGTTGAGCGTCACCTCGGGTTTCTCCCGAATGGTCTCCTTCTGATAAGCGGTCTCGGTTACCCTGAATACTTCCCGAGCATACCGGGCGTGGAGGTTTCTGTTCTCATCCCGTAATTGTTGCATGGTGGAATGACCCGGGAGGTGTAGGCCCAAGCTATCAGCAAACCCGGGTACAAGTCTTTCTTTAAACACAACCCCAGTAGCAAGCTCTTGACCTGGAACGGCCGCTTGTAAGAAACTCTGGAGGTCGATGTCGCAGGGTTCCTCTGTGTCAGCTGGGATGGCCGGGGTGGAAGACCCCGGAGTGATTGCCAAGGAGAGATTATCTTGGGGAGGAAGTGCACTCACCCCGGCTGGAGATACCCCGCTAACCGGGTTGGCCTCAATAACGGCCGTTTCAGATGCCCTTCTCGATTTCTTCTTCTTAGGGCGTTCGGGTGCTAAGCCCTTACCCTTCTCGGCCGAGGTAAAGGAACCACTACGGTTTCCCTTCCGTTTGTGGGATGGGGCGTCCTCCGAGATGGCTCGTGTTGGGGCACGCGCTGGCTCCTCAACAGTGAGACTGGCCGAAGTCGCAGCCGTAGAACTTTTTCGGGAAACCTTCTTTCCCGTTGTCTTTGCTTTTTGGCCCGCGGTTGCAGTGGCAGTACTCTCCTTTGGGGCTGCGCGATTGGAGGTGGGTGGCGCACTAGTCCAGATCAGCTCCATGCAACCTTATTCTGCAAAAAACAACGAAACATACAAACTAATATTAGGTTATGCAATCGGATATATCGAGATGGGGGATAAGCATAAAATAAATTGCAACTAAACCCGAGAAAACAGGACTCACTTCTCACAATTTCTCTCAATCCTTGCGCAGCCACCTGCTCTTGCAAATTAAGTTTTTTATCACATGCCGGGATCATTCCCTTCCCGGACTTCAACGGCCTCCACCTCGCATTGACATCTTGTAAGCTAGTCACATCGCGCCAATTTTCTATATACACCCATCCATGGTCCCAGGCCTCTATTTTGTTCATTTTCTTGTCTTTCTCAAACAAGGCCTGGTGATTCTTGGGAGTCTTTTGGCGAAGCGCGAGGTGGCCTGGGTCCACATAGAGTGTGGAAAAGAAATGAAAAAACAACCTAATGGTTGGCCTGTTCATCCCGAGCTCAACGCTAAAGGTCCTAAAAGCTGCTTCGAAGCTGCGTATATAGCTCCAAGCCACCCCGGTCAGTTGCGCGGGAGCTACCTCCATGAAGTTTAAGAGGCTTCTCTCAAAACTGGTCAACCTTAAATGGAAGCCGCATTGTGGCATTTTCCAGTAAACACACATGCCCCGTTCGTGGTCATGTGCCCGATCTTCCGGGCCAGGTGCCCGTAATACGATTTGATTCCTGGGAATCTTATCCTTAGTTAACACTAGCTCCTCATAAAACGCCTCTGCCCAGGCCTGATCTTGGACCTCGGGTGCAGGGGCTCGTTGTAATGACTGGGGGAATTGGGTGTCATTTGGATGGCCAGGCCGAGGACTCACGTCGGGTAATGGCCTAACTATGGCCTTGGATTTGGGCTTAGGGTTCTTGGCCCGAGCAGGACCCTTACCTTTGGACGTCCCGGCTTCGGCCAAAACACGCTCACCCCGAGATGATGTGTCCGGACTCGAGTTGAGTATATCAACTTCCATGTCGGTAGCTTCACCTTCCTCTACCTCCACAGTTTCTTGTTCCGGACTCATGTCATACA
Organism: Carex kokanica; assembly: GCA_025461125.1. Taxonomy (NCBI): domain Eukaryota; kingdom Viridiplantae; phylum Streptophyta; class Magnoliopsida; order Poales; family Cyperaceae; genus Carex; species Carex kokanica. The sequence continues at coordinate 192,998 of JAJGRX010001100.1, read as the reverse complement.
AACTCCCGCTTGACCTTGGCGAGGTCCCATCCTCGCTATCAGATCCACCCTCATAAACCACGTCAGCCGCTATTTCACGCATGGCCTCTATGCTCTTGCCTACACCGTGATGAGAAGTAGAAGCTGTGTGCTTCTGAGAGAACCCGGGGGAACCAGAGTGATCCCCCGAGATAGATGGGTTTTGCCCTATTAACTTAGTCCGGTTTTCTTCAGATCTTGCACCAGAATGGTCAGCCATTTTCTACGATTAACAAAGGGATCGGCTTAGGTACAGACTTATTCAAGGTTGGTACATAGTTCATCCGGGTTTTTGGCCATACGACTATACCGAGTTGGCCTACTTATTTATACTCCTGATCCCGGGTTGTACTAATTTATGTTAACCGAGCTATACCAAGGTCTCGGAATCACTAACCTTATCGAGGCGAGGTCTTCTTTCGCTAATCTTCTGTCTTCTGTCACACTTTGAGTTAGCCGCCGCTTGAAGTTCTTTTTCTCCGAGATAACGATTGTTCGATCAGAAAAAGTGAAAATGATGGGGACGGGGGTATATATAGGTCCGATTTGGAAAAAAGTTTTTCCGCTCGGATCCCGAGGAATGACATCTGGCGCAATCTACGACATTCATCCACGCGACGCCTCGATTCCCGCGCTTATTCACCGAACGTGAGCTCTAACCGAGTTAACACATGACACGTGTCAAGCGAGGATTGCGCCTTCACCTCGTTTCCCTGCTTGATTTGATGGGTGATTTGATGGCTGACGGCGGGTTAACGGAAGACGAGGCGTCAGGCATTTAATGACGGTATACTATATATACTTCCTCCGTCCCCCTTTAACGATCCATCAACCGTACATTTCTCCTTCTAACTCGCGCTATCACGAGATGAGTGATCAAGTGAATGACGAGGTTACCATTCAGAAAGGTGATATTCCGTCACCTCCCACACTTCCTCCACATCCATGTCCCGAGGTCGCCATCAATAAATCCAACGAAGAAGGCGACCCACTAGCTTGGGACCGATGTGTCATTTGTAAGTTGAGGGGATACTCTCCGCAAATGTTTCATTGTGACGACTGCGAAGAAGCCTTTCATCTCGGGTGTTCGGCTCGACGGTCACCTCGGAATCATAATGACCCTCGCTTCACGTCCTTCACTTGCAAGCAATGCCTTGCTCAAGCACGCCAGAACAAGCGCCACCGTCAGGAATAGTTTTAGTTAAATATAGCATATCGCATGTCGTATTTAGTTTAAATCTTATATTGTATGATTTTGCGATATTAATGAAATTTCATCAACTGTTTCATTTCTTGTTTTGATTATGTCGAGTTCCATCCCGACCTCCGTCTTGATTTTTTCAAATTAAAAAAAAAAAATCATGCGAGCTCACAATATCGCGAGATTACACTATCATACGACATTACAACATACAGTGCAAACAAACAACATCTCGGGAAATCATAAATAATTTTACATATTTTTTGTTTACATGACTAAGTAATATCAAGTCAGAAGCATATCGCTATACATTCTGACTTCGGGGGCTAATGATAGGGCCATGTTCCCAAGGCCCTTTATTTAATAAACTTTAGGCCTATGAAAGCCCGGGATTCGGACCTCCTTTCAGGAGCCAACCCGGTGCCAAGGTAAAAAGGCCCAAAGCCCGAGATACTTAAGATCCAGGAACAGAACAGGCCGAAGGCCTGCAAAGGTCGAACTCGGCCCGAAATAGACCTGTACCGCCTTAATGCGGGATGACCACTCAACGCGGTCACAATAACCGTTTCACCGGCTTAAGGCAAGATAACCACCGAGATAGCGGTTATGAGGCGGTTATGATTCAGCATATATAAGGCAAAAATCCCCATTGAACGGGGGTCGAGATTTTTACACACACAGAGAGATATCGCATAGGTCAGAGTCAGAATCTCTCTACACCCACCTCGCTCATTAACCCTCACACACTCCACATCTCGGACTATCATCTCGTGACAGGGCGAGATCATTCCATCACCTCTCACATACGGACTACTCTCCTCGGGAGATATGACGTATCACCATCCTTCAGCTTCCCTTTGTAGAAATCCATTTTTGTTAAATTTTAAAATAATCCAATGATTAAAAGAGTTTGTTAGATGGTTGTGTTCTTTGATGGTATTCTCCAATTTGATCTGATTCGTGAAGTTTTAAACATAATGGAGTTTAGTCGCCTTAATGTGTAGAAATGAATATTCATGGAGATTTATTAGTGTAGTGTAGTTATCCTAGAGTTGACTCAGTCAACATATGTGAATATTTGTATAGGCGTAGCTCTTAGTTCTGTTAGTTAGTTAGATTGTTCTCTCTATAAATATACCCATGTTGTATCAGATCAGTAGGTAATACAATTTACATTTTGACATTCTATTCATTCGCCTTGTCTCTCTGTTATATCCTTTATGGTATCAGAGCATCAATAGCTCTCTCTTCTTTTCTCTCCTCTTTTTTGATCTTGATTTCAAGATCTGAGCTTCTCCTCTTCATTTCTTCAATATCATGGCTTCTTCCCAGGTTACCAGCACCGATTCTTCTCTACCAGTTGTTCCTCCTGTGGTTCAGATCTCTATTCCGGTCTCTACGAAACTCACTCGTCAGAATTTTCTGACCTGGAAATCACAAATTGAGCCTATTGTAGATGGATTCGGCCTTGGCTCTCATCTTGATGAGTTCTTTACACCTCCAGCAGCGTCAATTGGTGAAGGTACAACCTTGCAACCTAACCCGGCTTATCTTGCTTGGCACAAGCAAAACCGTCTCTTGCTCGGATGGATTCGTTCTTCCATCACCGAAGCTGTCCTTTCTCAGTACGTTCAGTGTCAATCGACAGCGCAACTTTGGGCCTCTCTTCATCGTGTTTTCTCTGCTGTATCTAGTGCCCGAGAAATGGAGCTTCGTCGTGCCTTGCAAACCACCACTCGTGGCGGTAAAACCTGTAGTGAGTACCTTGAACAGATGCGAGGCATAGCGGATCAACTTGCCGCTGCTGGATCCCCTATCTCTGACACCGAACTTGTTCGATCCATTCTTAGTGGTCTTGGATCGGATTTTAATTCCTTTGTGGTGGCCATTACAACCCGATCAGATCCCATTTCTCTGACAGATCTTCATGGCTTTCTCCTATCGCATGAAGCTCTCCTCTCTTCTCAACACCAGTCTCTCAATTTCTCTTCTGATCCGGTGGCTTACTACTCTGCACAAGGCAATCGTGGACGAGGTAAAGGGGGTAAGACTCAGGGTCGTGGTCAGACAGATCGCGGATCGGGTTCCAGGGGTCGCGGATCGGGTCACTATCCTTCTGCTGGTCGTGGCTCTAATGCCGCTGGGATTCTTCCCACTCCACCTGGGCCTCAAGCTGCTTCTTTGGGCCGTGGTACTCCAAATTATCCTGCTGGCCCAACTCCTGCTGCTGGCCGTGGGTCTCAACAATTTCCTCAAATTTCTGCTGATCTCCCTACATGTCAGGTCTGCTTCAAAAAGGGTCATACTGCCCTGGAGTGCTGGCATCGCTATGACCATACCTATACAGCTGATGCTCCGTCACAGTTTCAAGCTCACTTCAACACCACCGTATCTGCACCTCATGAAGGGTGGTTCCTTGATTCGGGCGCCTCTCATCATGTTACTTCCGACCTTAACAACCTTCATTCTTTCACTCCTTATAGTGGTAATGAGCAACTTCAAGTAGGTAATGGTTCGACTTTATCGATTTGTCATCTTGGTAATTCTTTTCTTTCTATGCCTCATGGTAACCTTAAATTAAATGGTGTACTTCATGTTCCATCTATTACTAAGAATCTTATAAGCATATCTAAATTTACTAATGACAATAATGTATTTCTAGAATTTCACCCTTTTCATTGTGTAATTAAGGATCGTCGGTCCAAGCTACCGCTTCTTCAAGCCAAGCTCCATAATGGTCTATATACCATTGGTTCTAGCCCCCAAGTTTTGTTAGGTGAAAAGGTTTCGGCCGATACTTGGCACAAACGCTTAGGCCATCCTTCTACCAATACTACTAGGTTTATTATCAATGCAAATAAACTACCAATTACCTCTACTACTTTGCATATTTGTAGTGATTGTAATAAAGCAAAGGCTCATGTATTGCCTTTTCAACCTTCTATTTCTCATGTTACTATGCCTCTACATGTAATTCATTCGGATTTATGGGGACCTTCCCCTATTGTTTCTAACAATGGCTTTAGATATTATATTACTTTTGTTGATGAATTTTCTCGTTTTACTTGGATTTACTTTCTTCGCACTAAAGATGAAGTTGTTCATGTATTTTCTCGTTTTAAATCTCAAGTTGAAAATTTATTTGGCACGACCATTAAAATTCTTCAAACGGATGGTGGATCCGAATACAAACCGATTTCAAAATTATTTCCACATCTCATTCACCAAACTTCTTGTCCATATACGCCCCAACAAAACGGTTTGGCGGAACGAAAGCATCGTCATATTATAGAATTGAGTTTAGCCATTATGTCCCATGCCTCTCTTCCTACTTTATGGGATCATATTTTTCAAAGTGTTGTGTTTTTGATTAATCGTTTACCACCCACTACACCTCCTCATACTCCTCCATTCACTCTCCTCTTTCACCAAGAACCCGATTATCGATTTTGTCGTGTACTTGGTTGTCTTTGTTTTCCTTATATTCGTCCTTATAATAATCATAAACTTCAATTTCGTTCCTTACCTTGTGTTTTCTTAGGTTATTGCCAAACACAAAAAGGCTACAAATGCCTTCACATTTCTTCAAATAAAATTTATATTAGTCGTAATGTGACATTTGATGAATCGATTTTTCCCTTTGCTCATTCTCCTTCTCTTTCTTCGAATTTGAATTCTACTTCTTCTCTGTCTACTGACTGGACCCAATTAGCTTTGGCACCTGTCCAAACTATTTCTCCTCCTCAGCCTATTCCTCCTCAGCCTACTCCCTCTAATATTCGGCCTACTTCACCTCTAGCTTTAACCCAACAGCACCTTCTTCGGCCTGCTTTAACCCAACAACAAGCCCATCTAACTTCGGATTGGGCTGCTCCCACTTCCGCTGCCACACCACCATCTCCTATTTCCTTACCCATTGTTCGGCCCTCCTCTCCAGTTTCTACACATCAGGCCGATATCTCTTCCAATCCACAGCCTGGTCTGCTTTCTTCTATTGACCTGGCCCCTTCTAATTCCGATCCTGTCACTCCTCTTCTCTCAACAGAGAGCACTTCTACACCTGTTGTTCAGTCTTCTGTTCCAGGTTCCTCTCACCATCATATGGTTACAAGACAGAGAGACAACACTCGCAAGAAACGCCAATTTCCTGATCATGTCACCTTTGTTGCTACTAAACATCCCCTTCCAGCCTCCTCTCATGATGAACCGACTTCCTTCACTTTGGCCAACAAGTTACCCGAATGGCGTGAAGCAATGGCTAATGAGCTCAATGCTCTTGCTCAAAATGGCACGTGGCTTCTCGTACCTCCACCTTCCCATCAACGTGTCATCGGGTGCAAATGGATCTACAAAATCAAGAGACGAGCCGATGGTTCTATCGAGCGTCATAAGGCCCGACTTGTAGCCAAAGGCTACAACCAAGAAGAAGGCATAGATTACCAAGAAACCTTCAGCCCTGTGGTCAAACCGACAACCATCCGTTTGGTGCTATCTCTTGCCACCTCTCGCAAATGGCCGATTAAACAACTCGATGTCAACAATGCATTTCTTCATGGCGACCTCCACGAGTGTGTCTACATGGCTCAACCTCCCGGTTTTGTCGATCCTCATCATCCTTCCCATGTGTGCCTTCTCAAAAAGGCATTGTATGGCCTCAAACAAGCTCCACGTGCATGGTTCCAAATATTCGCCTCGGCCCTTTCCGATCTCGGTTTTATTGCTTCTCACTCCGATCCTTCTCTCTTTATTTGTACTTTACATCATTCTATTACTATTGTTCTTGTTTATGTAGACGATATACTTGTCACAGGTTCTAGCGCTGATCTTGTCTCTTCCCTCATCTCTTCCCTTGCCTTGCGTTTTTCACTCAAAGATTTAGGTGATCTTCATTACTTCCTCGGCATCCAAGTCACTCCCACCTCTCATGGCATTCATCTTTCTCAGCCTAAATACATCTCTGACCTTCTCCATCGATCGAAAATGGAAGGAGCAAAACCGTGTACGACTCCTTGTCCACCCGGTCTCTCTCTCTCCAAATTTCATGGTTCCCCTATGGCTGACCCTCATTTGTACCGTAGCATAGTGGGTGCCTTACAATACGCGACCATCACTCGACCCGACATCTCCTTCGCCGTCAACAAAGCTTCACAATTCATGCACTCTCCCACCGATGAGCATTGGTGTGCCGTCAAGCGAATTTTGCGTTATCTTAAGGGTTCGCTTGATCATGGTCTTCATATTCACTCCTCCTCCTCTCTCGCTCTTCATGCCTACTCCGATGCGGACTGGGCAGGTTGCCCTGATGATCGACGCTCGACGAGTGGTTTTTGTGTATTTTTGGGCTCCAATCTTCTTTCTTGGAGTTCGAAGAAGCAAAATACCGTCTCCCGTTCCAGCACAGAAGCTGAATACCGCAGTATGGCTGTGGCATGTGCTGAATTGGTTTGGATCCAACACCTTCTCCAAGAACTTCACGTCCCTATTCTGTCCCGGCCAACACTATGGTGTGACAACTTGGGTGCGACCTTTCTTGCTTCCAACCCGGTCTTCCATGCCCGAACGAAACACATAGAGATCGACTTTCATTTCATTCGTGAAAGAGTTGCTTCCAAAGAACTACAAGTTCGTTTCATCTGCACCAAAGATCAGTTAGCTGATCTTCTAACGAAGGGCCTCTCTGCTCCTCGGTTATCCTTTCTCAAGACCAAGCTGCACATAGCTCCAGCTCTGACTTCGCTTGAGGGGGGGTATTAGTGTAGTGTAGTTTTCCTAGAGTTGACTCAGTCAACATATGTGAATATTTTGTATAGGCGTAGCTCTTAGTTCTGTTAGTTAGTTAGATTGTTCTGTCTATAAATATAGACATGCTGTATCAGATCAGTAAGTAATACAATTTACATTTTGACATTCTATTCATTCCTCTTGTCTCTCTGTTATATCGTTTAAGATTTGCTCGCAAATTTAATAGGCCTTCATTTTTTGTTGTTGTTCAGACTTGTTTTTTATGGGAAAGAGCCTCCCTTGTGACGGGTAAGGGGGCTAGTGAACCAGCATATAGACTCGATACGGTGATCTCTCCTCCTACTCAGGTATTTCTTTTTGTGTACAAATAAACCCTGAACAGATATATAGTTACCAAACTTGACACTTTGTTTTACATAGTTTCATGAAGCCATTCATATATTCGTATTTCAAATTTGATAATATAAATAAATTTTGGTTTGTGAGATCAGTTCCAAAAATCATGGAAACTTATTTATCCTTTTTTTTTTAATTCCCGTTGATTTAAATTGTAGCTCAAGCTGTCAGGTGAGTGGTGGTTAAAATTGGACATTTTTTCATGCCTAAACAAGATTGTCGCGATATATACAATATAAGATTAATATTTTTGTATTATTTTGTGCGTAGTATTTATATTGGATTAATTGTTTTCACCTGGTATATTCACAACAATCTCATGCATGTATGTCTAATTTTATAATTTTGTATTGAATTTTGTAAAGGAGGTTGCTAACAATGTTGGGTCTTGCAAACTTTTACAGGTCTCCAGGCATCCGACATTCTATAAAAGTAGATATATATATCTGCCATGTTAGAGCAGATAAGCTGGAATTAGAGAGAAACATGTCTAGCTTGGAACTACAAGAAAAATTTCAGTAAGCTATAGTTACAATTTAATTTCAATCCTTATTTTATTTGTATGTACTGTTAAGCTATATAGAGTTACAATTTAATTTCAATCCTTATTTTATTTGTATGTACTGTTAAGCTATATAGAGTTACAATTTAATTTCAATCCTTATTTTATTTGTATGTACTGTTAAGCTATATAGAGTTACAATTTAATTTCAATCCTTATTTTATTTGTATGTACTGTTAAGCTATATAGAGTTACAATTTAATTTCAATCCTTATTTTATTTGTATGTACTGTTAAGCTATATATAGTTACAATTTAATTTCAATCCTTATTTTATTTGTATGTACTGTTAAGCTATATATAGTTACAATTTAATTTCATAATGTTGCTACAGTTTAGGAATTATAATTTTTTAGAAGTTTATGGACCAAATTCAAATTTTGCTAAACTATATAGTTAATAGTGTTTGCTTGAAACCAAGTTCATTGTTTCATCAAATATATAAACATTTTAAAAAAAGAAGGATGAAGATCTTTATATAAATTACTCGCCATGCTTCTTAATTACATTCTAAGTTCCTGCACCTTCTCCCGAGACAGTATCTCCTCCAAAGTTCCAACTATACTCAAGTAGAGCCGGTTGTGCACATTATCAATTTCATAAGTTATTACCTAATTAATTATTGCAAATTTGCGTCATCTTAGACTGTTCTATTAATTAATAACTTGAAACCCTGTTGCATGGAAAAAAAAAAGGAAGACCACGTTTAAGACGTGAGCCAGACCACGCTTAAGACGTGGTGCAGGATTAAAGATATAAAGCAATGGCCCGATCGCATTCTGACAAGCATGGACGGTCCGGCAAGGAATGTTGAGGTACTATATATTGAGAAATCATTTAAAGTCTTCCCGAGCTTTAATTTTGTGTTGTATTTTACTGACTTTATCTGTTAGTTACTTGAATATTACATTTACTTTCATCATGTACATCTTTGCATTGTGTTGTAGGAATATGGAATGGACTCGTACTTGAAAGTGAACGGGATTCATCTAACTCTGAGTGAGTTAGAAGAGAAAAAAAGAAAGTTTGAAGAAGATCCCACCACGCCAATAGATGATGAAATCTTTTTGTTAAGAAACTATGTGTAAGAGGAAGTCTAACAAGAGACGCTATGTAAAGCATGTGCAAAGCTGAATGTGCATTATTTGATTTTGGGAATCTATTTTGTATGTTGTTCTCTTAAAATTATATATGTGACCCTTTTGAATCTTGAAATTATGTATGTGGCCCTTTTGTTCTTGGAAATTATGTATGAGAACAATGTTTTGCTAATGTTTTTCATTATATAATGGTTTCACTTATTCATTAATTGTACATTGTTTTGTCATTTCATTTTTATTCTCCTTTACTTGTCATGGTCACTGACAGACATTTTGGTTCATATATTCTCCAAATTAAATAAAAATAAGTTGTTTATTTTGATGTTCGCATTAGTTTTCATATGCATAATAAGGAGATCATGAGTTTGTTTAACAAATCATCATATTAGTCATTGTGTAGGCATGTCAAATAAGCGCCAAGTTATTTATTCAAGATTGTAACATGTAAAGATTAAAACTTGTATATATTGCATAGAACTGGCGTCAGTTTGCTTTATTTAATGTTAAAACTTGTATATTAGTCATGTTCTACATGTTGTTCCGACTACTACAAGTTGTATTTCATGTTCTTCTAATTGTGTTTCATTTTCTACAGGTTGTCTTTAATGTTCTATTGGTTGTCTTTCATCTATTACAAGTTGTATTTCATTATATTGTAGTTGTACTTCATATTCTTCTAATTGTATTTCATCTTCTTCTAGTAGTCTTTCACCTTGTAATGGTTATCTTTCTTGTACTACAAGTTGGCTTTTATCGTGTACTACATGTTGTATTTCATCTTCTTCTATTTGTCTTTCATGTTCTACTTGTTTACTTTGATCTACTACAAGTTGCATTTCATCTTCTTATAATTCAATTTCATTTTCTACTAGTTGTCTTTCATGTTCTACAGGTTGTCTTTCATTTCCTAAATGTTGTATTTCATCATCTTCTAGTTGTACTTCATACACTTCTAGTTGTATTTTCTCTTCTTCTAGTAGTCTTTCACCTTGTACAGGTTGTCTTTCTTGTTCTACTAGTTGGCTTTTATCATCTACTACATGTTATATTTCATTTTCTTCTAGTTGTCTTTCATGTTCTACTTGTTGTTGCGTCTACTACAGGTTGTATTTCATCTTCTTCTAGTTGTACTTCATATTCTACTGGTTGGTTTTTATGTTCTATTAGTTGTCTTTCGTCTACTATAGGTTGTATTTTATCATCTTCTAGTTGTACTATATATTCTCCTAGTTGTGTTTCATCTTCTTCTTTTAGTTTTTCACCTTGTACCAGCTGTATTTCTTGTACTACTTGTTGGCTTTTATCGTGTACTATATATTGTCTTTCATCTACTTCTAGTTGTCTTTCATGTTGCACTTGATGTTTCGTCCACTACAGGTTGTATTTCATGTTCTTCTAGTTGTATTTCATTTTCTACTGGTTGTCATTACTGTTCTATTGGTTGTCGTTCATCTACTACAAGTTGTATTTCATCATCTTCTAGTTGTACTACAAGTTGCCTTTAATTCTTCTAGTAGTCTTTCACCTTGAGATAGTTGTCTTTCTTGTACTACTAGTTGGTTTTTATCATCTACTATATGTTGTATTTCATTTTCTTCTAGTTGTCTTTCATGTTCTACCAGTAGTTTTCGTCTAGTATAGGTTGTATTTCATCTTCTTCGAATTGTATTTCATTTTCTACTAGTTCCAGTCAAGTTCTACTGGTTGTCTTTCGTCTACTACAGGTTGTATTTCATCTTCTTCTAGTTGTAGTTCATATTATTCTAGTTGTATTTCATATTATTCTATTTGTATTTCGTCTTCTTCTAGTTGTCTTTCACCTTGTTCTGGTTGTTTTTCTTATTCTACAAGTTGGCTTTTATCGTGTACTACATGTTGTATTTCGTCTTCTTCTTGTTGTATTTCATGTTCTACTTGTTGTTTCGTCTATTACATGTTGTATTTCATCTTCTTATAATTGTATTTCATTTTCTACTAGTTGTCTTTCGCCTAATACAAGTTGTATTTCATCATATTCTAGTTATACTTCATATTCTTCTAGTTGTATTTCATCTTCTTCTAGTAGTCTTTCACCTTGTAATGGTTATCTTTCTTGTACTACAAGTTGGCTTTTATCGTGTACTACATGTTGTATTTTATCTTCTTCTAGTTATCTTTCATGTTCTACTTGTTTATTTTGATCTACTACAAGTTGCATTTCATCTTCTTATAATTCAATTTCATTTTCTACTAGTTGTCTTTCATGTTCTACAGGTTGTCTTTCATTTCCTAAATGTTGTATTTCATCATCTTCTAGTTGTACTTCTTACACTTCTAGTTGTATTTTCTCTTCTTCTAGTAGTCTTTCACCTTGTACAGGTTGTCTTTCTAGTTCTACTAGTTGCTTTTATCATCTACTACATGTTATATTTCATCTTCTTCTAGTTGTCTTTCATGTTCTACTTGTTGTTTCGTCTACTACAGGTTGTATTTCATCTTCTACTAGTTGTACTTCATATTCTACTGGTTGGTTTTTATGTTTTCTATTAGTTGTCTTTCATCTACTACATGTTGTATTTTATCATCTTCGAGTTGTACTACATATTCTTCTAGTTGTGATTCATCTTCTTCTTGTAGTTTTTCATCTTGTACTAGCTGTCTTTCTTGTACTACTTGTAGGCTTTTATCGTCTACTATATGTTGTCTTTCATTTTCTTCTACTTGTCTTTCATGTTGTACTTGTTGTTTCGTCTACTACAGGTTGCATTTCATGTTCTTCTAGTTGTATTTCATTTTCTACTGGCTGTCTTTAATGTTCTATTTGTTGTCTTTCATTTGGTACAAGTTGTATTTTATCATCTTCTAGTTGTACTACAAGATGTCTTTAATTCTTCCTATAGTCTTTCACCTTGTGATAGTTGTCTTTCTTGTACTACTAGTTGGCTTTTATCATTTACTATATGTTGTATTTCATCTTTTTCTAGTTGTCTTTCATGTTCTACCTGTTGTTTTCGTCTAGTACAGGTTGTATTTCATCTTCTTCAAGTTGTATTTCATTTTCTACTAGTTCCAGTCATGTTGTACTGGTTGTCTTTCGTATACTACAGGTTGTGTTTCATCTTCATCTAGTTATATTTCATATTATTCTAGTTGTACTTCATATACTTCTAGTTGTATTTCATCTTCTTCTAGTAGTTTTTCACCTTGTGCTAGTTGTCTTTCTTGTACTACTTGTTGGCTTTTATCCGCTACTATATGTTGTATTTCATCTTCTTCTAGTTGTATTTGATGTTCTATTTGTTGTTTAGTCTATTCCATGTTGTATTTCATTTTGTTCTAGTTGTATTTCATTTTCTACTAGTTTGCTTTCAAGTTCAACAGGTTATCTTCCGTCTACAACATGTTGTATTTCATTATATTCTAGTTGTACTTCATATCATTTTAATTGTATTTCATCTTCTTCTAGTAGTCTTTCACCTTGTAATACATGTTGGCTTTTATCGTGTACTACATGTTGTATTTCATCTTCTTCTAGTTGTCTTTCATGTTCTACTTATTTGTTTTGATCTACTACATGTTGTATTTCATCTTCTTCTAGTTGTATTTCATTTTCTACTTGTTGTTTTTTATGTTCTATAGGTTGTCTTTCGTTTACTAAAGGTTGTATTTCATCTTATTATTCTAGTTGTACTTCATATTCTTCTAGTTATATTTCATATTTTTCTAGTAGTCTTTCACCTTGTAATGGTTTTCTTTCTTGTTCTACTAGTTGGCTTTTATCATCTGCTATATGTTGTATTTCATCTTCTTCTAGTTGTATTTAATCTTTTTCTAGTAGTCTTTCACCTTGTAATGGTTTTCTTTCTTGTTCTACTAGTTGGCTTTTATCATCTGCTATATGTTGTATTTCATCTTCTTCTAGTTGTATTTAATCTTTTTTCTAGTAGTCTTTCACCTTGTAATGGTTTTCTTTCTTGTTCTTCTAGTTGGCTTTTATCATCTGCTATATGTTGTATTTCATCTTCTTCTAGTTGTCTTTCATGTTCTACCTGTTGTTTTTGTCTTGTACTTGTTGTATTTAATCTTCTTCGAGTTGTATTTCATTTTCTGCTAGTTCTAGTCACATTCAACTGGTTGTCTTTCGTCTATTACAGGTTATATTTCATCTTCTTCTTAACTGCCTTTCACCTTGAATTGGTTCTCTCTCTTGTTCTACTAGTTGGCTTTGATCGTCTACTACATGTTGTATTTCATCTTCTTCTAGTTGTATTTCATCTTCTTTTACTTGTATTTCATGTTCTACTTGTTGTTTCGTCTATTACATGTGGTATTTCATCTTCTTCTAGTTGTATTTAATTTTCTACTAGTTGCCTTTCTTGTTCTACTGGTTGTCTTATAAATAGAAGTTGTTTTTCATCATATTCTAGTTGTACTTCATATTCTTCTAGTTGTATTTCATCTTCTTCTAGTAGTTTTTCACCTTGTGCTGGTTGTCTTTCTTGTACTACTTGTTGGCTTTTATCGTCTACTATATGTTGTATTTCATCTTCTTCTAGTTGTCTTTCATGTTCTATTTGTTGTTTTGGCTACTACAGGTTGTATTTCAAGTTCTTCTAGTTGTATTTCATTTTCTACAGGTTGTCTTTAATGTTCTATTGGTTGTCTTTCATCTATTACAATTTGTATTTCATTATATTCTAGTTGTATTTCATATTCTTCTAGTTGTATTTCATCTTCTTCTAGTAGTCTTTCACCTTGTAATGGTTGTCTTTCTTGTACTACAAGTTGGCTTTTATCGTGTACTACATGTTGTATTTCATCTTCTTCTTGTTGTCTTTCATGTTCTACATGTTTATTTTGATCTATTACATGTTGTATTTTATCTTCTTCTAGTTATATTTCATTTTCTACTAGTTGTCTTTCATGTTCTACTGGTTGTCTTTCATTTCCTAAATGTTGTATTTCATCATCTTCTAGTTGTACTTCATACACTTCTAGTAGTATTTTTTCTTCTTCTAGTAGTCTTTCACCTTGTACAGGTTGTCTTTCTTGTTCTACTAGTTGCTTTTATCATCTACTACATGTTACATTTCATCTTCTTCTAGTTGTCATTCATGTTCTATTTGTTGTTTCGTCTACTACAGGTTGTATTTCATCTTATTCTAGTTGTGCTTCATATTCTAATGGTTGGTTTTTATGTTCTATTTGTTGTCTTTCATCTACTACAGGTTGTATTTTATCATCTTCTAGTTGTACTACATATTCTTCTAGTTGTATTTCATCTTCTTCTTGTAGTTTTTCACCTTGTATCTGTCTTTCTTGTACTACTTGTTGGCTTTTATCGTCTACTATATGTTGTCTTTCATTTTTTTTCTAGTTGTCTTTCATGTTGAACTTGTTGTTTCGTCTACTACAGGCTGTATTTCATGTTCTTCTAGTTGTATTTCATTTTCTACGGGCTATCTTTAATATTCTATTGGTTGTCTTTCATCTGCTACAAGTTGTATTTTATCATCTTTTAGTTGTACTACAAGTTGTCTTTAATTCTTCTAGTAGTCTTTCACCTTGTGATAGTTGTCTTTCTTGTACTACTAGTTGGCTTTTATCATCTACTATATGTTGTATTTCATCTTTTTCTAGTTGTCTTTCATGTTCTACCTGTTGTTTTCGTCTAGTACAGGTTGTATTTCATCTTCTTCAAGTTGTATTTCATTTTCTACTAGTTCCAGTCATGTTGTCCTGGTTGTCTTTCGTCTACTACAGGTTGTGTTTCATCTTCTTCTAGTTATATTTCATATTATTCTAGTTGTATTTCATATTATTCTATTTGTATTTCATCTTCTTGTAGTTGTCTTTCACCTTGTACTGTTTGTTTTTCTTGTTCTACTAGTTGCCTTTTATTGTGTACTACATGTTGTATTTCGTCTTCTTCTTGTTGTATTTCATGTTGTACTTGTTGTTTCGTTTATTACATGTTGTATTTCATCTTCTTCTAATTGTATTTCATTTTCTAATAGTTGTCTTTCTTGTTCTACTGGTTGTCTTTTGCCTAATACAAGTTGTATTTGATCATATTCTAGTTGTACTTCTTATTTTTCTAGTTGTATTATCTTCTTCTAATAATCTTTCACCTTGTAATGGTTGTCTTTCTTGTACTACAAGTTGGCTTCTATCGTGTACTACTTGTTGTATTTGATCTTCTTCTAGTTGTCTTTCATGT
This sequence comes from Carex kokanica, assembly GCA_025461125.1. Classification (NCBI taxonomy): domain Eukaryota; kingdom Viridiplantae; phylum Streptophyta; class Magnoliopsida; order Poales; family Cyperaceae; genus Carex; species Carex kokanica. The sequence continues at coordinate 177,781 of JAJGRX010001100.1, read as the reverse complement.
TTTACTTGTTTGTTTCGATCTACTACATGTTGCATTTCATCTTCTTCTAGTTGTATTTCATTTTCTACTAGTTGCCTTTCTTGTTCTACTGGTTGTCTTTCATATTCTACTTGTTGTTTCGGCTACTACAGGTTGTATTTCATGTTCTTCTAGTTGTATTTCATTTTCTACTGGTTGTCTTTCTTCTATTACAAGTTGTACTTCATCATATTCTAGTTGTACTTCATATTCTTCTAGTTGTATTTCATCTTCTTCTAGTAGTTTTTCACCTTGTGCTGGTTGTCTTTCTTGTACTACTTGTTGGCTTTTATCCGCTACTATCTGTTGTATTTCATCTTCTTCTAGTTGTCTTTCATATTCTACTTGTTGTTCCGGCTACTACAGGTTGTATTTCTTGTTCTTCTAGTTGTATTTCATTTTCTACTAGTGGTCTTTAATGTTCTATTGGTTGTCTTTCATCTATTACAAGTTGTATTTCATCATCTTCTAGCATATTCTTCTTCTTGTATTTCATCTTCTTCTAGTAGTCTTTCACGTTATCATGGTTGTCTTTCTTGTGCTACTAGTTGGCTTTTATCATCTACTATATGTTGTATTTCATCTTCTTCTTTTTGTTTTTCATGTTCTACCGGTTGTTTTCGTTTACTACAGGTTGTATTTCATCTTCTTCGAGTTGTATTTCATTTTCTACTAATTATCTGTCACGTTCTACTTGTTGTTTTTCGTCTACTACAGGTTGTATTTCATCTTATTATTCTCGTTGTATTTCGTATTATTCTAGTTGTATTTCATCTTCTTCTAGTTGTTTTTCATATTCTACCTGTTGTTTTCGTCTAGTACATGTTTTATTTCATCTTCTTCGTGTTGCATTTCATTTTCTACTAGTTCTAGTCACGTTCTACTGTCTTTCATCTACTACAGGTTGTATTTCATCTTCTTCTAGTTGTATTTCATTTTTTCCTAGTTGTTTTGCATGTTCTACTTGTAGTTTCGTCTACCACAGGTTTATTTCATGTTCTTCTTGTTGTATTTCATTTTTTTCTAGTTGTTTTGCATGTTCTACTTGTAGTTTCGTCTACCACATATTGTATTTCATGTTCTTCTTGTTGTATTTCATTTTCTACTGGTTGTTTTTAATGTTCTATTAGTTGTCTCCTTCTACTAGCTGTCTTTCTTGTAATACTTGTTGGCTTTTATCGTCTACTATATGTTGTCTTTCATCTTCTTCTAGTTGTCTTTCATGTTGTACTTGTTGTTTCGTCTACTACAGGTTGTATTTCATGTTCTTCTAGTTGTATTTCATTTTCTACTGGTTGTCTTTATTGTTTTATTGGTTGTCTTTCATCTACTACAAGCTGTATTTCATCATCTTGTAGTTGTACTACAAGTTGTCTTTATTTCTAGTAGTCTTTCACCTTGTAATGGTTATTCTAGTTTTATTTCATATTATTCTAGTCGTATTTCATCATCTTCTAGCTGACTTTCAACTTGTACTGGTTGTCTTTCTTGTACTACTAATTGACTTTTATGGTCTACTACATGTTGTATTTCATCTTCTTCTAGTTGTCTTTCAAGTTATATTTGTTGTTTTCGTGTACTACAGGTTGAATTTCACCTTTTTCTAGTTGTAATTTATTTTCTACTACTTGTCTTTCATGTTCTATTGGTTGGCTTTCGTATACTACAGGTTGTATTTTATTTTCTTCTAGATGTATTTCATATTATTCTAGTTGTATTTCATCATCTTCATTTAGTAGTTTTTCTCCTTGTACTAGTTGTCTTTCTTGTACTAGTTGGCTTTTATCATCTACTAAATGTTGTATTTCATCTTCTTCTAGTTGTCTTTCATGTTCTACTTGTTGTTTCGTCTACTACATGTTGTATTTCATGTTCTTTTAGTTGTATTTCATTTTCTACTAGTTGTCTTTAAAGTTCTATTAGTTGTCTTTCATCTTCTACAAGTTGTATTTCCTCAACTTCTAGTTGTACTACATATTCTTCTAGTTGTATTTCATCTTCTTGTAGTTGTTTTTCACCTTGTATTGGTTGTCTTTCTTGTACAACATGTTGGCTTTTTATCATAAACTATATGTTGTATTTCATCTTCTTCTAGTTGTCGTTCATGTTCTACCTGTTGTTTTCGTCCACTACATGTTGTATTTCATCTTCTTCAAGTTGTATTTCATTTTCTACTAGTTGTCTGTCATGTTCTACTGGTTGTCTTTCGTCTACTAGGTTGTATTTCATCTTCTTCTGGTTGTGGTATTATTCTAGTTGTAATTCATCTTCTTCTAGTTGTCCTTCATATTCTACTTGTTGCTTTGTCTACTATAGGTTGTATTTCATCTTCTTCGAGTTGTATTTCATTTTCTACTAATTGTCTGTCATGTTCTACTTGTTGTCTTTCGTGTACTACATGTTGTATTTGATGTTATTCTAGTTGTTTTTCATATTATTTTAGTTTTATTTCATATTATTCTAGTTGTATTTCATCTTCTTCTAGTTGTCTTTCACCTTGTAATGATTGTCTTTCTTGTACTACTAATTGGCTTTTATCATGAACTATATGTTATATTTCATCTTCTTCTAGTTGTTTTCATGTTCTACCTGTTGTTTTAATCTAGTACTGGTTGTATTTCATCTTCTTCGAGTTGTATTTCTTTTTCCACTAGTTCTAGTAATGTTCTACTAGTTGTCTTTCGTTTACTACAAGTTGTATTTCATCTTGTTCTAGTTGTATTTCATATTATTCTAGTTGTATTTCATCTTGTTTTAGTGGTCTTGTACTACTTATTGGCTTTTATCGCCTACTATATGTTGTATTTCATCTTCTTCGAGTTGTATTTCATTTTCTGCTAATTGTCAGTCATGTTCTACATGTTTTCTTTCGTCTACTACAGGTTGTATTTCATCTTATTCTAGTTGTATTTCATATTATTCTAGTTGTATTTCATATTATTATAGTTGTATTTCATCTTCTTCTAGTTGTCTTTCACCTTGTAATGGTTGTCTTTCTTGTACTACTAGTTGGCTTTTATCATCAACTATATGTTGTATATCATCTTCTTCTAGTTGTCTTTCATGTTCTACCTGTTGTTTTCATCTAGTACAGGTTGTATTTCATCTTGTTCGAGTTGTATTTCATGTTCTACGAGTTGTATTCCACTTTCTACTAGTTCTAGTCATGTTCTACTGGTTGTCTTTCGTCTACTACAGGTTTTATTTCTTCGTCTTCTAGTTGTATTTCATCTTCTTTGAGTTGTATTTCACCTTGTAATGGTTGTCTTTCTTGTACTACTAGTTGGCTTTTATCATCAACTATATGTTGTATTTCATATTCTTCTAGTTGTATTTCACTTTCTACTCGTTGATTTTCATGTTCTACTGGTTGTCTTTCATCTATTAAAAGTTGTATTTCATCATTTTCTAGTAGTACTACATATTTTTCTAGTTGTATTTCATCTTCTTCTAGTAGTCTTTCACCTTGTAATGGTTGTCGTTCTTGTACTACTTGTTGGCTTTTATTGTCAAGTATATGTTGTATTTCATCTTCTTCTAGTTGTTTTTCATGCTCTACTAGTTGTTTCATCTAGTACAGATTGTATTTCATGTTGTATTAGTTGGCTTTTATCATCTACTACATGTTGCATTTCATCTTCTTCTAGTTGTATTTGATGTTTTATTTGTTGTTTAGTCTATTCCATGTTGTATTTCATTTTTTTCTAGTTGTATTTCATTTTCTACTAGTTTGCTTTCAAGTTCAACAGGTTATCTTTCGTCTACTACATGTTGTATTTGATTATATTCTAGTTGTACTTCATATCCTTCCAGTTGTATTTCATCTTCTTCTAGTAGTCTTTCACCTTGTACTGGTTGTATTTCTTGTACTACTAGTTGACTTTTATCGTCTACTACAGGTCGTATTTCATGTTCATCTAATTGTCTTTCATGTTCTAGTTGTTTGTTTTGATCTACTACCTGTTGTATTTCATCTTCTTCAAGTTGTATTTCATTTTCTACTAGTTGTTTTTCATATTCTTCTAGTTGTCTTTCACCTTGTACCACTAGTAGGCTTTTATCATCTACTATATGTTGTATTTCATCTTCTTGTAGTTGTCTTTTATGTTCTACCTGTTGTTTTCGTCTACCAAAGGTTGTATTTCATCTTCTTCTAGTTGCATTTCATTTTCTACTAATTGTCTGTCATGTTCTACTCGTTGTCTTTCGTCTACTGCAAGTTGTATTTCATTTTCTCCTAGTTGTATTTCATCTTCTTCTAGTTGTATTTCATATTATTCTAGTTGTGTTTCATCTTCTTCTAATTGTCTTTCTTGTTCTACTTGTTGTTTCGTCTACTACAGCATGTATTTTATGTTCTTCGAGTTGTATTTCATTTTCTACTGGTTGTTTATAATGTTCTATTGGTTGTCTTTCCTCTGCTACAAGTTGTATTTCATCTTCTTGTAGTTGTATTTCATCTTCTTGAAGTTGTATCTCATATTATTCTAGTTGTATTTCATATTATCCTAGTTGTATTTCCTCTTATTCTAGTTGTCTTTCACCTTGTACTGATTATCTTTCTTGTTCTACAAGTTGGCTTTTACCGTCTACTACATGTTGTATATCATGTTCTACTTGTTGTTTCGTCTATTACATGTTGTATTTCATTTACTTCTAGTTGTATTTCATTTTCTACTGGCTGTCTTTCATGTTCTACTGGTTGTCCTTCGTCTACTACTAATTGTATTTCATTATATTCTAGTTGTACTTTATATTCTTCTAGTTTTTATTTTATCTTCTTCTAGTAGTCTTTCATCTTGTATTGGTTGTCTTTCTTGTACTACATGTTGTATTTCATCTTCTTCTATTTGTCTTTCATTTTCTACTAATTGTCTGTCATGTTCTACTTATTGTCTTTCGTCTACTACGGGTTACATTTCATCTTATTCTGGTTGTATTTCATATTATTTTAGTTATATTTCATAATATTCTAGTTGTTTTTCATCTTCGAATAGTTGTCTTTCACCTTGTAGTGGTTGTCATTCTTGTACTACTAGTTGGCTTTTATCATTTATTATATGTTGTATTTCATCTTCTTACAGTTGTCTTTCATGTTTTACCTGTTGTTTTCGTCTAGTACAGGTTGTATTTCATCTTCTTCGAGTTATATTTCATTTTCTGCTAGTTCTAGTCATGTTCAACTGGATGTCTTTCGTGTACTACAAGTTGTATTTTATCTTCTTCTAGCTGTATTTCATATTATTATAGTTGTCTTTCGTATTATTCTACTTGTATTTCATCTTCTTATAGTTGTCTTTCACCTTGTACTAGTTGTCTTTCTTGTTCTACTTGTTGGCTTTTATCATCTACTACATGTTGTATTTCATCTTCTTCTAGTTGTACTTCATATTCTTCATGTTGTATTTCATCTTTTTCTAGTAGTCTTTCATCTTGTATTAGTTGTCATTCATGTTCTACTAGTAGGCTTTTATCGTCCACTACATGTTGTATTTCATCTTCTTCTACTTGTATTTCATGTTCTACTTGTTGTTTCGTCTATTACATGTTGTATTTCATCTTCTTCTAGTTGTATTTCATTTTCTACTAGTTGTCTTTCTTATTCTACTGGTTGTCTTTCATCTAATACAAGTTGTATTTCATCATATTCTTGTTGTACTTCATATTATTCTAGTTGTATTTTGTCTTCTTCTAGTAGTTTTTCACCTTGTACTGGTTGTCTTTCTTGTACTACTTGTTGGCTTTTATCGTCTACTATATGTTGTCTTTCATCTTCTTCTAGTTGTCTTTCATATTTCATCTTCTTCGAGTTGTAATTCATTTTCTACTGGTTGTGTTTAGGTTTCTAGTGGTTGTCTTTCATCTGCTACAAGTTATATTTCATCAACTTCTAGTTGTACCACATGTTCTTCTAGTTGTATTTCATCTTCTTCTAGTAGTCTTTCACCTTGTAATGGTTGTGTTTCTTGTACTACATGTTGGCTTTTAATATCATCTACTATATGTTGTCATCTTCTTCTAGTTGTCGTTCATGTTCTACCTGTTGTTTTCGTCTACTACAGGTTGTATTTCATCTTCTTCGAGTTGTATTTCATTTTCTACTAGTTGTCTGTCATGTTCTACTGGTTGTCTTTCGTCTACTACAGGTTGTATTTCATCTTCTTCTAGTTGTATTTCATCTTATTCTAGTTGTATTTCATATTATTCTAGTTGTGATTCATCTTCTTCTAGTTGTCTTTCACCTTGTATTTGTTGTCTTTCTTGTTCTACTAGTTGGCTTTTATCATCTACTACATGTTGTATTTCATCTTCTTCTAGTTGTATTTGATGTTCTATTTGTTGTTTAGTCTATTCCATGTTGTATTTCAGTTTTTTCTAGTTGTATTTCATTTTCTACTAGTTTGCTTTCAAGTTCAACAGGTTATCTTTCGTCTACTACATGTTGTATTTCATTATATTCTAGTTGTACTTCATATCCTTCTAATTGTATTTCATCTTCTTCTAGTAGTCTTTCACCTTGTACTGGTTGTCTTTCTTGTACTACTAGTTGGCTTTTATCGTCTACTACAGGTCGTATTTCATGTTCATCTAGTTGTCTTTCATGTTCTAGTTGTTTGTTTTGATCTAGTACCTATTGTATTTCACCTTCTTCAAGTTGTATTTCATATTCTTCTAGTTGTCTTTCACCTTGTACTACTAGTAGGCTTTTATCATCTACTATATGTTGTATTTCATCTTCTTCTAGTTTTCTTTCATGTTCTACCTGTTGTTTTCGTCTACCACAGATTGTATTTCATCTTCTTCTAGTTGCATTTCATTTTCTACTAATTGTCTGTCATGTTCTACTCGTTGTCTTTCGTCTACTACAAGTTGTATTTCATTTTCTCCTAGTTGTATTTCATCTTCTTCTAGTTGTATTTCATATTATTCTAGTTGTGTTTCATCTTCTTCTAATTGTCTTTCAAGTTCTACTTGTTGTTTCGTCTACTACAGCTTGTATTTTATGTTCTTCGAGTTGTATTTCATTTTCTACTGATTGTCTATAATGTTCTATTGGTTGTCTTTCATCTGCTACAAGTTGTATTTCATCTTCTTATAGTTGTATTTCATCTTCTTGTAGTTGTATTTCATGTTATTTTAGTTGTATTTCATATTATTCTAGTTTTATTTCACCTTGTACTGATTGTCTTTCTTGTTCTACTAGTTGGCTTTATTCGTCTACTACATGTTGTATTTCATCTTCTTCTAGTTGTCTTTCGCATTCTGACAAGCATAGACGGTCCGGCAAGAAATGTTGAGGTACTATATATTGAGAAATCATTTAAAGTCTTACCGATCTTTAATTTTGTGTTGTATTTTACGGACTTTATCTGTTAGTTACTTGAATATTACATTTACTTTCATCATGTATATCTTTGCATTGTGTTGTAGGAATATGAAATGGACTCATACTTGAAAGTGAACGAGATTCATCTGACTTTGAGTGAGTTAGAAGAGAAAAAAAGAAAGTTTGAAGAAGATCCCACCACGCCAATAGATGATGAAATCTTTTTGTTAAGAAACATATGTGTAAGAGGAAGTCTAACAAGAGACGCTATGTCAAGCATGTGCAAATAAATCATTTTTTGTAGAAATCCATTTTTGTTAAATTTTAAAATAATCCAGTGATTAAAAGAGTTTGTTAGATGATTGCGTTCTTTGATGGTATATATTCTCCACTTTTAAAATATATACTCGATACGGTGATCTCCTCCTACTCAGGTATTTCTTTTCGTGTACAAATAAACCCTAAACAAATATATAGTTACCAAACTTGACACTTTGTTTTACATAGTTTCATGAACCAATTCATATATTCGTATTTCAAATTTGATAATATAAATAAATATTGGTTTGTGAGATCAGTTCCAAAAATCATGGAAACTTATTTATCCTTTTTTTTTAATTCCCATTAATTTAAATTGTAGCTCAAGCTGTCAGGTGAGTGGTGGTTAAAATTGGACATTTTTTCATGCCTAAACAAGATTGTCACGATATATACAATATAAGATTAAGATTTTTTTCTTATTTGGTACGTAGTATATATATTGGATTAATTGTTTTCACCTGGTATATTCACAACAATCTCATGCATGTATGCCTAATTTTATAATTTTGTGTTGAATTTTGTAAAGGAGGTTCCTCACAATGTTGGGTCTTGCAAACTTTACAGGTCTCCAGGCATCCGACATTCTATAAAAGTAGATATATATATATATATATATAGAGATAGGCTACCATGCTTTGCAAATTAAAGGGCCTCTTGTGCTTTGGGCTCCTTTTCGGATTTTCAAAATTCAAAATGTCGATCCGACCGTTTAAGTTGTTCTCCATATTGAAATGTGCTTGGGGACCAAATTTTACATTTTTTGAAATTTTTTTACTATTTATTAAGCCACTTTGAAAATCGCTGATCCAATGGTCACAGTAGCAAAACAGTAAAAAATTCTGGACCAATGGATCAGCGATTTTCAAAGTGGCTTAATAGCGGTTCGGATCGGTAGTTTGGATTTTCAATTTGTTCTCCATATTATTTCCATATTAAAAAATCCAAACTACCGATCCAAACTAAAGATCTTTATATAAATTACTCGGCATGCTTCTTAATTACATTCTTAGTTCCTGGACCTTCTCCCGAGACAGTATCTCCTCCAAAGTTCCAAATATACTCAAGTAGAGCCGCTTGTGCACATGCGTTATCAATTTCATAAGTTATTACCTAATTAATTATTGCAAATTTGCGTCATCTTAGACTGTTCTAGTAATTAATAACTTGAAACCCTGTTACATGGAAAAAAAAAAGGAAGACCACGCTTAAGACGTGAGCCAGACCACGCTTAAGACGTGGTGCAGGATTAAAGGTATAAAGCGATGGCCCGATCGCATTCTGACAAGCATGGACGGTCCAGCAAGGAATGTTGAGACTATATATTGAGAAATCATTTAAAGTCTTACCGAGCTTTAATTTTGTGTTGTATTTTACTGACTTTATCTGTTAGTTACTTGAATATTACATTTACTTTCATCATGTACATCTTTGCATTGTGTTGTAGGAATATTGAATAGTCTCATACTTGAAAGTGAACGGGATTCATCTGACTCTGAGTGAGTTAGAAGAGAAAAAAAGAAAGTTTGAAGAAGATCCCACCACGCCAATAGATGATTAAAATCTTTTTGTTAAGAAACCATATGTGTAAGAGGAAGTCTAACAAGAGACACTATGTAAAGCTGAATGTGCATTATTTGGTTTTGGGAATCTGTTTTGTATGTTGTTCTCTTAAAATTATATATGTGACCCTTTTGAATCTTGAAATTATGTATGTGGCCCTTTTGTTATTGGAAATTATGTATGAGAACAATGTTTTGCTAATGTTTTTCATTATATAATGGTTTCACTTATTCATTAATTGTACATTGTTTTGTCATTTCATTTTTATTCTCCTTTACTTGTCATGGTCACTGACAGAGATTTTGGTTCATATATTCTCCAAATTAAATAAAAATAAGTTGTTTATTTTGATCTTCGCATTAGTTTTCATATGCATAATAAGGAGATCATGAGTTTGTTTAACAAACCAGCATATTAGTCATTATGTAGGCATGTCAAATAAGCGCCAAGTTATTTATTCAAGATTGTAACACGTAAAGATTAAAACTTGTATATATTGCATAGAACTGGCATCAGTTTGCTTTATTTAGTGTTAAAACTTGTATATTAGTCATGTTCTACATGTTGTTTCGGCTACTACAGGTTGTACTTCATGTTCTTCTAGTTATGTTTCATTTTCTAGTTGTACTTCTGTCACACCCCGAGACAACCCGCCACGTATTTACACGTAAGGCGTGTGCACATCACATACATTATCAATAATAAATACTCATGCAAAATTTTAAAATCAAACCAAGTCTTTTAAAACCACAAATAGTTCAAGTACATAACATGCATTCAACACGAGATCAAGACAAACATGGCAACAAACCGATAATTGCCATGTCAGTCAATGTATCCACTTTCAAAGAGAGAATTTAAAGTTTAACTAAAAATAAAATAAAAGACACATGAGCCATCTACTCGTTGTCCACCCGATCTGCATCCCTCCTATTTATGCTCCCTGTCGGCCTCATCATTTCCTGGAACCCACATAAGAGTGGAACGGGTGAGAGATCGAACAGTCTCTCTGTACGGGATTTAGTTCCAGTCCCGGAGTTTGTCAAATTAACTTTTTAACACAAACAAGATATCAAAATTATATCCTCACATGCAATCTTACTAGTGCCTATTTAAAATACACAAACTTCTTTAATTATCTTTCAAGTTTTTAACTGCCTCACCAAGGGGACTCAAACCCCACCAGATCTTGGCCGTGCCACTAGACGGGGACTCGAACCACCGCTAGATCTTCTTTGCCTCACCAGGGGGACTCGAACCACCCCAGCTATTGGCGTCTCACTAGGAGGACTCGAACCACCACTAGTTCAACTGTCTCACTCAACGGGGACTCGAACCACCGCAAGATATTGACCCGTGACGGGAAGTCCAACCAACGCCACGTTAACGAGGGGTCCAGTTGGATACTAGACCCAATGTATACATTCCAACATGCGTTCAACGCACATTGGCTCCTTTCCTTTAACTTATTCATTTCTTTTCCACGTTCGTTTTATTTAATCACAAAAAGGTCATACTCAACACACATCCTATAAGTCCATTGATCAAATGAATAATCTTATCCTAATATTTTCTAAACAAGGCCAAAGGGATCGTTCGATTCAACATGCACAATTCCATAAATAAATAAATGCAAACCAAATGATAAGTTAACAATTTGACAATGTCCAGGAAACCCGTACCTGATCTCTGAGTAAGTTCCTGGTCGTCTCTTACGTCTCCTAAATCTTTAAAGTCGAACCTAGTGAATAAACGTACTTCTAATTAGAAATATTTACTTGTTCTCATATCCTAATATTCCTTAATACTAATTATTAGTTCACATGTTATTAATCTCAACCCTTAATATTGTGTATCATAGATTTGGCAAACAAAATAATTTTGTATGAAATTAATGAGAACGTATCTCAGTTATATTTAATCAATTAATATTTATTTCTAACTTTATATAGGTATTAAAACTTTAGGATCGCAAAATATTTCTATATAATAAAATTTCCATAATTTATTATAATAACTTATGTATCAAATTATATAATCAGGAAATGAATGTTAATTTAAACAGATACTTACTAATAATAAACTCAAAGATATACTTCATTAATGATTTACATTTTCATATTTTGATATAATAGAAGGAAGGAATTGTTAAATAAGGAATTTTCCAGATTTTGTAACTTAAAGAAAATACTTATTTCTAATATTGAATATCAGGTTGTACTAAAATAAATACTAATTAATAATCATAAGGTATTTTTAAAATTCCAAAATTAACATCCTGGCTTATAATTAATATCTACTAACAATATGTACTTGAATAAATATCAAACTTGATATATTGAAAATAAATTTGTTTGGATTCAAGTTATAGTTTCAGAAATTCTTAAAAATAAATTAACTTCAGATTATAATTAAAGGTCTAATTATTCTTGAATTCATACAAGTAATAACAAAATCTATTCTAACTCAATATAAAAATATAACGTATTCTAATCAATTAGTTTATGCACCAAAATAAGGAGATCATTCATACCTTAAGTGCAGAAAAATTTCCAACCAAATAAAAGACTTCAAAGGGTGCGGCTTGGAAAGGTCTTTTTGGTTGCTGTGAAAGGAAGAGAGACACGGCAGGGAGGAGTTTTGTATCAAGACAAAAAGGGGTTGGTTTGAGATAAACTGGAGAAGGGTTTAATTAAACTCAAATTATATAGGGACGGTGCGGATTGAGATGAAACAAAGAGGACAGAGGGGTCTGTTTATAAGGGGGAGGCGGTTGCTAGATTAGAAGGCGTATAAGTACAGGGGATGGGATCAGTTTTCGAATGGAGGAGTAGTTACATGAGGTGGTTATTTGAAAATAAAATATGGGCTGCTGGAATTTGAATTGGGTTGGGCCTCTTTTCGTATGAAATCAATTTCATTTATATCATGGCCTACTAATTATGTTAATTAAAACTGAAATTTTAAATTGGATCGTTTCTCACGTCAATTCTCTCAATCTACGTGGCGTTACAACTTCATATTTTTCTAGTTGTATTTCATCTTCTTCTAGTAGTCTTTCACCTTGTAATTGTTGTCTTTCTTGTACTACAAGTTGGCTTTTACCGTGTACTACATGTTGTATTTTATCTTCTTCTAGTTGTCTTTCATGTTCTACTTGTTTATTTTGATCTACTACAAGTTGTATTTCATCTTTTTCTAGTTGTATTTCATTTTCTACTAGTTGTCTTTCATGTTCTACTAGTTGTCTTTCATTTCCTAAATGTTGTATTTCATCATCTTTTAGTTGTACTTCATACACTTCTAGTTGTATTTTCTCTTCTTCTAGTAGTCTTTCACCTTGTCCAGGTTGTCTTTCTTGTTCTACTAGTTCGCTTTTATCATCTACTATATGTTATATTTCATTTTTTTCTAGTTGTTTTTCATGTTCTACTTGTTGTTTCGTCTACTACAGGTTGTATTTCATCTTCTTCTAGTTGTACTTCATATTTTACTGGTTGGTTTTTATGTTCTATTAGTTGTGTTTCGTCTACTATAGGTTGTATTTCATCATCTTCTAGTTGTACTATATATTCTTCTAGTTGTCTTTCATCTTCTTCTTTTAGTTTTTCACCTTGTACTAGCTGTCTTTCTTGTACTACATGTTGTCTTTTATCGTGTACTATATGTTGTCTTTCGTCTTCTTCTAGTTGTATTTCATGTTGCACTTGTTGTTTCGTCCACTACAGGTTGTATTTCATGTTCTTCTAGTTGTATTTCATTTTCTACTGGTTGTCATTAATATTTTATTGGTTGTCGTTCATCTACTACAAGTTGTATTTCATCATCTTCTAGTTGTACTACAAGTTGCAATTAATTCTTCTAGTAGTCTTTCACCTTGAGATAGTTGTCTTTCTCGTACTACAAGTTGGCTTTTATCATCTACTATATGTTGTATTTCATCTTCTTCTAGTTGTCGTTCATGTTCTACCTGTTGTTTTCGTCTACTACAGGTTGTATTTCATCTTCTTCGAGTTGTATTTCATTTCCTACTAGTTCCAGTCATGTTCTACTGGTTGTCTTTCGTCTACTACAGGTAGTGTTTCATCCATTTCTAGTTGTATTTCATATTATTCTAGTTGTATTTCATATTATTCTATTTGTATTTCATCTTCTTCTAGTTGTCTTTCACCTTGTTCTGGTTGTTTTTCTTATTCTACAAGTTGGCTTTTATCGTGTACTACATGTTGTATTTCATCTTCTTCTTGTTGTATTTCATGTTCTACTTGTTGTTTCGTCTATTACATGTTGTATTTCATCTTCTTCTAATTGTATTTCATTTTCTACTAGTTGTCTTTCTTGTTCTACTGATTGTCTTTCGCCTAATACAAGTTGTATTTCATCATATTCTAGTTATACTTCATATTCTTCTAGTTGTATTTCATCTTCTTCTATTAGTCTTTCACCTTGTAATGGTTGTCTTTCTTGTACTACAAGTTGGCATTTATCGTGTACTACATGTTATATTTCATCTTCTTCTAGTTGTCTTCATGTTCTACTTGTTTGTTTTGATCTACTACATGTTGTATTTCATCTTCTTCTAGTTGTATTTCATTTTCTACTAGTTGTCTTTTATGTTCTATAGGTTGTCTTTCGTTTACTAAAGGTTGTATTTCATCTTATTATTCTAGTTGTACTTCATATTCTTCTGGTTGTATTTCATATTTTTCTAGTAGTCTTTCACCTTGTAATGGTTTTCTTTCTTGTTCTACAAGTTGGCTTTTATCATCAGCTATATGTTGTATTTCATCTTCTTCTAGTTGTCTTTCATGTTCTACCTATTTATTTCGTCTAGTACTTGTTGTATTTAATCTTCTTCGTTTTGTATTTCATTTTCTACTAGTTCTAGTCACATTCTACTGGTTGTCTTTCGTCTATTAGGTTATATTTCATCTTCTTCTTAACTGCCTTTCACCTTGTACTAGTTGTCTCTCTTGTTCTACTAGTTGGCTTTGATCGTCTACTACATGTTGTATTTCATCTTCTTCTAGTTTTATTTCATCTTCTATTACTTGTATTTGATGTTCTACTTGTTGTTTCGTCTATAACATGTTGTATTTCATCTTCTTCTAGTTGTATTTCATTTTCTACAAGTTGTCTTTCTTGTTCTACTGGTTGTCTTTCGTCTAATAGAAGTTGTATTTCATCATATTCTAGTTGTACTTCATATTCTTCTAGTTGTATTTCATCTTCTTCTAGTAGTTTTTCACCTTGTGCTGGTTGTCTTTCTTGTACTACTTGTTGGCTTTTATCGTCTACTATATGTTGTATTTCATCTTCTTATAGTTGTCTTTCATGTTCTATTTGTTGTTTCGGCTACTACAGCTTGTATTTCAAGTTCTTATAGTTGTATTTCATTTTCTACATGCTGTATTTAATGTTTTATTGGTTGTCTTTCATCTATTACAAGTTGTATTTCATTATATTCTAGTTGTACTTCATATTCTTCTAGTAGTCTTTCACCTTGTAATGGTTGTCTTTCTTGTACTACAAGTTGGCTTTTATCGTGTACTACATGTTGTATTTCATCTTCTTCTAGTTGTCTTTTATGTTCTACTTGTTTATTTTGATCAACTACATGTTGTATTTCATTTTCTTCTAGTTGTATTTCATTTTCTACTAGTTGTCTTTCATGTTCTACTGGTTGTCTTTCATTTTCTAAATGTTGTATTTCATCATCTTCTCGTTGTACTTCATACACTTCTAGTTGTATTTTCTCTTCTTCTAGCAGTCTTTCACCTTGTACAGGTTTTCTTTCTAATTCTACTAGTTGCTTTTATCATCTACTACATGTTATTTCATCTTCTTCTAGTTGTCTTTCATGTTCTATTTGTTGTTTCGTCTACTACTGGTTGTTTTCATCTTCTTCTAGTTGTACTTCATATTCTACTTGTTGGTTTTAATGTTCTATTAGTTGTCCTTCGTCTACTACAGGTTGTATTTCATCATCTTCGAGTTGTACTACATATTCTTCTAGTTGTGTTTCATCTTCTTCTTGTAGTTTTTCACCTTGTACAAGCTGTCTTTCTTGTACTACTTGTTGGTTTTTATCGTCTACTATATGTTGTATTTCATCTTCTTCTAGTTGCCTTTCATGTTTTACTTGTTGTTTTGTCTACTACAGGCTGTATTTCATGTTCTTCTAGTTGTATTTCATTTTCTATGGGCTGTCTTTAATGTTATATTGGTTGTCTTTCATCTGCTACAATCTGTATTTTATCATCTTCTAGTTGTACTACAAGTTGTCTTTAATTCTTCTAGTTGTCTTTCACCTTGTGATGGTTGTCTTTCTTGTACTACTAGTTGGCTTTTATCATCTACTATATGTTGTATTTCATCTTTTTCTAGTTGTCTTTCATGTTCTACCTGTTGTTTTCGTCTACTACATGTTGTATTTCATCTTCTTCTAGTTGTATTTCATTTTCTACTAGTTCCAGTCATGTTGTACCGGTTGTCTACTACATGTTGTGTTTCATCTTGTTCTAGTTATATTTCATATTATTCTAGTTGTATTTCACATTATTCTATTTGTATTTCATCTTCTTGTAGTTGTCTTTCACCTTGTACTGTTTGTTTTTCTTGTTCTACTAGTTGCCTTTTATCGTGTACTACATGTTCTATTTCGTCTTCTTCTTGTTGTATTTCATGTTGTACTTGTTGTTTCGTTTATTACATGTTGTATTTCATCTTCTTCTAGTTGTATTTCATTTTCTACTAGTTGTTTTTCTTGTTCTACTGGTTGTCTTTTGCCTAATACAAGTTGTATTTGATCATATTATAGTTGTACTTCATATTTTTCTAGTTGTATTATCTTCTTCTAATAATCTTTCACCTTGTAATGGTTCTCTTTCTTGTACTACAACTTGGCTTCTATCGTGTACTACATGTTGTTTTTCATCTTCTTCTAATTGTATTTCATTTTCTACTTGTTGTCTTTTATGTTCTATAGGTTGTCTTTCGTTCACTAAAGGTTGTATTTTATCATCTTCTAGTTGTACTTCATATTCTTCTAGTTGTACTTCATATTCTTCTAGTTGTATTTCATCTTTTTCTAGTAGTCTTTCACCATGTAATGGTTTTCTTTCTTGTTGTACTAGTTGGCTTTTCTCATCTATTACATGTTGTATTTCATATTCTTCTAGTTGTCTTTCGTGTTCTATTTGTTGTTTTGTCTACTACAGGTTGTATTTCATCTTCTTCTAGTTGTACTTCATATTCTACTGGTTGGTTTTTATGTTCTATTAGTTGTGTTTCGTCTACTACAGGTTGTATTTCATCATCTTCCAGTTCTACTACATATTCTTCTAGTTGTGTCTCATCTTCTTCTAGTAGTTTTTCACCATGTACTAGCTGTCTTTCTTGTACTACTTGTTGGTATTTATCGTCTACTATATGTTGTATTTCATATTCTTCTAGTTGTCTTTCATGTTCTACTTGTTGTTTCGTCTACTACAGGTTGTATTTCATGTTTTTCTAGTTGTATTTCATTTTTTACTGGTTGTCTTTAATGTTCTATTGGTTGTCTTTCATCTACTACAAGTTGTATTTCATCATCTTCTAGTTGTACTACATATTCTTCTTGTCGTATTTCATATTCTTCTAGTAGTCTTTCACGTTATCATGGTTGTCTTTTTAGTGCTACTAGTTGGCTTTTATCATCTACTATATGTTGTATTTCATCTTCTTCTTTTTGTTTTTCATGTTCTACCGGTTGTTTTCGTTTACTATAGGTTGTATTTCATCTTCTTCGAGTTGTATTTCATTTTCAACTAATTATCTGTCATGTTCTACTTGTTGTCTTTCGTCTACTACAGGTTGTATTTCATCTTATTCTAATTGTATTTCATATTATTCTAGTTGTATTTCATATTATTCTAGTTGTCTTTCACCTTGTAATGGTTGTCTTTCTTGTACTACTAGTTGGCTTTTATCATCTACTATATGTTGTATTTCATCTTCTTCTAGTTGTCTTTCATGTTCTACCTGTTGTTTTCGTCTAGTACATGTTGTATTTAATCTTCTTCGAGTTGCATTTCATTTTTTACTAGTTCTAGTCACGTTCTACTGGTTGTCTTTCGTCTACTACAGGTTGTATTTCATCTTCTTCTAGTTGTATTTCATATTATTCTAGTTGTATTTCATATTATTCTAGTTGTATTTCATCTTCTTCCAGGTGCCTTTCACATTGTACTGGTTGTCTCTCTTGTGCTACTAGTTCGCTTTGATCGTCTACTACATGTTGTATTTCATCTTCTTCTAGTCGTATTTCATCTTCTTTTAGTTGTATTTCATGTTCTACTTGTTGTTTTGTCTATTACGTGTTGTATTTCATCTTGTTCTAGTTGTATTTCATTTTCTACTAGTTGCCTTTCTTGTTGTACTGGTTGTCTTTCGTTGTAGTTCATCTTCTTCTAGTTGTCTTTCATATTCTACTTGTTGTTTCGGTTACTATAGGTTGTATTTCATATTCTTCTAGTTGTATTTCATTTTCTATTGCTTGTCTTTCATCTATTACAAGCTGTACTTCAACATATTCTAGTTGTACTTCAAATTCTTCTAGTTGTATTTCATCTTCTTCTAGTAGTTTTTCACCTTGTGGTGGTTGTCTTTCTTGTACTACTTGTTGGCTTTTAGCCGCTACTATTGTTCTTCTAGTTGTCTTTCATATTCTACTTGTTGTTTCGGCTACTACAGGATATATATTTCTTGTTCTTCTATTTGTATTTCATTTTCTACTGGTTGTCTTTCATCTATTACAAGTTGTACTTCATATTCTTATAGTTGTATTTCATCTTCTTCGAGTAGTTTTTCACCTTGTGCTTGTTGTATTTCTTGTACTACTTGTTGGCTTTTATCCGCTACTATATGTTGTATTTCATCTTCTTCAAG
The DNA here is from genome assembly GCA_025461125.1 of Carex kokanica. Taxonomy (NCBI): domain Eukaryota; kingdom Viridiplantae; phylum Streptophyta; class Magnoliopsida; order Poales; family Cyperaceae; genus Carex; species Carex kokanica. The sequence continues at coordinate 159,627 of JAJGRX010001100.1, read as the reverse complement.
TTGTCTTTCATACTCTACTTGTTGTTTCGTCTACTACAGGTTGTATCTCTTGTTTTTCTAGTTGTATTTCATTTTCTACTAGTGGTCTTTAATGTTCTATTGGTTGTCTTTCATGTACTACAAGTTGTATTTCATCATCTTCTAGCATATTCTTCTTGTTGTATTTCATCTTCTTCTAGTAGTCTTTCACGTTATCATGGTTGTCTTTCTTGTGCTACTAGTTGGCTTTTATCATGGTTATCATGGTTGTCTTTCACGTTATCACGTTATCATGGTTCTCTTTCTACTGGTGTCTTTAATGTTCTATTGGTTGTCTTTCATCTACTACATATTCTTCTTGTTGAATTTCATCTTCTTCTAGTAGTCTTTCACCATGTAATGGTTATTTTTATTGCACTACTAGTTGGCTTTTATCATGCACTATATGCCATATTTCTTCTTCTTCTAGTTGTCTTTCATGTTTTACCTGTTGTTTTCGTCTACTATAGGTTGTTTTTAATCTTCTTCGAGTTGTATTTCAGTTACTACTAGTTGTCTGTCATGTTCTACAGGTTGTCTTTTGTGTATTGGTTGTCTTTTTTCTAGTTGTATTTCATCTTCTTCTAGTTGTCTTTCATCTTCTTCTAGTAGTCGTTCAGATTTTAATGGATTTCTTTCCTGTACTACTAGTTGCTTCTATCATCTACTATATGTTGCATTTCATCTTCTGCTAATTGTAACGTTCCGTCACGTTCAGAAAAATAAAATTTAAGTCATTAGGTAATGGATTAATTTAGTTACACTATTAAATTAATTAAGAAACCCAAAAAAATTAATTAAGAAGCCCAAGCAAAAATTAAAAGCCTAGCCCACAATTCCAAGCCCAATTCCCTAATTAATTTATTAAACCTAATAACCCCTATTTAAACACCCCCCCCTCTCTCAAAAAAATACTGTCGGCCACAAGTCAAAACCTCTCTTTAATTTCTCTCTACCTCATTTGCTCCTATTTCAAGGTAATCATTCATTTCAACTAATTAAATTAGTATTTCCTTGCTTTGAGTAAATAAATAATAAATCTATCAAAAATAAACAAACATGTACCTTGGACACGTTTAGGTTTCTTTGTAGTATTTTATTTTAGTTTATCTTATTGTTCTTTTTCTTTTCTTTCTTTCTCCACAAAAATAAAATAATAAATCCAAGACATAAACGATGTATAACATCTATACGGCTTGGTTTGGTTATTGTTCTTTCTTTTATATTGATCTTTTCATAATCCGACCTATAACCGGTGCAAGACACCTACACGGGTCATGTTACGATGACAACTCCAAAGGGAACCTTAGATGTTCCAATAGTTGAAGTAACAATAACTTTGAATCTTATACAATGATTCTATTTATTTATTTCCCGCAATTCATTTCTCTTTGCAATTATAAATTATTAGTGTTACAAATATACATAGATGATATCATGAATTTCTTTTCTCCATTAATTTATCTTATTAATCCTAGTTATAATACTGAAGGAAGTATATGAAGCTAGAATTTTGTTAATATTAGAATCGGATGGTAATAAAAAATAATACCTTCCTTTAATAATTTACTTCCCATACTTTCAAATATTTGGATGCCTTCTTTGTCTGTTGACTTATTTTCTTTACTCATATACACATATTTTATATTACTAAATATATACATATACTGACAACTAGTGAGGATGCACTTCTAAATCTGTCACGCTATTCAAAAGTCCAAAATCTCTATTTATACATAATTAATAAAACTCATTCTAGATTAATCACTCATTTAAGATATTGTGTTTTTCTTTTTCTTTTCTTTTTCAATTACTATCTCAACAGAATTTAATATAGGTCCGTTATTTAACAATTCACTTGAATTAATAAAATTAGGTCTCCTACATTGAAAAGGCCTTATTAAAACTATTTAAACATTGATTGTTCCTTTATTTTCATTTGTTTCTTGTCTCAGCCGAAGTCAATACATTTCTTTATTCAACAATCATTTAATTGATAGAATTAAGCCTCCTAGATTGAATAAGTCTTTTTATTTATTTATTTTATTTTATTCATTATTTATTTGATAATCCGTTGCCTACATAAATCGGTTACCGGATTTAGCTACTAAGTTCTTTTGTTAATGCTTCGATTTAATGGTCTGATTTATTTTGGAATATCTTTTCTGGTGCCTTTATTCTCTGCTAGAGATTTTAATGAATATTTGTCTCGGTTAGAGTACCTATCACCTTTTAATTCTTTATTTTATTGTTATTTTAGTTTTAACAATTTAAACACGTAACATAGACTTTAGGAGTTATAAATAAGTTAGTCAGTAATCAAAGAACTCTAGAATATTTAAAATAAAGTACTAACTTAGGGGCAATGTATATATGTCGTTTAGGTTCGAACTCTGGAATTCTAGAAGATCTCGAGACGTCTAACGACTTCCCTACGATCACAGGTGCGGGTTTCCTAGACTTTATAAAACTATATTACTTATATGTTGTCATTCAACTGTTTATTAGTGCACTAGTTAGATTATGCATGTTGCTTTCGAACTATTCATATAACTTGAGTAGAACATAAGTAAATTGCATAAGATGAAAGGATCCATATATGACCAATAAACTTGCATGAGTAGGATGTGTTGAGCATGACATTAATTGTATGATTTTATGATTGTATGTGAAGTGAACGGATAATGAAAGTGAACAGGGGCCGATATGCTTGCATATTGGGATGTATACATTGGGTCTAGTGTTCGACTGGACCCCTCGATAACGTGACTGTAGGCGAAAGCGGTCCTGTCACGGGTCAAGATCTAGCGTAGGGTGGACTCCCCGTCTAGTGAGACAACCTCTCGCTGTTGGTTGGACTTCCCAGCGAGTTGGCGGCCTTTCCAATGTTGGTTGGACTTCCCATTGGTTTGGCGAGTAAATAGTTAATTTTTGAAAAAGTGAAAATAATATGAAAGTAGACGTAATAGAAATATATGCATTGCATTAGAGAATACATATGCATTTTACTTCTTATCATATTTGTGAGAAAAAAAGTAAAGGTTTTATAAGCTCTGGGCTGGAACTAAATCCCGCACTGAGAGAAGGTTCGATCTCTCACCCGTTCCACTTTTATGTGGGTTCCAGGTAACGAAGATGAAGGATTCGAGCAAGTACAAAAGTGAGACCAAGCGGGAAGGATTATGATTAATTGCCACATGTTGTTTAATTTTATTTCCATGATTCAATAATTGATACATTGAGCAGGCATGGCAGTGTTGTGTTACTAGCCATGTCTGTCGTGATCGTTTGTTAAACTCTTTTGATTATGAAATAAATGTGGCTTTATTTATATTGTTATTGATAATGTATGTGATGTGCATACGCCTTCCGTAGCAATACGTGAGGGGTTGTCTCGGGGTGTGACATGTCTTTCATGTTCTACTTGTTGTTTCGTCGACTACAGGTTGTATTTCATCTTCTTCTAGTTGTATTTCATTTTTTAATAGTTGTCTGTCATGTTCTACTGGATTTCTTTCATTTACTACATACTGTATTTCTTCTTCTTCTAGTTGTATTTAATATTATTCTAGTTGTATTTCATATTATTCTAGTTGTATTTCATCTTCTTCTAGTTGAGTTTCACCTTGTACTGGTTGTCTATCTTGCACTACTAATTGGCTTTTATGGTCTACTGCATGTTTTATTTCATCTTATTCTAGTTGTCTTTCATGTTATATTTGTTGTTTTCGTGTACTACAGGTTGTCACCTTCTTCTAGATGTAATTAATTTTCTTAATTTTCTACTACTTGTCTTTCATGTTCTATGGTTGGCTTTCGTATACTACAGGTTGTATTTTATTTTCTTCTAGTTGTATTTCATATTATTCTAGTTGTATTTCATCATCATCTTTTAGTAGTTTTTCTTCACGTACTAGTTGTCTTTCTCGTATTACTTGTTGGCTTTTATCGTCTACTATATGTTGTATTTCATCTTCTTCTAGTTGTTTTTCATGTTCTACTTGTTGTTTCGTCTACAACAGGTTGTATTTTACGTTCTTCTAGTTGTATTTCATTTTCTAGTGGTTGCCATTAATGTTATATTAGTTGTCTTTCACCTTCTACTGGTTGTATTTCATCATCTTCTAGTTGTACTACATATTCTTCAAGCAGTGTTTCATCTTATTCTAATAGTTTTTCACGTTATACAAGCTGTCTTTCTTGTACTACTGGTTGGCTTTTATGGTCTACTACATGTTGTATTTCATCTTCTTCTAGTTGTCTTTCATGTTCTACTTGTTGTTTCATCTACTAGATGTTGTATTTCATGTTCTTCTTGTTGTATTTCATTTTCTACTGGTTGTCTTTAATGTTCTATTGGTTGTCTTTCATCTGCTACAAGTTGTATTTCATCAACTTCTAGTTGTACTACATATTCTTCTAGTTGTATTTCATCTTCTTTTAGTAGTCTTTCACCTTGTACTGGTTGTCTTTGTTGTACTACAAGTTGGCTTTTATCATCTACTATATGTTGTATTTCATCTTCTTCTAGTTGTCGTTCATGTTCTACCTGTTGTTTTCGTCTACTACAGGTTGTATTTCATCTTCTTCGAGTTGTATTTCATTTTCTACTAGTTGCCTGTCATGTTCTACTGGTTGTCTTTCGTCTACTACAGGTTGTATTTCATCTTCTTCTAGTTGTATTTCATATTATTCTAGTTGTATGTCATATTATTCTAGTTGAGTTTCATCTGTTTCTAGTTGTCTTATCTTGTATTGGTTGTCTTTCTTGTTCTACTAGTTGGCTTTTATCATCTACTACATGTTGTATTTCATTTTATTCTAGTTGTATTTGAAGTTCTATTTGTTGTTTAGGTTACATGTTGTATTTCATTTTTTTCCAACATTTTCTAATAGTTTTCTTTCAAGTTCCACAGGTTATCTTTTGTCTACTACATGTTGTATTTCATTATATTCTAGTTGTACTTCATATGCTTCTAGTTGTATTTCATCTTCTTCTAGTAATCTTTCACCTTGTACTGGTTGTCTTTCTGGTACTACTAATTGGCTTTTATGGTCTACAACAGGTCGTATTTGTAGTTTATCTAATTGTCGTTCATGTTCAACTTATTTGTTTTGATCTATTACATGTTGTATTTCATCTTCTTCTAGTTGTATTTTATTTTCTACTAGTTATTTTTCATATTCTTCTAGTTGTCTTTCACCTTGTACTAGTTGGCTTTCTTGTACTACTAGTTGGCTTTTATCATAGATATGTTGTATTTCATATTCTTCTAGTTGTCTTTCATGTTCTACCTGTTGTTTTCGTCTACCACAGGTTTTATTTCATCTTCTTCTAGTTGTATTTCATTTTCTACTAATTGTTTGTCATGTTCTACTCGTTGCCTTTCGTCTACTACAAGTTATATTTCATATTTTTCAAGTTGTATTTCATCTTCTTCTAGTTGTATTTCATATTATTCTTGTTGTATTTCATCTTCTTCTAGTTGTCTTTCATGTTCTACTTGTTGTTTCGTCTACAACAGGTTGTATTTTACGTTCTTCAAGTTGTATTTCATTTTCTACTAGTTGTCTATAATGTTCTATTTGTTGTATTTCATCTTCTTGTAGTTGTATTTCAAATATTTCTAGTTGTATTTCATATTATTCTAGTTGTATTTTCTCTTATTCTAATTGTCTTTCACCTAGTACTGGTTGTCTTTCTTCTCCTACTAGTTGGCTTTTATCGTGTACTACATGTTGTATTTCATCTTCTTCTAGTTGTAATTCATGTTCAACTTGTTGTTTTGTCTATTACATGTTGTATTTCATTTTCTTCTAGTTGTATTTCATTTTCTTCTAGTTTTATTTCATCTTCTTCTAGTAGTCTTTCACCTTGTATTGGTTGTCTTTCTTGTACTACAAGTTGGCTTTAATCGTATACTACATGTTGTATTTCATCTTCTTCTATTTGTCTTTCATTTTCTACTAATTGTCTGTCATGTTCTACTTATTGCCTTTCGTCTACTACGGGTTACATTTCATCTTATTCTGGTTGTATTTCATATTATTTTAGTTATTTTTCATAATATTCTAGTTGTTTTTCATCTTCGAATAGTTGTCTTTCACCTTGTAATGGTTGCCATTCTTTTACTACTAGTTGGCTTTTATCATCTACTATATGTTGTATTTCATCTTCTTACAGTTGTCTTTCACGTTTTACCTGTTGTTTTCATTTAGTACTGGTTGTATTTCATCTTCTTCGAGTTATATTTCATTTTCTACTAGTTCTAGTAATGTTCTACTCGATGTCTTTCGTCTACTACAGGTTGTATTTCATCTTCTTCTAGCTGTATTTCATATTATCATAGTTGTAATCTTCTTATAGTTGTCTTTCACCTTATACTAGTTGTCTTTCTTGTTCTACTAGTTGGCTTTTATCGTCTACTACATGTTGTATTTCATCTTCTTCTAGTTGTACTTAATATTCTTCATGTTGTATTTCATCATTTTCTAATAGTCTTTCATCTTGTACTGGTTGTCTTTCATGTTCTACTAGTAGGCTTTTGTCGTCTACTACGTGTTGTATTTCATCTTCTTCTACTTGTATTTCATGTTGTTTCGTCCATTACATGTTGTATTTCATCTTCTTCTAGTTGTATTTCATTTTCTACTAGTTGTCTTTATTGTTCTACTGGTTGTCTTTCATCTAATACAAGTTGTATTTCATCATATTCTTGTTGTACTTCATATTATTCTAGTTGTATTTCATCTTCTTGTAGTAGTTTTTCACCTTGTGTTGGTTGTCTTTCTTGTAGTACTTGTTGGCTTTTATCGTCTACTATATGTTGTCTTTCATCTTCTTCTAGTTGTCTTTCATGTTCTACTTGTTGTTTTCGTCTACTCCAGGTTGTATTTCTTCTTCTTCGAGTTGTATTTCATTTTCTATTGGTTGTGTTTAGGTTTTAGTGGTTGTCTTTCATCTGCTACAAGTTATATTTCGTCAACTTCTAGTTGTGCAACATGTTATCCTAGTTGTATTTCATCTTCTTCTAGTAGTCTTTCATCTTGTAGTGGTTGTGTTTCTTGTACTATATGTTGGCCTATATCATCTACTATATGTTGTATTTCATCTTCTTCTAGTTGTCGTTCATGTTCTACCTGTTGTTTTCGTCTACTACAGGTTGTATTTCATCTTCTTCGAGTTGTATTTCATTTTCTACTAGTTGTCTGTCATGTTCTACTGGTTGTCTTTCGTCTACTACAGGTTGTATTTCATCTTCTTCTAGTTGTATTTCATCTTATTCTAGTTGTATTTCATATTATTCTAGTTGTATTTCATCTTTTTCTAGTTGTCTTTCACCTTGTACTGGTCGTCTTTCTTGTACTACTAGTTGGCTTTTATCATCTACTACATGTTGTATTTCATTTTATTCTAGTTGTATTTGAAGTTCTATTTGCTGTTTAGGCTATTACAGTATTTCATTTTTTCTAGTTGTATTTCATTTTCTAATGGTTTTCTTTCAAGTTCCACAGGTTATCTTTCGTCTACTACATGTTGTATTTCATTATATTCTAGTTGTACTTCATATCCTTCTAGTTGTATTTCATCTTCTTCTAGTAGTCTTTAACCTTGTAGTGGTTGTCTTTCTAGTACTACTAGTTGGCTTTTATCGTCTACTACATGTCGTATTTCATGTTTATCTAGTTGTCTTTCATGTTCTAGTTGGTTGTTTTGATCTATTACCTATTGTATTTCATCTTTTTCAAGTTTTATTTCATTTTCTGCTAGTTGTTTTTCATATTCTTCTAGTTGTCTTTCACCTTATACTACTAGTAGGCTTTTATGATATACTATATGTTGTATTTCATCTTCTTCTAATTGTCTTTCATGTTCTACCTGTTGTTTTCGTCTACCACAGGTTGTATTTCATCTTCTTCTAGTTGTATTTCATTTTCTACTAATTGTCTGTCTTGTTCTATTCGTTGTCTTTCATCTACTACAAGTTGTATTTCATTTTCTCCTAGTTGTATTTCATCTTCTTCTAGTTGTATTTCATATTTTATAGTTGTGTTTCATCTTCTTCTAATTGTCTTTCAAGTTCTACTTGTTGTTTCATCTACAATAGCTTGTATTTTATGTTCTTCGAGTTGTATTTCATTTTCTACTAGTTGTCTATAATGTTCTATTGGTTATCTTTCATCTGCTACAAGTTGAATTTCATCTTGTTGTAGTTGTATTTCATCTTCTTGTAGTTGTATTTCATATTATTCTAGTTGTCTTTCACCTTGTACTGATTGTTTTTCTTGTTCTACTAGTTGGCTTTTATTGTCTACTACATGTTGTATTTCATCTTCTCTAGTTGTATTTCATGTTCTAGTTGTTGTTTCGTCTATTACATGTTGTATTTAATTTTTTTCTAGTTGTATTTCATTTTCTACTGGTTGTCTTTCATGTTCTACTGGTTGTCCTTCGTCTACTATTAATTTTATTTCATTATATTCTAGTTGTACTTTGTATTCTTCTAGTTTTATTTCATCTTCTTCTAGTTGGCTTTCACCTTGTATTGGTTGTCTTTCTTGTACTACTAGTTGGTTTTAATTGTGTACTACTTGTTGTATTTCATCTTCTTCTATTTGTCTTTCATTTTCTACTAATTGTCTGTCATGTTATACTTATTGTCTTTCGTCTACTACAGGTTGCATTTCATCTTATTGTAGTTGTATTTCATATTATTTTAGTTATATTTCATATTATTCTAGTTGTTTTTCATCTTCGACTAGTTGTCTTTCACCTTTTAATGGTAGTAATTCTTGTACTACTAGTTCGCTTTTATCATCTACTATATGTTGTATTTCATGTTTTACCTGTTGTTTTCGTCAAGTACAGGTTGTATTTCATCTTCTTCGAGTTGTATTTTATTTTCTACTAGTTCTAGTCATGTTGTACTAGATGTCTTTCGTCCACTACAGGTTGTATTTTATCTTCTTCTAGCTGTATTTCATATTATTATAGTTGTATTTCATATTATTCTACTTGTATTTCCTTTTCTTATAGTTGTGTTTGACCTTGTACTAGTTGTCTTTCTTGTTCTACTAGTTGGCTTTTATCGTCTACTACATGTTGTATTTCATCTTCTTCTAGTTGTACTTCATATTTTTCATGTTGTATTTCATCTTTTTCTAGTAGTCTTTTATCTTGTACTGGTTGTCTTTCATGTTCTACTAGTAGGCTTTTATCGTCTACTACATGTTGTATTTCATCTTCTTCTACTTGTATTTCATGTTCTACTTGTTGTTTCGTCTATTACATGTTGTATTTCATCTTTTTCTAGTTGTATTTCATTTTCTACTAGTTGTCTTTCTTGTTCTACTAGTTGTCTTTCATCTAATACAAGTTGTATTTCATCATATTCTTGTTGTACTTCATATTATTCTAGTTGTATTTCGTCTTCTTCTAGTAGTTTTTCACCTTGTACTGGTTTTCTTTCTTGTACTACTTGTTGGCTTTTATCGTCTACTATATGTTGTCTTTCACCTTCTTCTAGTTGTTTTTCATGTTCTACTTTTTGTTTCGTATACTACAGGTTGTATTTCGTGTTCTTCTAGTTGTATTTCATTTTCTACTGGTTGTGTTTAGGGTTCTAGTGGTTGTCTTTCATCTGCTACAAGTTATATTTCATCAACTTCTAGTTGTACTACATATTATTCTAGTTATATTTCATCTTCTTCTAGTAGTCTTTCACATTGTAATATAGTCTTTCTTGAACATCAAGTTGGCTTTTATCATCTACTATATGTTGTATTTCATCTTGTTCTAGTTATCATTAATGTTCTACCTGTTGTATTCGTCTACTACATGTTGTATTTAATCTTCTTTGAGTTGTATTGCATTTTCTACTAGTTGTTTGTCATGTTCTACCGGTTGTCTTTCATCTACTATAGTTATATTTCATCTTCTTCTAGTTGTATCTTCTTCTAGTTGTATTTCATATTATTTTAGTTGTATTTCATCATCTTCTAGTTGTTTTTCATGTTCTACTTGTTTTTTTGTCTACTACAGGTTGTATTTCATGTTCTTCTAGTTGTATTTTATTTTCTACTGGTTCTCTTTAATGTTCTATTGGTTGTCTTTCATCTACTACAAGTTGTATTTCATCATCTTATAGTTGTACTACATATTCTTCAAGTTGTATTTCATCTTCTTCTAATAGTCTTTCACCTTGTACTAGTTGTCTTTTTTGTTCTACTAGTTGGCTTTTATCATCTACTACAAGTTGCATTTCATCTTCTTCTTGTTGTCTTTCGTGTTCTACTTGTCGTTTCGTATACTACAAGTTGTATTTTATTTTCTTATAGTTGTGTTTCATTCTCTACTGGTTAGTTTTCATGTTCTACTGTCTTTCGTCTACTACAGGATGTATTTCATCATCTTCTAGTTGTACTACATATTTTTCAAGTTGTATTTCATATTATTCTAGTAGTTTTTCACCTTGTACTGGTTATCTTTCTTGTACTACTTGTTGGCTTTTATCGTCTACTATATGTTGTATTTCTTTTTCTTCAAGTTGTCTTTTTCATGTTTTACTTGTTGTTTCGTTTACTACAGGTTGTATTTCATTTTTTCTGGTTGTGTTTCATGTTGTACTGGTTGTCTTTCGTCTACTACAAGTTGTATTTCATTATATTCTAGTTGTACTTCATAGTCTTCTAGTTGAATTTCATCTTCTTCAAGTAGTCTTTCTCCTTGTTCTGGTTGTCTTTCTTGTACTACTAGTTGGCTTTTATCGTCTACTATATATTGTATTTCTTCTTCTATATTGTAATGGATTTCTTTCTTGTACTACTAGTTGGCTTCTATCATCTACTATATGTTGTATTTCATCTTCTTCTAATTATCTTTTATGTTTTACCTGTTGGCTTTTAGATCAAAATCCGAATTATGATCGGACGGTGCAGATCTAAACAGATATGTCTTGTTAGCTCTAGGATATGAATTCCGAGTGATACTATGGTATGCTATGTACAGAGCAGATCGGTTAATTGATATTTCCGTTTTTAAAATTTAAATATTAAATCTGAATTGCTAAACATGTTAAACAATTTATTAGAAGACTATATTTCATATTTTTAGAATTTTTTTTAATTTTTTTTAAAGAAGTAGAAAATAACTACTTTTGAATGTTTCAGAATCTTTACATCAAGTGATATTCTATCTATCTAAAAAATTAGCAAAAAAATTCAAAAAAAAATAATTTGATATTTAAATATATTTTCATATGAGATCATATTCAATGATTTTTTGTTTCAACTTTCAAAATTAAAATATTAATCTATTGTATGGACTGATCTGCATAGACATAATGCCTTAGTCTCACTCCGATTCAATTATAACAGATAATTCCTCTTGCAAAATACTTTGCAACTTCCCAAAAAATAACTCATTTGGGTCCCAACAAATTTAAAGTTTGTAATACTCTCATATTCTCATGTTATACTGGTAAAGAAATAAAATAGTACCTTCTTGCCATTAAAAAAATAGAAGGTACATGACGCTCAAGTTTTTATTGTTTGGAATCCAAAATTTCAAATTTGCTATTGGCATTTACCCCTTATTTTCAAAATTTCAAGTTTGATAGGACCTCCCTATAGACAAATTTAAGTTCATCTTTATTTTATATGCATCAAAATTGATACTCCATAAAAGTAATTGAGTTTCAATACTTATTTTCAATAATTGAATCAATAATTTATTATTGTCAAATTTAACAATATGACTGAAAATTATTTATAATTTTAATAATAATTTCACAATGTGTAGGGGTACTGTACCAAATTTAATGCCCAAAATTTTATTTTATTAAGTAATCATCTATAAATTTTCGATATTTTTTTATGTTGCATTCTATCTGATGTATTTCATTCGATTTAAAAATTAAATTCTTTCTCCAACACATAGTTTGTTTTTTAAGACGAAATTAAAAAAATAATGCTAGTTAAAAATATAGTACGAAAGGCAAAATGAGAAACGAATTTTATGTTAATTCTTGTTATTTCCTTGAGATTTTAAAAATCTTATTTAGCTTCAATTGACGTCTATCTCTTATGCTTTATACGAATTAACTATCTGAAAATTTTATGCATTGGCATATACATGTCATCTGTTTGCAAACAGGGAAGTTATCTAAAAAAAAAAAGTTATATGAAAGACAACACATGGAGTCTTGTGTTATTTATCCAATGGGAAAAAAACTCGACTTGAATCCTTGAACAATGTTCTTTTATTTATCCAATGAGAAAAAAACATATGACAGTAAATTAATGATACAAAGCACACATACAAGAAACATGCACTGGAGTGGCTATATAATTGTTGAAAATCATTGAAGGGACATGTTGGCATAAATTACGGACCAAATTAGCCTTGGAATCATCCACTCCTATCCACTCCAAATTAGCCTTGCATTTCTATATCTGCTTTGCCTCAAACTTTCCACATAGAGTTAGTGAAGAGGTTCATGACAGACAAAAATATCCTTTATATCCTACTTCAAAATATCAACATCCTTTCCCTTCCTTCTTACCTTGCGAAATTGCGTATACACATCTGGCAAATCTCTTTATGTGCATATACCTAATTAAGGAACACTGGATATTTTTAATTTAAAAAATAAAGTAAAATACAAGCATGGTTCTAAGTTCTAACATATGGCAACATTGATCTCCCATTTTATTACCAAAGTTTGAAGATTCTGATTTTGGTCCCTAAACATTTTTTACTTTTTGCTGTCTAACAATTTTGTCACTTGTTTAACTGAAGAGTGATTAACTTAAAGACCAAAAATTGAAATCATTAACAATTTGAGGATCAAATGTGTAATCAATGAAAAAAAAACGAAAATCAGAGATCAAATTTGAAATTTTAGGGGTCAATAGAGAGAGAGAGAGAGAGAGAGAGAGAGCTACTTAACGAAAATCTAGATCTTTACTTAAGAGCTTCTTTTTAAGGTCACTAACACATTCTATCAAAAACTTGGCCCTCAATGCTGCACAAAATTTAAACAAGGAAATTAATTTAATCAAATAGATAGAATATAACATTTGTAAATTGCATGAACCTTCTTTCAGTTTGTCCATTTTGTTAATTTTCCATTAATACTTACATCAGGGAAAAAAATAAAATCATGTTTAATTTTCCTACAGTGCATAGGTGGCAAACAGGTAGATTGCTCCAAGTTTTTTTTTTCTTTTTTGTCTCTAAATAACTTTTGGTCTCTTCAGTTTATATGATTTTAGACATTTCTGCATCCAGTCAATTAGGTACATACAAATTTGTAGCCTAAAACTGATTGTCCATTTAGCTTTTGTTAAAAATTACCTGATCAGCAATTGCAATATTTTGGAAGGCTTTTACAGGGATGTAAAAAGAAATTGGGGGTGAATTGCAAAGATATTTCTCAAAAGGTAATATGCATATCATAGATCGACCTGTGCTATGGATCCATATCTCTATTTTTAAAGTTCAAACAGCCGATCTGAACCGTTCAAAATGAGCTTCATATGAAAATGTACTTGCAAACCAAATTTTATGTTTTTTAGAATTTGTTACTATTTTTTTAGATAGGTAGAAAATCACTTGATTTGAAAATAATGGACCATCCAAAAGCACCTACTTTCTACCTATCTAAAAAAATAGTAAACAAATTCTAAAAAATATAAAATTTGGTATACAAGTACATTTTGTTATGAAGATTATGTTTAACGGTTTGGATCGACAGTTTGAACTTTAAAAATAGAGATATAGAATCATAGCACAGGTCGATCCGTAATATGCATATTACCATAGCCTCACTCTTTTCCAAATTAGCATGCAACTAAGACATTTAATGAAGGGCAACTTACTGTGAAAATGAGGGTAAATATTTTAACAGAGCAGTTTTCACTTCATGCAGCGCACGAACCATATGCACCTCTGTTTTTATTCTATAGTCTGTGCCTTGCATGAAGCCAAAACTACTCTGTTAAAATATTTACCCAAAATTGAGCATATATTACCTTGACCTCATATTGTAGCAACTCAAATCAACCATAAACTGTAATTACAAAGCAATAATTTAGAAGAATATTTCAGGATACCTGCAGTCTTTGGAAATCCGAAATAATGCGTGGTGCCGAACAAGCATGGGTCCACACAACACACTGGAAGCACGAATTCCGATGCAGCCCAACCTCTGATTAGTGCCTCATTATGATTGCCATCACCATAACCACGCCTCCTCAGGAAATGCAGCTTTGACCTTTGACTGTTTTAAATTTTGGACGATTCAACGATATCATCTCAGGTAACAAATATTATTTATGTTTACATCTGGACCGTTAAGTCAGAATTCGCACAAATATAAACTATAAAGTTCTTGTATTTTAACTCATGTCAAATTTGTCCGGATTATGATCGGACGGCAGGGATTTATTAATTGTCAAATTTAACAATATGAATGAAAATATTATTCACAATGTGTAGGGGTATACAAAATTTAATGTCCAAAATATTATTATTTTATTAAGGAATCACCATACAATTTTCGATATATTTTTTAATTATGATGCATTCTATCTAATGTATTTCATTCGATTTATAAATGTAATTCTTTCTTCAATACACACTTGTTATTTCCTTACGATTTTAAAATTCTTATTTGTTTTCTCAATTTCGTTCTAAAAATGATATAATTAATAACAAAAAGATAAAAAGTTTCATAATATAATAGGCACAATTCCATGTATCTCTTAGCTCAGTTAGCAACTTTTTAAAGAAAAATAAGAAATACTTGTTTGACAACGAGTACAATGATCTACAATTAGAGACCTTGAATGGTTCTCCAATATTTATTAATTTCTGAAAATTTTAGTGGAATTTTAATGGTAAACAACGAGAAAGGACTGAGAAAAAAGGAACAAAAATAAGAAAATCATGTTTAATTTTCCTACAGTGCATAGGTGTAAATAACTAATTGGTCTCTTCAGTTTATATGATTTAGACATTTCTGCATCCAGTCAATTAGGTACATATCAACTGTAAATGCTGAATTTTTATTATCAGTTCTGATTTTACAAGTGATTTACATGGGGTATTTATAAGGTGGCTTCAACGGTATTATTAACGTTCCTATTTCTATAAAGTAGAAATATGGCAGAGTTGCTTTTTTTACAGAAAATAATAGCTCCCTATTTCTATTTAATTTTGGGCTAATGATAAAAAGGTCATATGACTTTCAGGCCCATAATTCTAAACCAATTTTATTCCTCATCGGTAATTACTGAACAATTTAGCAACAAACAACATTTGAGGCTATGTACCTCCAGTCTTTGGGAATCGTCCGCAATAATGCGTGGTACCGAACAAGTGTGGGTCCACACAATACACTAGAAGCACGAATTCTGATGCAGACCAACCTGTTATCAGTGCCTCATTATCAATTACACGTAGATCATTTCTGAACCATACTATCACCACCCCATTACCATTCCCATTGCCATTTTTCTTCAAATAGGGATTTAGATACCTCTTACACTACTACAAAAAAAGAGATTGCATACAGACATAAATGGAAGAGCTACACGGATTTCCTACCGTGTTTAAATCGAGGGTGTACGAATAGGTCAATAACTACACATGGACATTTGCCCGTGTGCAATTATAACGATTTCTACACGGATTACTTTATAAACAGCCGTGTACAAAGACCTGCCTGTGTCGCTCTCCATGTTACCGAGCTACACGGATATTACCTAAATAATCGTGTACAATTCTTTTTATACACGGACATTTAACTAAATATCCGTGTAGCTCTCCTCTTTCTACACGGACATTTAACTAAATATCCGTGTAGCTCTCCTCTTTCTACACGGATTTTTAACTAAATATCCGTGTAGCTCTTTGAACTATCATACACGGACTTTAGTTAAATATCCGTGTAGAATTAACTAAATTTTTTTTTTGTATTCGCGCGCGATTATTTTTGAAATTACTCTTCTTACACGGATTTTTGTTAAATATCCGTGTAGGATTGTCTTATAATTTTATTTTTAGTTTTTTTTTTTTTTGGCTAGCCTCCTGTTTTGCTAGCCAGTATTTAAATTTTTCAGATAGCAATTTAAAATTCATGTACATGAAATTATACAAAATTATACAAAATTATACAAATTCATATTTAGCATTACAAAATTATACAAATTCATATTTAGCATTACAAAATTATACAAAATTACACAAATCCATATTTATCATTACAAAATTCTAACCGAAACCATAAAAGCATAAAATTCTAATATCAACATATATAACAAAAAAACATAAAAGCATGAAAGCATCAACATATATAACAAAAGAAAGCATAAAGGCATCAACATATATAGACATTGTCTTTTGTACATATACAATCCCATGTGAACCATATAACATATACTCTTCAAGATCCAATACAATGTTTGTAGATCAAGTTATGTCCTTACCACTTAGTAACCATGTGTATTAGACCAAAATTTCATACAAACTAGTTGTCTTTTGGGCTATGATCTAGTTTGGACCAAAATTTCATACAAACTAGTTGTATTAGATCCAACATATGAAAAAGGAGAGTGCCCATGTGATCCATGACATGATCCCTCTTTGTTAAAGGTCTCCAACATATTGCATCTCCAATAAAAAATACATTTTATCAACATATGTGCATGCATGCATAATAGAGAATAAAAATTCTCCTTTAAATTCAATTTTTTTTCAAATTTCAATTTTTTTTCAAACGTGACAGAAATATAGAGAGGAGAAAATAAAAACTAACCTTAGAAATATAGAGAGGAGAAAAGAAATATATATATATATATATATATATATATATATATATATATATACTAACCTTAGAAATATAGAGAGGAGAAAATAAAAATTTCAAAGATCTCTGATCCCAGTTGCTAGCCTTTGTAGAAATCAGATCAACATTCAATACAGAGAGAGCAAGAGAGAGACAGTATAAAAAACTTGTCAAAACGGCGCTGGAAGGAGAAGGCCTTTTATACTAATTAAAACCCTACACAGCCTTTTATACACGGATTTATACTTATTAATCCGTGTAGCTCTCCAAATAATCAGACACGGCTATTTATAATAAAATCCGTGTACATTTCTACCATTTCTACACGGATATATTATCAAAAATCCGTGTATATATTCCTACACGGATATTTAACAAAAATCCGTGTAGCTCTCTCAATTTTTTCCACACGGTCTTCTTTGCACACGGATTTTTGATCCCTGATAAACCGTGTAGCTCTCTCAAACAATTCTACACTGATTCTTAACTAAATGTCCGTGTATAATTCTCGCAGATTTTTTGGGCTTTCAAAAATTCATATTTGGTACACGGTTTTTATATAAGATAGGGAAAACCGTGTACAATGTGCAGTGTAGAATTACCATTTTTGTAGTAGTGTTAAACGCCTCCTCTGATGCAATTGAGACCTCTTCGGGGGTAATTTCGGGTACCATGTAGTTTTTCCGGGATGAACTACTCATGGTTAGCTGAAATTTTTATACATAAGAAAATAAAAATAAAAAGTATTAAAAATAGGAAATATTGTGTGGAAATTTGAAAAATGAAAAGGCAGTAGAGGGCCATGACGTCCATACCGGACGCCATTGCACACTCAAGACTGTGGAAAAAGACGAAAAAAAAAAATCTAATGTGAAACGCCATGGCTCAACCCAACCTGGAAAAAAGAAAAATAAAATAAAAACTAGGCCGCCATGGCTCAGCCCAATCCTAGGCCTCCGAAAAATTGAGAAATAATAAAATGTCATATGACGTTTTGAGTCTTGCTCCTTGCCAAAAAGAAAGGGCGTTTTGAGCCTTGCTCTTATATTTTGGTCAATGAGGGGCATTTGATTCTTTGTTTGAAGTTTTCATTGTGAAATTGAAAATTCTGGTGGTAGCAAAAAATCATAACACTGTTGTTTGTCAAACCCTTGATCAGCTATCTCTATATTGAACAAGGTTCTAAATAGCGTTTATAGCATCGTAGCGGGAAGGCTAAAAAAAAAGCTATAGCGAATAGCGTCGCTATAGCGGAAGCTATTCCAAATAGCGTTTTTTTTTTACATTTCGTATATTCAATATTTGTACTAAATATCAACATTATCTAAAGTCTCATAGAACAATAAATAACACCAAAGTAATTAAGAAATTATAATATTCATATTGAACCCGTACAAAGTCCAAATTGCGGTTCAAAATATCCATAGTAATATCATAAACTATCGATTTTTCCTATTAAAAAATCTTAAGCATCATGATTCATGACATATTCTAATTTTTTTTCTATTCAAATTTTAATTTCGGTTTGGGCTTTTTTTCTATTCAAATTTCAATTTATATTCCCAATTTCAAATTGATTTATCTGTAGCAAGTAGCAACAAATTCAATTTCAGTTTGAGATTTTTTTTACCTTTATTTAAAACCCATATAAATTGCTTAAAAAAAAAACCCATATTGTATAGCGCAAATAGCGCAAATAGCGGACCGCTATAGCGGCCGTAGCGCAAATAGCGCATTTTGATGTCATAGCGTAGCGTTTGGGGTCCAAAAATGCTATAGCGCGCTATTTAAAACACTGATATTGAATGATCTATAATATATAATTTTTTATGTTGTTTAGGAATCCCATGTTTTTGGATATGCCTGTCTATATTGAATGTGCAATTTTTTTTTTACGTGGGTTGGGTAGAGCCATGGCGGTCCAGTTTTAATTTTTTTTTTTTCAAGTTGGGCTGAGCCATGGTGTTCCATATTATATTATTTTTTTCCACGGTTTTGAGTGTGCCATGACCTCCTACTGCCTTCTTATTTTTCAAATTCCCACACCATATTTTGTATTTTTAATATATTTTTTTTTATTTCTTATGTATAAAAATTTCGGCATGGTTAGACTTAGACCGGGATTGAAGGAATTGAATTGAGTGTGTTTGGGGGAGAGAGAGATTGTGAAAGGGTGAGAGAAGGGACATGGAGTAGACGTGGCATTGCTGTTTATCTTTAGAAATTTTCGAGGGATGAGAGAGAGAGCTGTCATTGTTGGAAAAGGAGGGAACAGCTGAGAGTGGTGCCACGTGGCAATGGCAATGGAGCATGAAGTCTGTCTGGTGCGGTTTGACCTTTGTTTTAAATTTTGGATGATTCAACGATATCATCTCTGGTAACATAGAGTTAGGGCTGATTAATGAGCGAGCATGAGCGAGTTAGGGCATGCTCATGTTCGGCTCATTAGCTTAATGAGGGAGTTGTTAATGAGCGAGTTAGAGCGAGTTGTTAATGAGCGAGTTGTTAATGAACATACTGTTAATGAGCGAGTTGCTTAGTTATGAGATTTTGCAGCCGCGCCGAAAACTTTCCAAAATTTTCAGCTAAAAGTTCAAAACCAAATAATATTCATTATTATTCACTTCTGTTCAAGGCTTCAAGCTATAGTAGCTGGGTTTGGGCTTGTAGTTAATCTGTTAATGGATATTACGGATGGTTCTGGAGCCTGCTTTTTTTAGCCAGCGATCCTATGGCATGCATGCTTCAAACTTGCTTCTTGGGCCATTCCAAAAAAAAGAATCAAGGGATTAAATGTGACAGGATTTATGTAACTCAATTCTTAATGAGCTAATGAGCGAGTTATGAGCAAGTTGGGGTATGCTCATGCTCGGCTCATTAAGTAAATGAGCGAGTTGTTAATGAGCGAGTTATAACGAGTTGTTAATGAGCATTTAGCGAGCGAGTTATGAGCGATTTACTCACCCCTACATAGAGTAGAATTAGGGTGTTCCTAAGCTCACCAAGCCCTACGTGAGCTCGACTCTAAAACCTATCGAATTGACTTCAAACGATATTTTCAAACTGTTAGATATTCAATCTATATTAAAATGTACTTGGAGACTAAATTTTACATTTTTAAGAATTTTTTTACTATTTAATAAGATGGTTTGAAAATCGCTGTTTTTATTAAAATTCTGCACCATTGAAAAAACAGTGATTTTCAAACCATCTTAATAAATAGTAAAAAATTCCAAAAAATGTAAAATTTGGTCTCCAAGCACATTTTAATATAGATTGAACATCTAACGGTTTGAAATGTCGTTTGAAGTCAATTCGATAGGTTTTAGAGTCGAGCTCACGGAAGGGCTTGGTGAGCTTAGGAACACCCTAGTTCTACTCGGTAACATATATTGTTTTTGTTTACATCTGGACCGTTAAGTCAAAATTCGTACAAATATTAAAGGAGTTTTTGTATTTTAACTCATGTCAGATTTGTCTGGATTATGATCGGACGGCAGGGATGTATTAATTGTCAAATTTAATAATATGACTTAAAATTATATGGGAGGGCCTAGCTTTCCCCCATCATTCATCCCCCATATTTCCTCCAACTGAAAATAAGTAGGAGACCACAATATTACAGTTAATAACTGCTGGAATTAGTAGGGGACCACAACTGCCTTCACAGCATTACCGGCGGACATATTGCGCAAAAGTATTCACACTTAACCCAGGTAGTATTCATCCATGTAAATAAAAATACTATTATATAAGGAAACATTACCACCCATCTTTTACACGTTTTTAAAAGTGATTTTTTTTCCTACGTTCACTCTAACTAATATTTTTGTCGATCTGTGCGGAATTTTTCAAATCTAAAACCACGAAAGTCTTCTACACAATTTTCTCTTTCAAATGAGATCCATGATGACATACTTTCGAGGTGTCCGTTACGCAAGTATTCACACCTCGTACGCAAGTATTTATCTCTCATTGAACAAGTATTCATCATCGTCGTGTAAGTGTAAAGAGTACATGAATGTTTGATGGGACCGTACAACCGCGACTTCAGATAAGTAGGGGACCACAGTAATATGCAGAGATAAGTGGTGGAATTAGTAGGGGACGATTTGCGAAAAAGTATTCACACTTAACACGAGTTGTATTCATCCATATAAATGAAAGTACTCATCTTTGAGAAAGAATTATATATGGAAATATTACGATATTAAGAGCATTAATTACGCAAAGATAATAGGGTACCATAACTGCCGTCCACTAAAAACAAAAGAAAACACGTAATTAAGTAGGGGGACCGCACAACCGTCATCACCAACTACCGTGGGGACCGCATAACCGTCACCGCAAGTGGAAATAACATCAAGTATTCATCTATAATATATGAAGTATTCACATGTAATACATCAAGTATTCACCCTGATATATCAAGTATTTTTAAAAAAAACTGGACATATCACACCTATCTTTTACACGTTTTTAGAGGTGATTTTTTTTTTCTTCGTTCAATCTAACTAATATTTTTTTTCTAACGATCTGTGAGAAATTTTGCAAATCTAAAATCACGAACGTCTTCTACATAATTTTCTCTTTAAAATGAGATCCATGATGACATACTTTCGAGTTATCCGTTGCACAAGTATTCACCCTCGTCATGCAAGTATTCATCTATCATTGAACAAGTATTCATCCTCGTCGTGTGAGGCGGAGGCGGAGGCAGAGGCGGAGAAGGAGAGGCGGAGGTGGGAGGCGGAGGCGGAGAGGGAGAGGCGAAGGTGGGAGAGGCGGGCGGAGGCGAAGGTGGAAGGGGGAGGCGGAGGTGGAAGAGGAAGAGGGAGGGAGAGAGGAAAGAAATAGAAGGAGAAAATCTACTAATTAATTTGTAGGGACCACTAGTTAGTTAGAATTGATTATTATAGTTAGAAAATGAAGTTAGTTAGTTGGAGGAAAAATGGAAGAAAGAAATCAAGGGGTAACATATAATTATCCAAATTATATATAATTTTTAATAATAATTATTCACAATGTGTAGGGGTATACAGAGTGATGCTACGATTTGAACTTTCAAAATGGAGACATGAGCGGGAAGTAAAACACCCTCTTTACTTTCCAAAGCATGATAGCCTACCCCGGGCTATACCAAATATAGTGTCCAAAATATTATTATTTTATTAAGTAATCATCTATAAAATTTTCGATATATTTTTTTAGGTTGCATTCTAGCTATCTTTGTATTTCATTTGATTTAAAAATTAAATTCTTTCTCCAATACATAGTTTAATTTTTAAGACGAAATTAAGAAAAAATCCTAATTCAACATATAGTATGAAAGGCAAAATGAGAAGCGGATTTTATGCTTATTTTTGTTATTTCCTTGAGATTTTAAAGATCTTGTTATTTCCTTGAGATTTCATTCTAAAAAAGATATATTTAATAACAACAAGATAAAAAGTTTCATAATATAATAGGCACAAATCAATTCCATGTATCTCTTAGCTCAGTTAGCAACTTTTTAAAAAATATTAGGAAATACTTATTTGACCACGACTACAATGAATTGTGACCTTGAATGGTTCTCCAATATTATTAGGAAATTTTAGGAAATTTTAGTGGACTGAGAAAGGACTGAGAAAAAAGGAATAAAAATAAAACGCAGTTCAGTTCCGCAAACTTTGCAGAACAGCCCATGAAATACCTTCAATTTTTTTAAATTAATATGGGTTGGGATCAAGTCACCCAACACATTTCAAACCCATGATCTCGATCCTATATAGAAGTCATGTGCTTTTGCCACATAATATACCTTCAATTTTGCTTCAGTTGACATCTATCTCTTATACTTTATACAAATTATCTGAAATTTTTAATGTTATATATATACCATCAGTTTGCCAATAGGAAAGTTATTCACTCAAAATAATTATATGGAAAGACACCACAAGGAGCGTTGTGTTACGTACTACTTTAAAAAACTCAATTTGAATCGTCCAACAATGTTCTTTTATTTATCTAAAGGGAAAAATACATATGACTGTAAATTAATGATACAAAGCACAAATACAAGAAACATAAGAGAAGACAATGACAAATACTAAGTACTAAAGCAAAAACTGCCGTCGAAATTAATTGAAGGGACATGTTGGCATAAATTGCGGACCAAATTAGCCTTGACATTGTCCTCTAGTCGCCACTGCAATTTTCGAAGGTTGGTAAGGTATTGTAGCCCTTGAGGCACACCCAATCTATCACATTCATCAATCGTGAGTACTTTAAGATTGGGCATTGCACCCTCCTCTATCTCCCATTCCTCCATTGATAAGTGTTTAAGCTCCAAAACTCGTAACTGGCTAAAGCCTCCAGAGGAACAGGTCATTTTTCGACTTTCGAATGCTCCATCAAGGATGAGAACCTTAAGGTAGCGTAGCTTCTCCAATACTGGCATTATATCATGCTGGAACTTGTAATCTTTAATACGGAGATAAATGAGGTGACAGGGGAGCATATCCTCATGAAGGGTCAATTTAGTGGACCCAAAGTAATAAAGTCTGAGTAATTGTAAATGGTTATAAAATGGGAAACCTCTCATGTCAAGTATGTTCAGCACACTATCATCATGCCTTATATCGAGATTAGTTAGGTGTTCTAATGTGGATAGAAAGGTGACAACTGCCTTCCATGGAGATGATTGGGCATCTAATTCTAATGAACGTAAATTGGGTGTTTGAGGTAACTCTATCTCCCATGATTGTGTGGCCCTCACGTGACGAATTGCTTGCAAATTTGTTAATTTTGCTGATCCTGGGAGTTCCACACAATTGTTGTTATAGACATGCCTCAGTGTCTCGATATTCCATGCACTCTTAGGAAACTCAAAGGATCCGCCATTAATTGTTGATAGCCTCCAGATATCAAGGGTCTGCAGAAATTTCATTCTCCCTATCACTTTCTCAAAGAATTCTTGATCACGGTTGTCACTTAGCCTCCCTTCAAGACTCAGATATCTTAACTGAGTCAATCCCTCAAACATCCCCAACTCTATTATGTTCCCCAATCTACCTCCAATATTGCTTACCACTTTGAGAAGTCTTTGCTTTGAACAATTCGGCATGCTCCCCTCATAAAAGCACAAAAGAGTGTGGAGGTTTGGGCTCATTATAAGTTGATCACAATTTGGATTGTGAATTGCCACACGGCGTGCCCCACTCAAGCTCATTTTATCTTTTGATTTTGAATACACTAGGAGAAAGTTTTCTTCCTTGGCTTTTTGGAGAGCAAGATCTCGTAGAAGATCGTGTATGCGTACATGTCCGATGGAACCATCATGCCATCTACCAGATACTTGAACCAAGCTCCTAGCATAAAATGAGAAAAAAAAATTAAGTACAATGATTACAAATATCATAAAGAAAATAGTTAGTATTAAAACAATTTAGTTTAATGTTGTATACATAAGCTATGTATATCATTAAATGTTGATGTAACGTGCTAGTTTAATGTTGTATACATAAGCTGGTTTAAAGAAAGAGAAAAACAGAAAAAGTACTTTGATTTTTTCATACATAGGAGGATCTATATAGTTTTTACCACTGATTCTTCTATGCATGAAAAAATTAAGATGCTACCTATTTACTTTATCTTTATTTTTTGGTGGGATCAGCTCCCGATATTTTTATTAATAACCTAAAAAAAAAGAAAAATATCAAATATAACCTCGGTTTCGATTTTTTTTCAAATATGACCTAACCGCCCCTTGGTGGGGCGGTTCACTCTTCCCACCAAACCGCCCCCCTGTGGGACGGTCAGCCAGTGTATACTGAACCACCCCACTGTGGGGCGGTCCAGTTTTTTTTTTTTTTTAATAGATTTGAGAGACAATATGAATGAAATTTAACAATAAAAATTCGAATTTTGTTTTTAATATTTGTTAGATTACTTCTTTTGTCAAATAGCTAAAATGATTACTTCTTTTTAATATTTGTTGGATTACTTCTTCTTTTTTAAATTCGAATTTTGTTTTTAATATTTTTTTTTAGAGACAAATAGCTAAAATGATGAAATATAACACTAAAAAATCAAAAAAAAATTTCCCTTTGTCAAATTACTTTTTGGATAGCATATTTATACTAAAATACGCTAAATTACTTGAAATTATTTTAATTTATGCTGATTTACACTAAATTACTTGAAATTATGTTAATTTTTTTTAAGAGACAAATAGGTAATATGCTGAAATATAATACTAAAAAATCGAATTTTTTAGTGTAAATATTTGTTTGATTGCTTTTTTGACATATAATTAGCATAGTTATACTAAAATACGCTAAATAACTTGAAATTATGTTAATTTATGCTGAATTACACTAAATTACTTGAAATTACAATAATTATGTACAATTATGCTAAAATACGGTAAATTACGCTAATTTACGTATGAATAGGGCCTATTTTGTGCCGTCTTTCATAAATCATAAAAAAATAGTACCACAGTGGGACGGTTAGGTCATATTTGAAAAAAAAAATTGAAACCGAGGTTATATTTGATATTTTTCTTTTTTTTAGGTTATTAATAAAAATATCGGGATCAGCTCAAACAGAGTGTCATCACGGAAATTGTAGCCTCATGCTTCTCAAAAATCAATGTTTGTTATTACTAATTATATTTCCCAAAATATAATTATGAGACTTAACTTTTAACAAAATAAAAATATCGGTGCTTGGGCCTGCAATTTACCTTTCTATTATTGTTTTTCAATTAAAAAATTTAGTTTAAAGACTATTCAATTAAAACCAGCATGCTACATCAACACGTGTAAATCATTAAATGAAGATGTAATACCTTTGTACCAGATCCTGTAAAAAACTCTCGGCAGTTTCTTCCAATGTTCTATTTTCTTCTTGTGGTACGAAGCCCTCTGCAATCCACATTCGAAGTAATGATGGGGCATTAATATTATAGTCTTCGGGAAGTAATGATGGGGCATTAATATTATAGTCTTCGGGAAATGCGGCAAAGTACAAAAAACACGACTTGAGAGCAAATGGCAAGTCCTCATAGCTAGTGCCTATGATCTCGCTACAATTTTTTCCTTCGACATGCCAACTCATTGTCCGGAACACGCTACTCCAAACAGCATGGCTGCGGTCCTTCTTTGATAAGAAACCACCTAAAACCACCAATGCGAGAGGAAGCCCACCACACTTGTGGACAAATTGATCTAGGATATCAGAAAGATCATCAAAAGAATTTCTATTTAGATCATGATTAAGAAAAGTAGTTTTTAACAAAAGCTCTCGGCTTAACTCCTCCGTTAAGAACCGGAGCTTGTATGGTTCACTTAGGGGATCCATGCTCTTAGGAACATCAGCGAACCTAGTAGTTACAAGTACTCTACTCCCATTTTTTTCATCTAGGAATGCCACATCAATTTGAGTCCATAGATCGATTGTCCAGACATCATCTAGGACTATGAGATACTTTTTACCACTAAGAAATTTGTGAATCTCAGTAAAAATCACTTCTGTTTCATTTGGTAGATCACTCAATTTCATAGAAGGATTAATTAATTGTCGCAATATCTTTCTTGAAACATCAGTTATTTCGAACTTTTCAGAAATAGCTATCCATATGCGAACTCCAAATTGTTCTTTGACATCATTACTGCAGAAATAAAAGATTATATTAGACATTAATATAACCAAAATACGATGATGAAGGACTCGATAAATTTATATACGTGAATATTGAAAAGTGGGTAAATTGAAAATTTTGATTTGCATTGGCGCCAATCTATTGGGTTAGGGTTGGGCCATTAGACTATATATATTATATAAATGCGTATGCTACAGGGTCAGAAGGCTTTTCTCACTTTCTCTTCTTCTATTTTCTTTTGTTCTTATAAGGACGTTGCAAAAAGCTATTGACGGGGCTACTTAAATTCTTGACTATAGGTGCTATTTTTATCCGATTACCCAATTCCGATTCGATACTGAATCGGATCTAAACCGGGATCGATGTTGATCCGATTAATTTAGATAGGATATATTTAAAAAAATATAATTGGTTAAATTATGGGTATTTTAAAAAATTAATAATTAAATAGCTAATTAGGATTCGAACCAGAACCGATATTGTAATGTATCGGATATCTGTTTGATTTAATTATCTGACCCACCACCGAACCCGACTCGACACCCATATAAATATTTGATACAATGCTAATACAATTATTTATAATTACTTAATATAAAAATGAGGAGGGTTCCAATACCTCAAGCCTTTCATACCTCATATTTTACATCTTCTTTTTTAAAGTTTAAATTATCGATCCGAACCGCTCAACATGATATTCATACTAAATTATGCTTGTAGATGAAATTTTATAATTTTTTGAATTTTTTTACTATTTATTAAGATATGTACATAATCACTGTTTCTGGACCGTTCAAAAACAGTGATTTTGTACCAATTAAAAAAATAGTAAACAATTTCCAAAAAATATAAAATTTAGTCTCCAAGCATATTTTAATATGGATATTATATTGAGCGGTTCGAATTGACAGTTTGGACTTTGAAATGAAGATATAAAATATGAGGCATAATGAGGTATGAAAACATGAGGTATTGGAACCCTCCTCATATTCAACATGATTCGACAAAATCGTTTTTTATTCAAGTAAAGAATTCGAGATAATTGAAATGATCTGATCTAATCAATATATAGATCATTTTGACTCTATTAGAAATGAGGATACGAAATGAAAAAAAATCATAGTATCATATCATAAATTAATAAATATGAAAAAAAAATCACCATTTTCAATATTTTACTTTACAAATTAATTTATTACTATTTTATTTTGCTATAAACCATGAATGTTATATTGTATCAAGACAATAGTATAATTTTGATTTTGAAGAAGTTTTTAATTTATATTATAATAATATAGTATGTGAGATGTTTAAGAAATTATAATTATATTTAAGAATAAAGGGTTTCTCGAATAGAGGTGTTACTTTTACCCGATTATTTGGAACCGAACTGGATTCAAATCAGACTTGATAATTCACTAACAAGTTATGAGTACCGATCTACCTGTAATCGAAATACTAAATGTCTACTATTAAATGTGGTATCTGGAACCAGATCCTATCCGGTTTGAAATAATAAATATATTCACCGAAATTTGTACCCAAACACCTTTAGAGTATGGATCGAAATATAATACTATGCGGACCCTACCCGACCCGATAACACCTCTATTCTTGACCTTCCCAAGTCTAGCTGTTGATCTTGTTGAGTTTTTGCGCAATGTCAATACAACCCATGTAAAAGTGCGAATTCAGATATGCACGTAATCATGTACACAATTAAAAGTGGATTGGCAAATATATTAATTTTAGACTTGTTTTTACGGAAACCTAAAAATTATATTAATTTTCTATCCACTTTTTTTACGCAAATTACCTCATAAGTATTTCAAAAAGGGTACATTTATGAAGGATATTATGCATATTTTATTATTTAAAATTAAGCATTAAGTTCCAAATTAACTGGCCGGAGTATTTGACACTGATTGCATAGTTTGGATTTTGGAAGGTGATTGTCAAATTAAGAATTAAGGATAGCCTCGTATATATGACATTACCTCATTCTAGAATTATAAAATTAGTTAATGTGTAAGACATTCATTGTTGTACCTATAAAGTACGACACCTATACTCTTCATGTGGGGAAACATATATAACTTAAATTTAGTAGAGCACTTTTTTTTTTTAAATTCATAATACATTGAGGACTCGAGATATATAATGACCAAATTAAGCTGACCTTTTTCTCATAAAATACAAGTTTTACATTAAGAAAATATATTAACCATGCTTTCTAATTTAATTATCTTAACTAAAGTGTTTAATTTTTATAAACGAAATTAGTGAAAAAATTTAAAACTGGGAGAAAGGTGAATTTGAATCAAATTGATAGTAAATGACACAATTTAGAAAATAAAAACGCATACCAATTGTACACTTTTCGTGCAAGAGTAGTCTTTCCGAGTCCACCGGTCCCGCAAATTGAGACCACCGAACGTCTCGTAGTGGTCTCATCTAGCAACTCCTTGACAATGCGGTCCTGGTCTGCCTTGAAGCCAACAATTTCGGGATCAATATTAGGTAGTACCGGTGGCCTGACGGGTAGTTTGATATCTCCACTGCCCTCGCCCAAATTATTTATTCCATATTTGACTCTGCTCTCTTCGATCTCTTTCATCTTTTCTTGGATCTGGTTCATCTCATCTACAAGGTTGTGTACAGCCGGGAGTTTTTTTGCTTTTCTGAACATGTTTTTTATGGCCTCCCTCTTGCTCGACTTTTGTGGATTTTGAGGGATCTCCATGAGAAAGGTGTCTATTGCATCTTCTATAGAATGGGCAATATCTCTGACCTCCTTTACCCAATTTTTCTGCCT
Source organism: Carex kokanica (assembly GCA_025461125.1). NCBI lineage: Eukaryota > Viridiplantae > Streptophyta > Magnoliopsida > Poales > Cyperaceae > Carex > Carex kokanica. Next base: position 130,295 of record JAJGRX010001100.1, on the reverse strand, counting down.
TTCGTCTTTTATTGGCTTCCTGTCAGCATCTTTGAGAAACGCCTGAATCCGTTTGAGTTCACGGCTGACTTTCTCAACTTGCTCATTCACACTGTATAAGTGCAAAACCTCATTAACTACAGCATCACCCAGCTTGCCGAGCACCAAATTTACAATGGTCTCAGCCATCTCAGCTTCTCTGTTGTATTAAAGAAATTTGAGAGTGGATATATGATTTGGGTGGTATCTGGACGAACTGTTTTGTGAATAAATTTGAGCACAGTATTAGTGTTGTTGTGCAGGATAGCAGAAAGAAGCTCGCAGGAACGTCTTATATAAATGAAGGTCTGAATTGGCCGACTGCTTGATGCAATGTTAATTAAGATTAATTAATTAATAGAGTTGTGTGTTGATTGAGGTGCATTTAATGGCTCCTCCATAAGTGCGGGATGGGTCCACCCCCAACTAAGCTGACGTTAACGTTGGAGCTGCAGGAACATAGGTTAAAGAGCGACAGCACCTTCACCAGCTCTCTTCTAATTATTGTGCATACATAACCTTCATGCATAAGAAAATAAAATTGCTAATTTTTAACTGAGCCCTTGCATTATTGAATTTTTTTCCTCAAATAAAGGTCTAACAGTGAGCCACGAATTGCACAAGGAATTGAGAGAAAGTTAAGTCTTCCTAAATTCATAACTAAATTATTTTCTTAACTAGTTTTTGGAGAATGTGGTTCAATTCTGGAACTAAATTTCTTTCATTATATATTTTTGCTTATTCTCTACTGCTTTTAGTATTGATTAGAGGACACCTTTCTGATGAGTATTGCTAAGAAATGGTTCATTATGGCCTGCACTGGAACTATTCTGCTATCTCAATCAAAAATAAGAAAAGAAAATTAAATAAAACCTTCGATCTTGTAAAAAAAAAAAAAAATTAACAGAATTATATTTTTACATGCGAACAACTTTTAGATCACTTAATAAGCAATATAAAATAGTTTGATCTAATTTAATAATGTTTACGAAGTTTATATGCAGGACCAGCAAAAAGTTCACAATTTTTTTAAATATTAGAATAATCTAGACATATTAAAAATGAATCCTATATATAGTTATATATATATCATTCAATTCTTCTCAAAACAAAATATATTAGTCAGCGCCAACCAAAGTTGTGCGTACAGTTTTTGCTTGTGTTAAATAGTTTGTATTTCTTAATTATGAATTGAAAGCAATTGTGCATACATATAATATTTTAGAATTCCTATATCTAACTTTTAATTACTTTTTGTTTCAGAAATCCCACATCTACAATAATTTTGGAATTACAATTATTTCTTTTGCGAAATTATTGTATAATGATCTGGTGTAAAAAATAAAATCATTACAATAAACTATGCACATTATCTCAAAATTTAGTCAATGCCGGACTCCTGCTTGTATAGATGAGATGAATATTTAGAAAATAATTTAAATACAACTTGATATGTATAGTAAGGTTTAAAGACACCTTAAATATTTCCGCTATCCTATACGAATGATTTTACTGCCACCAATAAAAAAAATGCGAGCTTATATGCAAATTTTGATATTAATTGTATTTTTGCGTTTCAAAACTAATTCATATCACAAAAAGATATCAATAAAACCTAGAATATATTATATCTAATATTAGACTTATTTTGCTCTCAAAATGAAATATATGTACACTACGAAATCTGGACCGAAATTTTTATTAATATCCAAAATTATTAATTAATTTCACAATCTACCCACTTTTGCGCAGGATTTCTAGAAATGACCAAACTGGAGACTTTGTTCCCTGTTTCAAGCCCTCTTTCCGCAAACTTTGTTCCCGGTCCCTGCTCTCCTAAAACCGCAAATTTTGTTTCCGGTTTCTAGAACCGGATACTTTGTTTGCGGTTTGATCAATAGAAACCGCAAACAAAGTTTCCGGTCCCAGAACCGGAGACTTTTTAAGTGCGACTCTATGCTAAATTTAAGTGTGCCCATTATTTTAAGCTTTGGATGAGAAAAATGATTCCTTGCATCTCGTGAAGTGTGCTCATAGCACAGAGTCGCACACAGTCCAAACTAATTAAATGATTCAATTTAATTACAGCACATAGCACACTGCACATTGCATCTCATTCAGCTTTGAATTGAATTAATACTTTACCCTCTTCTGGAACCAGAATCGGACTGTGGCTATCATTTCAAAAAAGATTCATTGCAGTTCGAGACCGCAAATTTTGTTGCCGGTTCTGGGACCAGAAACTTTATTTGCGGTTTCTATTGATGAAACCGCAAACAAAGTCTCCGGTTCTAAGAACCGGAAACAAAGTTTGCGGTTTTAGGGGGCAGGGGATCGGGAACAAAATTTGCAGAAAGAGGGCTTGAAACCGGGAACAAAGTCTCCGGTTTGGTCATTTTTGGAAATCCTGCGCAAAAGTGGGTAGATTGTGAAATTAATTAATCATTTTGGATATTAGTAAAAATTTCGGAAATCTGGATACAGTTAACACACACACACACACACATATATATATGATCTATCTTCTACTAATATGTTATTGCAATCAATAAATAATAGATGGGCCTGTATGTAATATTTGTCCTTGTCAGCCAAGACATAGCATGTGCGCTTTTATTATGAAGTTAAAACATTTGAATTTGTTAGCCACCATTATTGAATCGGTTCGTCAATTAATGATAATAGGGACTGGTTGACAGGACATGTCTGTACTAGACTTAGTATCAAGAAGATCTAAATTCAACACTTGATACAAAACGAGGGTAGTTCGTCATTATTGCAAAGGGACAATTATTGGTCTCAGCTTGCTCTCCGTACATGTTTATGGATAGAAGTAGGGATCATTAATGAGCGAGTTCGAGCGAGTTGGGGTATGCTCGTTCTCAGTTTATTAGCTTAATGAGCGAGTTGATACGAGTTGAAAAGACAATACCGAGTTGACAGTTGTGCTCGATCGTGCTCAGTTCGTTAAATGCTCGAGTTGACTCGTGCTCATTAAATGACTCGTCAAGAAATCAAACTTGTTGGCAATTTGAATTTTGTTTCAAGTTTTTTGTTGTAGATACACCATTCAAAAACTAATTAACATTGATAGAATTTAACAAATTGTCATAATCCAACCTGCTTATACAGTACATAATTTAACAAAAAATTGTCCATAAGCAAATTTAACAAAATCAAACAGCTATATTCTTGTCGGCCCTACATGTCACATGCTCACAGCTAGAAATTCAGGTTTGTTGTGAGCATCGGTGGAGAGATAGACAGTGATTTACTTATGCTCGGATCCCTTCTCGTTAGGGTTTGGGTTAGGGTGCGGTGTTGTAACTGGTGTTGTATTGTTGTTTGGTTGTTGGGTGGCGATGTCCTCAGATGTGGTGGCAGCGCTGGATCCACTGTGTTAAGGACTTAGGGTTAGCGAGAGTGAGTGAAGTCGGAACTGCGAGTCTGTGAGTATGAGAAAGTAATAGAGTATAGACGGAGAAAGAACTTTGGATTCGCTGGGTTAGGATCGTTGGATGCTTGGGTCTGAGTGTAATTAAGTTGGATTTGGGTTTGATCCGATTGGGAGTATGAGAGAGTTTGTATTGTTGTTTGGTTGTTGGGTGGCGATGTCCGCAGATGTGGTGGTAGCGCTGGATCCGCTGTGTTAAGGACTTAGGGTTAGTGAGAGTGAGTGAAGTCGTAACTGCAAGTCTGTGAGTATGAGAGAGTAATAGAGTATGGACGGAGAAATAACTTTGGATTCGCTAGGTTAGGATCGCTGGATGCCTGGATCTGAGTGTAATTAAGTTTGATTTGGGTTTGATCCGATTGGGATTGGATGTGGCATGATTTCATGTAACTCAGTTCATAATGAGCGAGTTATGAAAGAGTTGAGATATGCTCATGCTCGGTTCATTTATTTGACAAGCGAGTTGTTAGCTAGCTTTTAGCGAACGAGTTATGAGCAATTCACAAGTTATGAGTCACGAGTTATGATTAATTTGTGTGTTGATTGAGGAGCATTTAATGGCTCCTTCATAAGTGCATACATAACCCCCAACTAAGCTGACGTTAACGTTGGAGCTGGAACATGACCTTCACCACCTCTCTTTCAAAAATCCATAAAACATAGTAAAAAGATTCCAAAAAATGTAAAATTTGGTCTCCATGTACATTTTAATATGGAGAATATGTTGAACACTTCAGATCGACTATTTGAACTTTGAAAATTGCAAAAACGAACTAGTAGTACTAAGGCCTTGGTCATACCACTTTGATCTTAGCCACTCCCCCCTCTCTCTCTATATATAGTACAGCTAACGCACTTCCTCTAGTATATGAACAATATATGTATAAGTCGTCAAAAATGTCCTAAACAAGTTTTGTGAAGAAGGGAAATAAATATGTTGTTATTCTATGATCCCAACTGTAAATTTCTTTCATTAAAAATTTAGTTATTCCTCCTCCATAATTGCGAGACAGGTCCATTCGGCGGACAAATATCCTCTCCAATATTGTAAAAGATTCCCTTCACTTTACGATTTGAGATTAACTCCCAGCCGCTTTGGGATTCGGGCTAGCATAGGGGCAGTAATATTGGGCTTTGAGATTCGTGCCAAGTTAAAAAGAATGGTCCAGACCCAGTAATTGTAAAAGATTCCCTATTACGGTACTGGGGAGAATGTGAATTCCCACTCGGCCCCACCTGAAGCTGTGATGGAAAACCTCTCATCCAATTTGTGGTGCTGAGTAGAAGATAGAGGTTGGAGAGTGATATGTAGGACCTTGAACAGCTCAAATCTAATGGCAGCACCTAATTATTGACTCTATCCTTCATATATAACCAAACAGAGAGAAGCTAGTTTTCAACAGTGATGCTGACGTTGTGTTGAAATACAAATGAGCTAGAAGATAGAGATTGGAGAGCAATAAGACATTCATATATAACAAACAGAGGAGCCAGTTTTCAATAGAGACCACAAAAACATTCAATTATTCATAAGCAAATTTTGATTCACTCGTTTTTGGAGATAGAATCTGATTTTGGAGGTATAGATGTTTCTTTCATCGTATATTTTGCTTCCTTTATACTATACTGATTTTAGTATTCAATAGATGATACGTTCCTTATTAGTATTCGCACAAGTAATTTAATAACATTTATCATAAATTTCTAACCCTCACAATAATTCAACCCAAAGAGAAATACTTCTTTCTGACCTCCACTGGAAATAGAGGCCTCTGAATAAAACCTATGTGTCAAGAAATACAATGAAAAGAAAAATCAAAACATTCAATTTAGTACTTTGACACTACTACAAAAACGCTAATTATACTCGGTACATGCATCGTACACGGCTCCAACCAATTTTCAACAGAACAGTTTGTAATGAGGGGGGGGGGGGGGGGGGGGAGGTGCGGAAATGAGCTCAACCATGCAGTATTATTGTGTTTGAAGAATATTTTTTTAGACACAATTTCATATATTTTTTTTAAACTATAAAATTATGTATTTTTTCTGTAAATTTTATAATTACATATTTACTATTAGCATTGACTCTTGGAAAGTGGCCTTATAAATTGAAATCGGTACAGTATGAAGGAAGGGACCATCTATTTTAAGCGGCACAAGCCAGTACCGCACTTCAATCTGTGCACAAATAATCAGAACACACAAATCTTAGAAAATATTTCAGAACACACAAATCTTAGAAAATATATTGATGCACTCCTTCATATGTTGAAATTTTATGGTTCATTTAAAACAACAATATCTGTAATCTAAAAAATTAAAAGAATTATATTTTTACATGCGAACAACTTTTAGATCACTTAATAAGCAATATAAAATAGTTTAATCTAATTTAATAATGTTTACGAAGTTTATAATTTTTTTAAATGTTAGAATAATCTACACATATTAAAAATGAATCCTATAGTTAGATATATATCATTCAATTCTTCTCAAAACAAAATATATTTGTCAGCCAACCAAAGTTATGCGTACAGTTTTTGCTTGTGTTAAATAGTTTGTATTTCTTAATTATGAATTGAAAGCAATTGTGCATGCATATAATATTTTAGAATTCCTATATCTAGCTTAATTTTACTTGCTATTTTCAGAAATCCCACATCTACAATAATTTAAACCCGATAAGCTTTTTAAATTCAATTCCTGCCCCTCCTTAGTAGAAATCTTGCGTCCGCCCCTGCCACATCTACAATAACTTTTGAAATACAATTATTTCTTTTGCAAAATTATTGTATAATGATCTAGTGTAAAAATAAAATAATTACAAATAAACTATGCACATGAACTCAAAATTTAGTTAATGTTGAACTCATTATGCTTGCATAGATGAGATGAATATTTAGAAAATAATTTAAATCCAACTTGATATGTATAGTAAGGTCTAAAGACACCTTAAATATTTCCACTATCCTATACGAATGATTTTACTGCCACCAATAAAAAAAATGCGAGCTTATATGCAAAATTTGATATTAATTGTATTTTTGCATTTCAAACCTAATTCATATCACAAAAAGATATCAATAAAACCTAGAATTATATCAAATATTAGACTTACTATGCTGTCAAAATGAAATATATATATATACTACGAAATCTGGATACAGTTAACATATATACATGATCTATCTTCTACTAATATGTTATTGCAATCAATAAATAATCGATGGGCCTGTCTGTAATATTGTCCTTGTCAGCTAATACATAGCATGTGCGCTTTTATTATGAAGTTAAAACATTTGTCCTTGTTAGCCACCATTATAGAAACGGTTCGTCAATTAATGATAATAGGGACTAGTTGACAGGACGTGTGTACTAGACTTAGTATCAAGAAGACCTAGAGTCAACACCCGATACAAAAGGAGGGTAGTTCATCATTATTGCAAAGGGACAAATATTGGTGTCAGCTTGCTCTCTGTACATGTTTATGGGTAGAAGTAAGGGGTGATTAATGAGCGAGTTCGAGCGAGTTGAGGTACACGCATTCTCAGCTTTTTAGCTTAATGAGCGAGTCGATACGAGTTGAGAAGACAATACCGAGTTGACAGCTGTGTTCGTGCTCGGTTCGTTAAATACTTGAGTTGACTTGTGCTCATTAAACGACTCGTCAAGAAATCAAACTTGTTGGCAATTTGAATTTGATTTCAAGTTTTTTGTTTTAATTACATCATTTAAAAACTAGTTAACATTGATATAATTTAACAAATTGTCATAATCCAACCTGCTTATACAGTACAGAATTTAACAAAAACAACTATCTTCTTGTCGGCCCTAGATGTCACATCCTCACAGCTAGAAATTCGAGTTTGTTGTGAGCACCGGTGGAGAGATCGACAGTGATTTACTTATGCTCGGATCCCTTCTCGTTAGGGTTTGGGTTAGGGTGCGGTGGTGTAACTGGTGTTGTATTGTTGTTGGTTGTTGGGTGGCGATGTCCGCGGATGTGGTGGCGGCACTGGATCCGCTGTGTGAAAGGACTTAGGGTTAGGGAGAGTGACTAAAGTCGGAACTGCAAGTCTGTGAGTATGAGAGAGTAATAGAGTATAGACGGAGAAAGAATTTTGGATTCGCTGGGTTAGGATCACTGGGGGCCTGGCTCTGAGTGTAATTAAGTTGGATTTGGGTTTGATCCGGATGGGATTGGATGTGATATGATTTCATGTAACTCAGTTCATAATGAGCTAGTTATGAACGAGTTGGGATATGCTCATGCTCGGTTCATTAATTTAACGAGTGAGTTATTAGCGACCTTTTAGCGAGCGAGTTATGAGCAAATCACGAGTTATGAGTCACGAGTTATGATTAATTAATTAATAGAGTTGTGTGTTGATTGAGGTGCATTTAACGTTGGAGCTAGAACAAGACCTTCACCACCTCCCTTTCAAAAATTCAAAAGACATAGTAAAAAAAATTCCAAAAATATAAAATTTGGTATTCATGTACATTTTAATATGGAGAATATGTTGAGCACTTCAAATCGACTATTTGAACTTTAAAAATTACAAAAACGAATTAGTGGTACTAAGACCTTGGTCATACCACTTTGATCTTAGCCACCCCTCTCTCTCTCTCTCTTTATAAATAGAGAGTACAGCTAACGTGCTTCCTCTAGTATATGAACAATGTATATGTCGTCAAAAATGTCCTAAACAAATTTTGTGAAGAAGGGAAATAAATCTGTTGTTATTCTCTGATCCCAACTGTAAATTTCTTTCATTATAAATTTAATTATTCGTCCTCCATAATTGTGGGACAGGTCCACTCAGCCCCACCTGAAGCTGTGATGGAAAACCTCTCATCAAATTTGTGGTGCTGAGTAGAAGATAAAGGTTGGAGAGTGATATGTAGGACCTTGACCAGCTCAAATCTAATGGCAGCACCTAATTATTGACTCTAACCTTCATATAACCAAACAGAGAGAAGCTAGTTTTCAACAGTGATGCTGACATTGTGTTGAAAAATCTCTTGTCCCATATTAACGCTGAGCTGGAAGATAGAGATTGGAGAGCAATAAGACATTCATATATAACAAAACAGAGGAGCCAGTTTTCAATAGAGTCCACAGAAACATTCAATTATTCATAAGCAAATTTTGATTCACTCGTTTTTGGAGCTAGAATGTGATTTTGGAGCTATATATGTTTCTTTCATCGTATATTTTGCTTCCTTTATACTATACTGATTTTAGTATTGAATAGATGATACGTTTCTTATTAGTATTCGCACAAGTAATTTAATAACATTTATCATATATTTCTAACCCTCACAATAATTCAACCCAAAGAGAAATGCTTCATTCTGATCTCCAATGGAAATAGAGGCCTCTGAATAAAACCTATTATGTGTCAAGAAACACAAATGAAAAAGAAAAATCAAAACATTCAATTTAGTACTTTGACACTACTACAAAAACGCTAATTATACACGGTACATGCATCGTACACGGCTCCGAGCAATTTTCAACATAACAATTTGTAAAGAACGGAGGAGGGGGGGGGGGGGGGGGGGGGGTTGCAAAAATGAAAAATAATATATTTTTGGACACAATTTAATATATTATTTTTAAACTATAAAATTACGTATTTTTTCTGTAAATTTTTAATTACATATTTGCAATTAGCATTGACTCTTGGAAAGTGGCTTTATAAATTGAAATCGGTACAGTATGAAGGAAGGGACCATCTATTTTAAGCGGCAAAAGCCAGTACAGCACTTCAATCTGTGCACAAATAATCAGTCATTATTTATATGTAACAGTGTTAGAGATACAGTACTAGGTGATATGTAACAACCTAGCTGTCTAACTGCCTTTGTAAAATAAATAACCACAAAATAACGGGCAAACCAAAGTAGATAAAAAAAATCAAGTAAAAAAAAGCCTCTTGCAAAAATCTTATTCCCTATAGTTTATTTTATCCTCAACAGTGCTCTTTTTGGAGATCTCAATATTCGACTCCTTTAGTTGCGAAATCTACAAAGCACAAACAAAAAATATAAATCAGCTTTTTAGTACGTACCGAGACTTAAATATATATTTTGCATCAAATCCACAAACTAATTAAGGATTGTTGGCATGTTTCCAAAATTAATCTTTTTTGTTGTTTCTTCGTTCTATATATCTATTTGTTTGATGAAACTTGATACCTGTATTAAATAGCTCTTGACAATTCCAATTTAAAGGACATATCTCATTAGTGCAAACACATGAATATTATAAATAAATTGTGGTAATAACATTGTTACATCTTGAGTACCGCTCAATACCTAAATTTACTGGTTACATATATGTTGAATTCTAAACTAAAATTCTATTAAATTCAAAGATGTAAAGGACATAAAATCTATAAAATTCAAGCCCTATCTCTACACCCTCATCAATGTAATACAATACAATCCGTATTATGTTTGTTTTGCTTGCATCAAATTGAAAAAAAGAAATATCAATTATAGTGATTGCTAGAAAAACCTCTCTCAGTTTTTTTATTGAACAGTTTAAAATTAAGGTATGGACTAGATAATTGAGATATGGTGCTATTTGAGATAGCCAGTCCAGAATAGTTTTTGCTATTTTTATAGTAAATTAAACCTCAAGTTAAAATCAGGAAGCATGAGAAAGAAAACAAAGGTGTAAAAAAACTGAGAAGAACAAACTATTCAAAAACCAAGTTCACTTCAGGACCAATTAAGTAGGTACTGAAACCAGTAGGTACTTGTGTCTCCCCTTTAAAAATATTTCTTATATTTAACCTTTAAGAAAATTTCTTCAATTACAGATGAAATAATGGTTCATCAAAATGCAAAAATTCAGAGATAAGGGCAAAATAGTGCTATGATACTAACATGTAAGGAAATTATGGAATTGACAGTAGAATTACCACATTGTACTGGTACAAATTAATATACCGGAACAATCCAGATTGTAAATTCTATACTTCATGGGAGAATAAAGACTATGGTGAATTTTATCAAGCAAGCAAAGCATATATTGTATCCAAGGTTCTAAATAGCATTTATAGCGTCGTAGCGGGAAGGCTAAAAAAAAAGCTATAGCGAATAGCGTCGCTATAGCGGAAGCTATTCCAAATAGCATTTTTTTTTTTACATTTCGTATATTCAATATTTGTACTAAATATCAACATTATCTAAAGTCTCGTAGAACAATAAATAACACCAAAGTAATTAAGAAATTATAACATTCATATTGAACCCGTACAAAATCCAAATTGCGGTTCAAAATATCCATAGGAATATCATAAACTATCGATTTTTCCTATTAAAAATATCTTAAGCATCATGATTCATGACATAATCTTTTTTTTTCTATTCAAATTTTAATTTCGGTTTGGACTTTTTTTCTATTCAAATTTCTATTTCTTTTCCCAATTTCATATTGATTTATCTGTAGCAAGTAGCAACAAATTCAATTTCGGTTTGAGATTTTTTTTATCTTTATTTAAAACCCATATAAATTGCTTAAAAAAAAAAAAAAAACTCATATTGTATAGCGCAAATAGCGGACCGCTATAGCGGCTGTAGCGCAAATAGCGCATTTTGATGTCATAGCGTAGCGTTTGGGGTCCAAAAACGCTATAGCGCGCTATTTAGAACACTGATTGTATCTGATATTTGAAAATAATATGATAATTAATAGGGAAAATTTCTGGTGTGCCTATCTAAATTTTCAAAATAGCCAATTTCCCCATAAATACATCACACTTAATATCCAATATACCCATGTAAATTTAACTTTCTTTCTTCTATTCCCTTTTAATTACTTCACTTTTTATTTAATTAATTTAAAAATTGAATTGACCAATTTATCCATTTATTCAAATAAAGCTGTCCATCAAAATGTATCTTCTATCCCCTCTCAAATCTCAATCGCTCTGATTTTGTCAGATAATCATCGAAGCTTATAGAAGAACTGGCCATTGAAATCATGCTAGAGCTTCGATTCCAACCAATAATCACGGATGAATACAATTATCTACTTCATAAATTTTTTGGGTTCATCTTGTCGTTCTTTTAAATTTTCCTACTTTACATTCCAATTTCTTGTATAGCTCAAAACCACGAGCTAACGTTATGCGATAACTGTGTGGTGGAAACGGGTGTGCATTTGATGTTTTATTGTGGGTATGCAACCCGAGTGTGGGGATATGTACAAGCTAGAATTGGACAAACTTTGTTGATAAGGGGTGATACGGTTGCTCATACATGGCATTTGTCATCATATACTTGTATGGGAGGAGCAAGAGGAAGGCGACTGTGGGCAACAAGATTTATGATTGTGTTGTGGCATGTGTGGAAACAAAGGAACGAGGCGATATTTAGAGGTTCGGTACTGCATCCGGCAATACTAGCATCCAAGATAATTGAAGAAATGGGGCTATGGGTTCGGTTTTGTAGACAGACTGGTGTTTCAAATCACGGTCGGGCATTGGGTATAGGAATACTGAGAGAGTAGCAAATATGTGTAAAGCTGTGTAGGATTGTGATGTAAACACATTTATTTATTCCAAACTTGGTAGTCTCTACCAAATATTTCAAAAAAAAAAAGCTTTTGTACTTCAAACTGCTGTTACAATACCCTTGGCTGGCCGATGAGTATTCTTATCAACAAGGCTGTAATTATGTTGTTGGACGAAGCATGGGCAAAGTGCATTGGCATTCAAAACGACTTCAAAATTCTCAAGGACGCTACAGTTTGGTGCCCTCCTCTAGTGTTGCTTCTGAGTACAATGCAAAATGTCTCGAGTGTTGCTTCTGAATTACTGAAATCGACTATCAAGTTTGAATTTCGAGCCGAAATTTTAATTAATATCCACAATTAAATAAAAAATACAAATATATTCAACATTTTTTGTATTTTTAAAAACACCCGGAGCGCAAGGAATTCTGGTAGTTTTACAAATATATCCAACATATTTTTTCCGTGATTCCATTTTTAAAAATACCAAAAAATGTTAGATATATTTGTATTTTGTTATTTAATGGTGGATATTAATAAAAAGTTCGGAATTTCGAGTGTAGCTATCTTTTTACCGTAGAATTGCAGCACCCTTAAACTATTCAACATGTTCCATCCCCGTTTTTTTATTAATACCCCCAGAAAAAATAAAAATATCAAATATAACCTCTGTTTTTTTTTTAAATATAACCTAACCGCCCCCCAATGGGGCGGTCCACCCTGCCCAGCAAACCGCCCCACAGGGGGGCGGTCCACTATAAAAACCTATAAAACCCGAATTTTTCTCTCTTTCTCCCTCACATTCACTCACTCACCCGGGACTCAACCTCGCTCTTTACTGTGTCGAATAAGGTAATTTTTTTTATTATATTATTATTATATTATTATTTTTATTTTTATTATTTTATTATATTATTATTTTTTATTATTTTTTATTATTATTTTTATTATTACTGTTTATTAATATTTTATTATTTTTTTAATTTTTAATTTTTTATTATTATTTTTTATTATTTTTTATTAATTATTTTTTTATTAATATTATATATTTTTTATTGTTATTGTTTATTAATAATTTAATTTTGTATTATTACTTTGTAACTGATAAAAGTATGTTTATTAATGTAGCTATCAAAATATTGGTTACACTGTATGTGGGCGGGAAGTTCATGCAGGGTGCGGAGGGAGTACATTACACGAAAGATTCAACCCACGGCTTCGAGGTTAATGAAAACACCTCATTTCTGGAACTTAAGCAAAAGGTATTTGAAAAGATTGGTGTAAACCTCAACCGGTATGACATAGATTTAATTACTCGGGTTGACTCAAGAAGGGGGGTGGTAGACCTTACTATGTAAAGTATCCAATAACATATGACGATTGTTGGAGATGTGTTTACAATACTTTTCAATTTATGGGTACCCTGATAATGAAGTTATATTCCAGAAAGGTTCTGCGTCAGTCCAGGATTAGACCTTCTAGGGACAATACAGGTTACGATAGCCCGGTACAACAGCACTCGGGTTTTGACCACTCGGGTTATGACAACTCGAGTAACCGAAACTCGGGTCATGTATCACCGTCTGAACCGTACGTACCACCCATTCATACTAATTACACCACTGATTATACCACTGATTATACCACCGACCTACCACCACCACCACCACCTCCTCTTGAACCCGTAATCCAAGCCAGATTTCCATCTGTACCACCATCCGTACCTATACTGGTACCTGTTATTGTTCTCCGGAGAGATGCTATGCTGGAGGCTGAAGGGATTGATGCCATACCGGAATATAAAATGGACTCGGGTGATAGTTGGGACGGGGATTGAGATTCTGATGACTTATCATACGGTGATGGAGATTATTCACCAAGGCAGGACAGATTTTCGATTAGAGGTCAGACAGACAGACATCCGGTAGTCACATTCAACGATACCACTAGTTTTGAAGAAGCAGACATCAGCTATTTTGGGAAGCGTGTCGTTTACAATTTAGAGCTTGCTCCGAATCACGTTCACGGTAACTCGGAGTGCAAAATACAAAAAAGAGAGCGAACAAGGTTAGTTGTTGTTTGCAAAGACTCACTGCGATGCGAGTTCCGACTGTAAGCAATCCCTGTGGGTAAGGGGGCGGCATGGATCATTAAGAGATGTGAACTCCCTCATACATGCAAGTCTGCGTCGTCAAGGACAGACCATGCACAACTTACGGCATCACTTATTGCCAATGTAATTGAGCGGGAGTTTAAGGATGACCCATCGATCTGCTTTAAGGAGGTCGGTAGACATGTGAGACGCGCTTACGATCATGTAATCCCAAAATACAACAGGTTGTGGAGAGGGCGTGAACTTGCGATCTGCAGGTTGTTCGGTAGTTGGAAGGATTCATACAACTTGCTTGCACCACTTCTACAGGTCATAGCAAGTACAAATCTCGGCACAAAGTATGAATGTTGGAATGTCACCGATCCTGATGAGGACGACGGGGATCTTGATGAGTACAAATCCCGGCACAAAGTAGTGGTCACCAATCCTGATGAGTACAAATCCCAGCACAAAGTATGAATGTTGGAATGTTTGAATGTTGGAATGTTGGAAAGTACAAATCCCGGCACAAAGTACAATCAAGCCCACAAAAAAGTGGATCAGGTTAGGGAGAATGCTTTGGATATGCACTAAACTTCTTTTTAATATAGTTATTTAACTTCTTTTTATATCAGGTTAAGGAGAAGGCCCACAAGCGTGCTGTAATGACAATGGACCAGATTCAAGGTAGGCGAATGGCACATCAGGCTCGTTATTCAACTTGTGACAGGCAGTGAGCAGGTACATTTCATTTTATATTTTATAATTTATTTTATATTTTACAATTTCAATAACATACCATTTTTGGTGAACTGGAATGCAAATGCCATGAACGATGCCAACGAAAGAGAAAATGCTAGAGTTGTTGCTGAGGCAACCGGTAGCGGTAGTGGTCATGCAGAGACATCCGGTAGCGGTAGTAGTGTCGCACAACCGTCTGGAAGCAGATCCAGAACTCATCGAATTCTAAGTTTGTTCGGTCGTCGTCGCTAAGTTTTTGATCTTTTTTATACTGTGAACTTTTTAATTCGTAGTTTGTGAACTACTTTAATTCGTATTTTTGTAACTATTTTATATGGTTGAGTTTTGTTATTTTCGTAACGTAATTACATATACACAAATTGACAACATAAAATATAAATAAACAATAACTTAATTGAATAAATACTACATGGAATAAAATCTACAACATAATTTTTTAATAATTAGTACTACTTCTTACAACGAGCCTTAAAAGTACATGGAACAAAGTCATCGTCGGAATCTGCCGGATCTGGACTAGTCACATCAGACGTGGTGGAAACCTTACATCATAAGTACACGGAACGAACTCATCGTCCGATATTGGAGGCTCTAGATCAACCTTTTTTTTTTTGAAAAATAGCTGTACGGGTTTTCCACAAAATCACCATCCGAAATATCATGTCAAATATGCCGTAGGGATTTAATATGTTCCTTCATGCTACATACGTAACATTGATTGATGCGAACGCAGTATTTACATTTCTTTTCTCCCTTATTTGTACCTCGATCACTAGTTGATTCTATCTCGGTTTTTACCTCGATCACTAGGCCATCACGATTGGACGACCTATCTCGGTTGCTCTCTTTCTCTTTACCTCGATTGTTACTATCCATTCTTCTCATCTAAAAAATATGAACAATAATAATACAAAATTAAATAATAAAAATAATAAAAAATAATAATAATAAAGTAATAATATAATAATAATATAATAAAATAATAAAAATAATAATATAATAAAAAAAATTACATTCGGCACAGTAAATAGTGAGGTTGAGTCCCAAGTGAGTGAGTGAATGTGACGGAGAAAGAGAGAAAAATTCAGTTTTTATAGGTTTTTATAGTGGACTGCCCCCCTGTGGGGTGGTTTGCTGCGCAGGGTGGACCGCCCCATAGGGGGGCAGTTTGATGGGCATAGTGAACTGCCCCCCATGGGGCGGTTAGGTTATATTTAAAAAAAAAAAACAGAGGTTATATTTGATATTTTTCTTTTTTCTGGGAGTATTAATAAAAAATCGGTGTTGCATCTCTTCCCACGTGATATTCTAAGTAATATCTATTTCCATAATTACATCATCAGTTGAAAACTACTTATATCACATGCTCCAAGTAAAATCTATTTTCCTTACATTAGTAGTTTATACTTGAATTCATCCACGTATAAAGAATAATTTTCAAAGAAATTATTAAAAAATAATAGAGAAATCTAATTTCATTGAAATAGCAGTTTAGCACGTTTCAGATTACACTAGTGGAAAAACACACATCAGGGTCGGTTATATACGCACATTAGCATCGGACCCCGAGGCGACGCTGACCCAGGCGTCGCAAATACGATACTAATCTGGGTCGGTTGAACAGGCGATGCTAAAAGTTTGAATTAGCATCGGTTATCTACAGTAACCGATGCTAAAAGTTGAATTAGCATCGCCTATTTGTAAATAACCGATGCTAATTTACACTTTTAGCATCGGTTATTTACAAATAGGCGATGCTAATTCAACTTTTAGCATCGGTTACTGTAGATAACCGATGCTAATTATAATTTTTTTTTTTTTTTTTTTTTTTTTTTAAGCTGGTCAATAATTAATATGCCACAATCATAAACAAAAGAATTATCAAAATAATATTCAACAATCACAATTCCAACAATTAATCAAACTACATCAGCCATGTCACTTAACAAAATAATAACAATGAATTATCAAAATATCACAATTACATAGAATCATCTAACTAGCATTTGTACACTAATTTACAACTATATCAAACATTTCATATTTATAGAAACTGCTCTCACCCTCCTGCAATTATAAAATCAGATTTATAGTGTCAAGCACAAGCAACAACAATTATGACCCTTTGTAACAGATCAGTCAGTGCAGACTGATCCAAAGCCCAAATCAAACATTTAGTTACACATTTAGCCAATTGTCAGAAATTGATTTTCAAAGTTCAGAAAAAGAAACCAGAAAACTGCTGTAAGTGCTACCTTTAGAAAATCATTCTGAGAGATCTGCTAAACCGAATTTAGTGTTCTTTATATCAAAATGCTCAGGAGATGACATTCTACATTCTGGTAAAATTTCATGAATTTTGGGACTTCCTAGCTGTACCAGACAGGAGCTTGTATGCAGGGGTAAATCTGGAACAACAAGGGTATTTTTACTGGTTTTTATCATAGTCCAATTAAGCCCAAACTAATCAAAACTCAAAACTGACCAATTAAGACCTAAAACAATATCCTCCATACTGGCTCCACACATGTCAACTAGGCAAGTGCAAACAAATAACAGCAGATATAAGCACCGCACTAACTAATACAAGGCTAATATATAAGCAATGCATACCTTGTGTAATTTTTCCATGCTTCCACACTAGCACTTGGCAAGACTGACTTCTGCAAACACCTCAAAAGATCTAAATGCACGAGCCCGTGCATCAGCAATGAAATAGTAGCAGTTTAATTCATTGTACAATAACAAAAGTTACCTTTACAACTCCAGCTATGGTGACGGGGAGGAGCGGAGGAAATCAGCAGAGGAAATGACCTTAACCTGAAATTGAAAAACAGTAACACTGTTGACTTTATCAAAAAAAAAAAAAACATAAACCTGCTACATAGACCATCACAGCCACATCATTCAATTTGAGCAAACCACCTGGAAATGGCAGTTGATCAAAGTTAATCTTTGAAAATTATGAAAAGCTGTCAAAATCAACCAAAAACTAGTGTTCTGTCACCACTTTGCATCATAGACCATCACAGCCACACCTCTCACAAAAATCTAATATTTTGTCACTTGATAGATTATGTGTCAAGCTTTAAATCCATATAAAGAACTCCCAAAATGGCCAAGTGGATAAATCACAATGAAAAAGACAAAATCAGAAAAACTGCAAAAATCTGTAAATTTGCTGATCAGGTCACCACTTCTCACCTTCATCTGACATAGCTAAACACCATGAAAAATCATGAAATTCGGCTGACTTATAGTCTTGACACCATAGAACAAGACTGTGAAGTTTCATCCTAAACCCCCAAATGAATTGAGAGATATTAGATCCCAAAGGTCGACCAAACTGGTAAAGATGTATATGTAAGGTGGCAGTCCCAAATTTACCCCTAAGCCTATAAATAATGCCCCAAAAGTCATGAAACTGCACTGGCACCTAGATCAGGATCCCCTCTGTAAAACCATATCAGTTTAATAACTATACAATTTCTAATATCAGTTTAAATATAAATTTTTACAGCAAAGCAGGAAGCCTAATAATTTAAGGGGAAGTGTACTTGGAGTAACAATCAGCTTAGCTGTAGGTATAGTATAGTGCTTTTAACATTTATTCTTTTACACTTGTCAAGAAAAGACGAGACCAATAAATTAGACTGGCAAGAAACAAATACCGGGTCTGTTAACTCACCTGACCCGGATTCAAAACTCACTATCTTCTTCCAAAACTCTGACACAAAAGACGTTACCATACATGATAAATTAAAACTTCTTGTAATTTTGTATGATTAAAAGTTTCTTTGCTTTTGTTTTGTTTAGTTTAGTTTGTAAAAGAGGTACTTACTGTGTCGAGTTTCTTTGAGAGGTGCTGGTAGTGGAGCGACACAGCGGCGGGCTCAAGGGAGGAAGGAAGGGAGGAGTCGAGACCAAGCACAGCGTAATAGTCAGGGTGGCCGTTGATGCGTCGTTGCTCGACCGACTGGAGCACCTCCGCAGCAGCGAGGAGTTCCTCCGCACCAGGGACAAGAGTTCCTCCGCACCGACTGGAGCACCTCCGCAGCAGCGACGAGTTCCTCCGCACCGACTGGAGCACCACCGCAGCAGCGACGAGCACCTCCGCAGCAGCGACGTGGGCCGACGCCGCCTCCGCCTCCGTCGGGATTCATATTGGATTCGGGTTTTGGGGGAAGTGAGGTGGGGAGTGTGGAGATCGGATTCTGAAGTGAGGTGGGGTTTTGGGGGAAGTGAGGTGGGGAGGTGGGAAGTGGGGAGTCTGAAGAAGAAGAGAGACACGTTTTGAAAATGAATTTTGAAAATCATCACCGATTTCATTTTTAGCCAAGTTCTCGAGAAAAAATATGATACCGCGAAATAACAGAGTCGGTTCTATTAAAGGTCCGATTCTAAAACCGAGAAATCAGCATCGGTTATTATAAAGGCCGATTCCAAAGACTATTAGAATCGGTTTTTTGTGATAACCGATGCTAATAAGGACATAATCAGAATCGGTTTTTTTAAATAACCGATTCTGATTTGGCCAGCACTTTTAAGATCAGTTGTTTATATTTAACCGATTCTGATTGTTCCTTTCAAGATCAGTTGTTTGTAATGTCCGATTCAGATATAAATCAGCATCGAATTTTTGAAAGTCCGATTCTAATAGGCCGATCCTGATATGCGTTTTTCCACTAGTGTTAGTACTAGTCTAAAGAATATATTTTTTTTAGATAAAGTTAGAATCGAACATATTCAACTTTAAATATCCTAGCTAACAACTGGAATATTCTTTTTATTTTTTTCTATAATTTTCTTATAATTTCTATGAATAATATATTCTCGATTTCTTCCATATTCATCATTTTATACTGAAAATCATGAGAAGACTTGTGCAAATCAACTCCCTCGCTACCTGTTTCTGCTTTCCAAGTCTGAATTGTTTTGTCTCTGTACAGAATAATAGTTCTAATTTGGATTACTTTTTTCTACAATAAATGTGCAATAACAAAATTCCAGTCAAGATACAACGCAAAATGTCTCAAGTTGTTGCTTATCTGAATTATTGAAATCGACTGTCAAATTTGAATTTCGAGTGTAGCTGTCTTTTCATAGTAGAATTGCAGCTCCCATAAACAAAGAATTTTCTTCGACCATGTACTATTCAACATGTTCCATCTCTTACCACATGAATTTTCTTTGTTCTTACGGCAGAGAATTCAAAAACCAGAATAAAAAAAAAAAAGAGATCCGAAAAGTCGGCTATCATGCTTTTCAGTCAAAAATTTTAATCAGCACACCAGTATCAGAGGATATTGTCAAGCTAAGCACCACAATATTAAAAACCGCCTGAGCAATTTCTCTCGCTCGCTCTGTCTTTTGAAATAAGCACCAGTATCAGAGGATATTATTAGCTAGTGCAGATGACCATCCTATCCTAGGCATAGATTGTCTCATTATATAGGCACTATGGCCAACTATTACTTCGTTAGCTAATTTAATTAATTTTTGGTCTCAGGCAATTAGGAATAGTAATTTTTTTTTTTTTAAATTACAATTATATCTTCCACATAATGTTGATGACTTTTGGAATAGAGCTTGGCAGCGATGGTCTTCTAAAAACGACAACTTTATTTTAGAATAAATTAATCCCGGGACCGGAATACTAGAGGAGGGTCTGCTTGGATAATAGGATTGATTGATTCACTTTTGTGCTATACTGACACTACTACAAAAACAGAATCTTCTATCACCCATTTTTTTTATGGTTTAGTAAACTAAAGGAATTGTGATAAGTTAGTAAATAAGTTGAAAGATTAAAATATGGAACTTATTATAGCGGTATTATTATTCTAACTAACTGATATAATTATTGAGTGAGGCTATGGTGCTATGCATAGCACGGATGGCTAGTGTACTACAGCTCAATATGGTACTTTTTAAAATCCTAACGGTCGATCCGACCGTTCAATGTGATAACCATATGAATATCTACTTGCAAACTAAATTTTATATTTTTTCGAATTTTTTTACTATTTTTTCAGATAGGTAGAATTTTGATGGTCCAGAATTGTCAAAAAACACTGATTTTTCTACCTATCTAAAAAAATAGTAAAAAAATTCGAAAAAATATAAAATTTAGTTTGCAAGTACATATTCATATGGATATCACATTGAACGGTCGGATCGACCGTTAGGATTTTAAAAAGTACCATATTGAGCCGTAGTACACTAGCCATTGGTGCTATGCATAGCACCATAGCCTCACTCATAATTATTTGATGTTCTTCTGATATCTCGGTTAATACATTAGTACTGATGTATGCAAAACAAATTTGTTTTGTTGGTTGTATTTTGAACTGTTAGAATATAGATACTTTAATTTTGTGTCTATGCACTTCACGAGGTGATTAATTTTCACACTGCTCACTGTCTAATCAAATTAATTTCTCTCATCTCTCTTTTCTTTCTCTTTATTTCTTCATCTTGTCTAATCATATTGTCTTTAATTTTTTAGGTTGTTTATGTTGAGTTAATACTAAATATATTACTTGAATTATGGATATCGATCTAAGCTTAATGTGGAATATTTTCAAATGTATGTTGTTTATATTGAATGTTGAATTAGTATTTCTTGAATTATATATGTATATCATGTATATATGTTGAATAACAAATTCATCCAAGAACCTAATCTACTTCTATTGGTTATGAGGATCCAACCTAATCAAATAAATATCTGTGCTCTCTCTCCTCCCTATTCTTTTATCCTTATTAGAGAACTAACTACTTACTGTAATATATATGTGTAATATATATATAGCTTGTTATGTTCTCTCTCTTCTCACCTTTTTTATTTATTTATGTGTTCTGGATGTTTTGTTGTTTTGATGTAGATAACCTGCTGTGTATTTACATAATTTGTTGTTTTGAAAATTCCCAATTAATCCAATAAAATGAAACCTAAGTTATATTTTCGAGTACCTTCTAAAGTAATGATCTTCACGAAAATTTTATATATAAATCTTAATTTTGAAATAAACTCGTCATCTCTATCGGACCTCAGCCTGCTCAAATATGGGGCTTGAAAGAAAAGCACCTCCCATTTTTTATTTTTTTTTTCAGTTATCTACTTGGGCCCTAAGCCCAAATGAAATTAGAGATGTGTTTCATTCCAGCCTAAAATAAAAGCGATAGCTCAAAAGGTCGTAGATGCAGTAAATTATTTTTGTATCAAGTAATTCGTAGATGCAGAATCAAGAATAAATTATTTTGTATTTCAGGCTGCTACCGTGCAACTATATATATATATGATTGATTTTGTTTAATATTGAGTCACTGATTTATAATTTTGGGGAAATTTCACGTATTTCCCCCTCAAAAACTTTAAAATTATGTATTTCTCTCTCTAAACTTCGAAATTAGGTATTCCTCCTGTAAATTTCAAAAACTCACAAATTTATCCATTTTATTGTCTTTTATATTAAAACTCGTTTTAAATTTATGAAATACCCATTTTACCCTTTTTAGAAGCATATATTATTTAATAATGGAGCATTATTGAAAATAAATATATATCGGTTGCCTTTTAGGCTGAAAAAGTATTTCATTTGATTTTCTGTTGCCCACCAAGTAGCATTTTTATTTTGTTAAGAAAAGAAGAAGAGAGATCTGGCGTTGGGCCAGAAGGCCCAGTATTGGAAAGAAGAGAGCTGTGTTAATTGGGCCAGAGATGAACATAACGCAGAAAGAGCCATCGGAACCCTCTACTACAGAACTTGTCATACTCACCAAATTGAGAAAAATGTAGGTCCCATAATCATAGGAAGTAAATTTGAGTTTGATGGGCATCAGAGTCATCCAATGTGCTTTAAGATTTGTGCACATGCACCCCGCTCTGAGATTCATGCACACATATTTTAAAGCCCATTGGATGGCTCCAATGCTCATCGAACCCAAATTTATTTCCGATTGGCCATCGGACCTAAACTGCACTTGGAGAGTAGAAATATTCTCATTAATGTTTATTTTACCATTCTAAAATACTTATTTTTATTATATGTACATATTTGTTAGTAATTAGGACCTCTTCATAGATGTACCGTGGAGATATAGTGCCAAAAGATAACCAAGGAGAGAATTTAGTAGAATAATCGGACCGAGTATTCCATTTCTTGTTTCTTTATACACCTTCAATTTATCCTGCACCAACAAAATTTAAACTTTTAAATCTCTTTTTGTTAAATTTGTGTGATTTTGGATAAGTTTAATTCCACAGAAAATTTAATTATAATAACAAAACAGCTTTCTTTGCAATTCTTCTCAACCTAATTTCACAACTGTAAAGCATATCAATTCTGTGACTAAATCATATACATGAAGAAAAATTAACTACTGGCTATATTTCATAAGTAAATTGTCAGAAAATTAACTACTGGCATGATTCAACCGCCTGTATCACTATAAATTATCAATGTAGTGCTCAAATTTGTTGCATTCATACCATATTATAAGAATGTTGTGATACATTTGTTGCAGCAAGAAGTTATTCATTTTTTTAGTAAAGGTTGTAGGTTTTGGTATTGTGCCCGTAGGCTTGACTCAGTGTTTTATTCTGAATAATTAAATAAGACAATATGCAAGTACCCTGGTTTTTAATTTTTATGAATATAGGGCCCTGGAAAGAGCCCATTAGGCCCAAGAAATTTTACTATTGAAACCATGTGATGATTAGTACAAACTTCAATTTTAATTTCCTAGTATGATTCATTAAGCCCCAACCGGCCCAAGAAAATTGCCATTAAGACTCATTATTAATTTACTAGTATCGTGACCGTGCGTTGCAACAAGAACATATTATAAAATTGAATAGAATATGAAGAGATCTTTTTGTTTGACATTCACACAAAATTAAGAAAAAAATATATTAAATGAAAATAAAAGACACAAATGAAAAAAAACGGAGATCCAAATAATAAATAACAAAAAAGAAACAACAACAAATGAAAAAAAAGGATCAAATATAACATGAAAAAAATTCTTGAAGTATCATTGTACAATTTAATATCTAATTTTCTCCACAAACAAGATATGCCATTAAATGATTTAGAAGAGAAATAATTCGTAAAGAAATAAAATTGGGAAAAATATAATTAAATGATTCAAATAATGATTTTCTCTACAGATATATTTTTGATGGAAATTTCTCTACACGAAAATTCTTGATATTCTTCATTTTCTCTCCAGATCGGAAAGATAGGATTGTTTCCATCAGCACAAGATGTGCTCTTCATCTTTTCACAAAGATACAATAGCCCTAAACAAAATTCGGAAAGATATGATTGTTTCCATTTTCATTGTCGAAATATATAGAGGAAGAGGAGAAATGAAATAGAGGAAATGGAGAAATAATGAAATAATTTAATTGCAGAAATCAGAGATAGCTGTAAGGAGAAATAAGAAAACGATTCACTAGAGATTCATTCAATTTTAATTGTGGCAAACCATGTAGCAGTCTGTGTGGCAAATATGTTTTAACTAAATTTAGACTTCTACCTTCCACATTCCATAACATCCATTATAAATTTACAAATGCATAGTTACACATTTATTCTCGCAACCATCATGAATTTACAACAAATTTTACTAGTTATTTAATTTAAAACTTGAAAGATCCACATTCCACATTCCATAACATCCATTATAAATTCCGAGTAGAACTAGGGTGTTCTTAAGCTCACCAAGTCTCTTTGTAATCTTAATTCAAAAACCTATTGAATTTGGTTCAAACGATGCATTCAAACCGTTGAAACCGATCTACTTCACGAGTGATGCGTTTACATGTCAAATTTATAAATTTTCGAACTAATTTAGTATAAAATCAAGCGGTAAAAAAATATGGTTTATAAGTTAATTTTAATGTGTTCATTTTTCATCATTTTTTTACCGCTTGACTTTATACTAAATTAGTTTGCAAATTAATAAATTTGACATGTAAACTCATCATTCGTTAAGTAGATCGGTTTCAATGGTTTGGATGCATTGTTTGAAGCAAATTCAATAGGTTTTTTAATTAAGCTTACAAAGGGACTTGGTGAGCTTAAGAACACCCTAGTTCTACTCATAAATTCAAATATATCGGGGGCGTATCGGGACATATCGGAGATTGTATCGGCTAGTTAAATATATATTTAAATAATCTGATACGCCATGTGGTGTATCAAATGCGTATCGGACGTGTCAGTATCCAATACATATCTGAGACCGATACGGAACCATATATGAAATATGGGGATCACATAGATTAAAAGTAAGAGAAGAAAAATAATAAAGTAATCGAAAGATGGAGGTGAATGTAAGTTGGGGGCTATTAGACTTCGAGAAGTTATTTTTATAGCGAGTTCTTTTTCAAATAACATTTTTTTTTCAAAACATCAATCAAAGAATGTAATTTTTCAAATTACCAAGCTAATAATTAAGAACGCTCACCTAAAAAAAAACCTTTTTTTTTAGAGAGAAAAAGGAGTCAAGCTTCTTCTTTTTTCATAAACTTCATTTTGAATATGTAATATATATTCTACATCAAGAACATTGCCATGGTCACTATATTAGAATATATATAGTGATTAGCATATTAACTACTAAACTTTGTTTAAGTTCCTACTTTCCAAAATAGTTAACAAAGTTAATATTTATGGATTTTGAAAAAAAAAAAAAAGATAACGTTTTCATGGACGCTATTATTGTTGATTTTTTTATTATTTTGATAGAATAAACTACGTTCCTACCTTGATTTTTCTGGAAATATAATTATGTAAAAATAAACTTTTTGAATAGCTCTTATTATCTGTTATATTATTTTTTAGAAGGGAATAGGGGAGGAAGTTGTGGTCTTGTAACACTTAACATGATGCGTAGAGAAAGGCCGAAATTTCTCAAATATTTTGCGAGAAGTGCTCCAAATATTTATGACATATCGCCAAAATTATTGAACGGTCTAAATTAAAAATGTCAAATCTTGTTTATACTAATTAATCTAATATTAGAGGTAGCAAAGAAAATTAATCACGTTGTTACTAATTTTATCACAGTACGTCACGGATACGATCGGGACATCTTGATGTGACTCGCGTGTTGTGTGACGGGTCTTTCTTTGATAAAAATGGCACGTCACGACATACAAACTGTCTCTATGACGTGATGTGACAATTTGTCAACATCATTTTTTTATTATAATTTCTTTTGTATTATTATTTTTTGTTATTATTTTTTATGAACTAATTTGAAATTTGAATAAAAAATTAACGTAAACGATCACAACATGCGTCATCACAATGCAATTGCACGTGACGTGATTATTTGTGTGACGTGATTGTCATCTACTATTTTAATCACGTCAAGAATGTCACATATGTCTCCACTTTTGTCCGTTTTTGTGTAGATCTGCCCGTGCATCTAACCGTATTGCCCTTGTTTTTCTAATGATAAAGCTGTTTTGAATCGCTACAAGGATGGCTTCAGAGTAGTGAATACAGAATAACTAACATATGTGCTGTTCATTGAACCAGGGTCAATTATAGACAAGTTTAATTTACAATAGCAAGCACATATATAAAATAAATCTCTCTGAAAGATAACGACGAAAATTTAATTCATATTGTCTCATTTTTTTTATATCCCATAAACATGTTTAATTTAGTCGGTAAAAAAAAATTTTTAGAATGAATTCAGAAATAACTACTTTAGATCAACCATTTTTTTTGCTCAAATTAGATGTGGTATTATTTATCAATATATAATATTATTTTTAGGAATAATTGTTTTTCAAATCAAATCTTTATTTGCAAATTATTTTATGAATGATATGTCCGTAATATTTGCAAATTATTGAAGAAAATATAAATGTCTCAATCATAATTCAGATATAATAGACATTAATTTCGAGAGTCAATAAATTTAAATTTTAGTCGCAGATGATATTAATTTAGACATTTTATTTTGTCATACTATGAATTATTATTTTACGAAACTATTCTTTGTTCTAATTTGATGCTTAATTTAATCTAAGTAGAAAGAATCACATGATAATAAATTATCATGATACTTTTCACAATCATAAAAATAAAGAAATTTATTATGAGTTTTCACAATCAAATTCGTTTTGGGGCTTGTTTATGTTGCATATGGGTCCGCAGATTCATTTGGCGCGGGCCCCCCGTTTCTGGGACCGCGAATTGGTTTAGCGGCCTGAGTACACTAGTACAAAAACGTTAATTACTAATGGGTTATTATTCACGGTTCCGAATTGTTTTGTAACGAACCGTGTGCCAATGAAAAAGTGGGATAATCAGCAGACATATATACACGTTTCGTAGTAGGGCCGTGGATGAAGGGTATTATTAGTGTTTTTAAAACGGGGCGGGTCGGTCCGGTTCGGTCCAAACCTGTCCGGTCCACGGGTCTGGGGGGTTGGACGGGTTCATGGGTGGGGGTATCACGGGTCCGGTTTTCGGAGGCCAAACCCGCCCCGTGATCAACACACGGGTCTAACAGTTCCACGGTCTGGGACGGTCCGGTCCAAACCTGGTTTTTTTTTTCCAATTCAATAAGTTTGTTATTTGAATCGAACAATTTTTGTTATAATAAAATATAAATCAAAATTCACGAATTATTTGATCTTTAAACCGAATTATTTTAAAACAATTGATTTAAAAACAAAAGTTACAAAGTTAGATATTGTTTTTCGTATTTTGATTTATTGTTCAGGATTTAACTTCTGGAATCAAGCGAAGTTATCATACACTAAGATAATTATCATACACAATTTATTATTGGAAACAAAAATTAAACTAGTCATTAAGTATAACAAGTTTTTTTTTATATTTTTTTTATATTTTATGGGTTCAATCTAAAAAAATATTATATACATGGTCTTGTAACCTTTTCAAAATTGAACTTATTTTGCTTGTAAAGATGGGATGGACATGTTAAAACAAATTTAATCTAAAGTTTGAAGTTAAGAACATATGATTAACAAAAATTAACTTATCATTTTTATCTAAAAATCTTTGACCAAAATTTGAGCAAAAGAACTTTGTGAATATTTAAAGTTCAAAATATTAACCTTCATTTTTATCTAACAAAAATTTCTAATTAAATTTTTAAAATTCTAAATAGTAAGTAGTAGCATGCTCATAATTAAATAATAATAATACTACAAAGTGTTTCGATATCTAACAAAGCAAGCAAATTCATTGCAAAATATGAATTCCAATTCTAATCATAACTTAAATAATAATTAAATTAAATTTGTACAATACACCTATTATATATATATTATTTTTTATTATTTTATATATTGTATTTAGATAATCAATCCTCATTTGTTTGTGATTGCACAATCGGATGTGACGATATTTTCCATTACCAAATGTGGATTGGAGATGTTAATAACTCTATTGCTTCACAAAATTATGTTGTTTCAAAAATAATGATTGCATTAATTCTCAGTATTCTTTTGTTCATGTAAAAAGCTTATACAATGATTTTGTTCATGTAAAATTATTTTTTGAACTGTGTCTCGAAAAATCAAAAATATATATTAAAAAATATTTTTAAATTGAGGCAAAAGTTATAAATAAATTGTAAGATAAAAAACATATTGAAATTTGAGAAGATGATCACATAATAAAATAATTATTTTTTATATTAAATTAGAAACATTCCACACGAATAATTTTTAACTGTACGAGTAAATTTAATGGTAATTAATAATGATGAATCCAACGAATGGAAATAATTGATCACTTATGTGAAGCTTATGAAATGTTTAGAAGTATGGAATTTAAAAAAAAAAATAATGATTGTATGAATGCTTCATGTAATTTTGATTTTGTTCAAAATGATTCCAACATGTATTTGAAATCTCATAATCAAATACATTCAAAATTGACCACATAAGCAATCAAATGTAATTAATGGTTTACTGACTATTTTTTTTTTTTTAGTTGTGCCTCGTAAAAACAAAAATATTTATTAAAAAAAGAATTTGATTTTTAAATTGAGACAAATGTTATTAAATTAAAGAATGTAAGATAAAAAATATCGGACCAGATATTCACCACTAAAAAGTTCGTGATATTTTCCACATAAGCAATACATATTTTCCAGCGGGTCCAGATTTGGTCCGGTCCGGTCCGGGACGGGTCTACGGGTCTACACGGGGGGAGGGGGGGGTATGCGCGGGTCTGTGGGAAAAAAACCAAACCGGACCGTCCACGGACCGACCCTTGGCTAACCCCGGTCTGGTTCGGGTTTGGTGCACGGGGCGGGGCGGTCCGGGTCCGGTCCACGGGTGGTCCGGTCCGGTCCTGGACCGGCCGGGTTTTTTCATAACTCTAGGTATTATTACTCACAGCTAAGATTGAAAGAGCGGTGGGTGAAAGGGACCAGTATCCTCTGCGGAGTTATTCTTTGCGGAGTCCTGCAGAGGTTTTAATCTGGTCCTTCGTTTTGATCGGACGGATCAGATCAAATCTTGCCCTAATTGAAAAACGAACGGAATTTTGTTTTTGTTTTTTTTCAATTCGAGTAAGATCTGATCTAGTCTGTCCGATCAAAACGAACGGACCAGATTAAAACCTCTGCAGGACTCTGCAGAGGATACGAATCCGGGTGAAAGAGGGTTGGCATTCATCCACGGCTAGGATTGGAGGATCCGTGGGTAATGGCTGTAGAGAAACGTAATTATTCTTAGTGTTGTTTTCATCTCCCTCCGTCTCTCACTCAGCGACATTTTCATTGCCTCCCCCTCTCTCTCTCCGAGGGTTTTTAAAATCTGATCTCTAGGTCAGTACCGATTTTTCTCTCAGTAGGATTTCTTTACTTTATCTCCATCTTTACAACAGTTTGAATCACCACGATTGTTTTTTCCATTTTAGCTTATTCTTGATTTCCTGTTATCAGACTAGTACATGTCCTTTGGTACTAGTCTTAATCCAAGTGCTTATCATTCCCTTTTGTTTTAAGCATTTGCAGATGAAGTACCAGGTTTTTGTGTATTGCAATCATTACTTGGTTAGTTTATTTCATTCCTGAACAAGATCAGTACTTAACATCCTTGATAAAATTTATATTAATCTAGATCAGTACTTTGGTACCAGACTGATCTACACATTTTTTAATGCATGAATTAGTATTGTTGGGGCATGAACAATTATGTGTGCTTGCTGCTATGAACAATTAGTATCATATATGAAAATTGACTAGGTTTTACATGCATTTTTTTTACTATGCATTCTGCCATATCTTGCTGACAGATATGGGGACAATGTTTGGAGGATTGTATCAGTACCTTTCCTCTTTTCATCTTTGTTAAAAATCTCTTACGTGTACTTTTGTGCAATTTCTGTCATTTATTATTTACAACTGTTGCTGACAGGATGGATCTGGTATGACTTTCTTTTGATGGTAGCAATTATTGTTAATTAAACCTACCCTAAATTATTAAACTCAATCTACTTATCTACATCATTTGCTATTTGCTATACATGTTTATAGATGATTATAAATTTCTGATGACTGTTTTTTTTCAATATTAATGAGCCAAATTGATTGCAAATCCAAAAGTTCTTGATCAGTATTTTCTCATCAAGAAAAAGTGCTTTTTATACTCTTTTATATTATGATAAATCTGGATTCTAGGGAATAATTATGTACAAGGCTTACTGGTAAATTAGACTGTGCTCGACTGGTAAATTAGACTGTACTCTTTTATGTTTTTATACTCTTTTTTCAAAATTGTCAAAGAGACTAACCACTGATACTAGTATTCCTGTACCAGAGTGTTGAGCACAGCTTGCACCTGATTTGCACTGGTACCAAATATTGACATTTTCTCATAAAACTAAGCTGGATGTACCAACATTGGTACCAACTCATAAATGAATATGCTTGCACATGCCTAGGACTGGTACACAGAGATGCATAGCTACTGTTTGTAACTTAGATGTACCAGCACCATACCATATTGGTACACATCGTTAAGAATGCTATGTTCTAAGTAGAATTTTTGTTGTCTCCCATTTCATAATTGAGTGACATCATTTCTGAAATAAGTATTAAGCTTTAAAGTAATCTCATAAATAATTTGAAGTGATGGGAGTGTCAAGAAAAATAATCAGTTCTAATGGTCCGGTTCGGATCATTATCATAATTCTAGCTTCAATTTTCCCGAGAGGAAGGCTTATGATGCCCAACAGGTCCTTACAAAGAACATCTCTGATTTTCTAGAAGGTATCATTTTTATCTTGCATCTGAATGCCTATTCTTGTACCAGTATGCCTATTGTTTGTTTTATTATGTGTACCTGTACTGGTAATTGTTTTATGTGACCATGAGGGTCCCTGCTAAGTGCTTCAGGTCTGAACTGGTGGAAACTGCATAGGCATATATACAGTTATCAGGATGCCCACAAAATTCAAATAGTATCTGACACAAAAAAAGGATATGGTGCGCACTGTACAGTTCATTATATCTTGAATATTTAACCCAAATTCATTTCAGTTCTGTTTTTTTAGTTGCCTCTTTTACTTTTTCTGGTTTTTTACTAATGCAAAACTCTTATCTTGCCTTGAAGGATGCACGCATTTTTTCTATGACCATAGATTAAAAAAAGATAAATGTGTATAGTGATCCTCTTAAAAAAATTGAATATTAATAAAGATAACATGTTGACCCCTGAACCTGGGTGGGTTCCGCAGGTTCAGAGACAGTATTGGAGACCAGTGACTACTTAACTAACAGAAAACTATTCTTTCATGCAGTTTCCACATAGTGTTGCGCCCTATTCGATGAAGCAGCTTTGATGAAATCAGGTGTATGTGGGCTAGAGTGTTAATGCATGAGCATTGTAAATGATTGATGGTTATATGTTGTGTAGGACAATTACTTTGGAAGTGTAAACAAT
Source organism: Carex kokanica (assembly GCA_025461125.1). Classification (NCBI taxonomy): domain Eukaryota; kingdom Viridiplantae; phylum Streptophyta; class Magnoliopsida; order Poales; family Cyperaceae; genus Carex; species Carex kokanica. The sequence continues at coordinate 98,479 of JAJGRX010001100.1, read as the reverse complement.
GCCTAATTTTCAATATTGTTTATTTTGTTCAAATTAATATAATGATTTTGGTATTTGTTGTGCTGAAAATTGTGTGATTTTTGGTATTTTGTACTAGATAAAATTACAAAAAAAATATTAAAAAGAAAATAGCATCAGACATGGATACTCTTATCAAACTGTGGACAATTACAAAAAAAAAACTGCATTAAAATCAAATCACCTAGAGAAAAACAGTGGCTATAACATTTATTACCACGGACAATTATATAACAATCCGTATTTAAATATTATTTATAAATGGCAAAAAAAAAAGGAAAACAACCACAAGTTCGCTGGTGTACATCCGTGGGCAGGGGCGGATCCAGCATAGAGCAGGGTAGGGCAACTGCCCTACCCTGGAATTTCAAAATTAGTTTCCAAGTACTAGGTTTTTGGATCTTGCCCCACTCTGGAAGAAACAAATGCCCTACCCTGGAACAAACAAATGCTCTCTTCTCTTTCTCCTCTGTAAATTTTTGTATGTCATGTTTAGATTTGAAAAAAAAAAATTTGGCATGTTGATTGTTTTTTATTTAGTACCCGATTAGATAGTAGGTTTAAACCCGATTAGATATTGAACCCGCATAAATATTATCTTGCCCTACCCTGACGGAAATCCTAGATCCGCCCCTGTCCGTGGGTGCATATTGAATCCAGTCACAGTTTGCAACTGTGGGTGTATTTCAACACTTTTACAAACGGTGACATGAGTGATGGTACTGAAACTGAGGATAATTTGCATTTTCAAGGTGTTTTGGTTTATTTTTTTTATTATGATATAAATAAAAATTTCAGATTTAGTTGTAGTCTAGTGATTAAAATTTTATTTTGTAGTTGAGAGGTCTTGAGTTATAATCTCACTTAGAGCTGCACAAAAAATTCGTAGTTCGTAATTCGATTCGAGTTTGATTCGAAAAAGTTCGTAAAAAGTTCGATTCGAAATTGAGTTCGTTCGAAATTATTTCAAACCAAACTTAGTTCGAAATTAATTCAAACCAAACTCAAACTGGACCTAGTTCGTTCGAAATAGGTTCGCAAACCAAATTTAGTTCGAAATTAACTCAAACGTGAACCGTTCATTTCTGTTGATAACTTATGTTTACTAGATGAAAATATAAGCCGTCCAGTCCATAATTGCTTTGAATTTTGACTTTTGAAACAGAAAGCCCGTTCCAATTACAAGCTCAAATAAAAAAAATTCAACAACAAAGCCCAAAATAAAAAAATTAAACAAAACCAGCCATAACCCATAATCGTTTGTTGCGAACTTTTGGTATTCTCACTGTTGGTTGCGAACAAAACCAACAATAAAAAACCTAGCCGACTTTCCCTCTCTGTTGGTTGCGAACTTGCGATACCAAAGTCCAAACCCTAGAGTTTTCCTCTATTGGCTACTTGGTTGCGATACCAAACCGGGACCGGCCGCGAGGCGAGGTGACACTTGTTCATCTCTGCTTTGTTAGTTGATATTGCAACCGGCCGCGAGGCGAGGCGACACTTGTTGATCTCTGCTTTGTTAGTTGATTATTGCAACCGGCCGTGAGGCGAGGCGACCCTTGGTACCGACCGTTTCTCTTTGCCCTTCTTGCGATTTGCTCCTCTCTCGGGTAATTAAAAAGCACACCCTTTTTATTGTTGCTTGTTTTATAGATCAAATAGCATTAACTTCTCAGCGCTATGCCGCTATCCAATAATAACTAATATACTCTATTCCTATAATCATCATGAAAATAGAATATACTTATTTATTTTATCTCTTCCACAAATATTATGGTATGAGAGCCTTAAAGATGGCACACGCCAGTTTAATTTTTTTTTCCTTTTTAATTTGATCCCTTGTCATACCAAAACTTCCCATACAACAGTCTAAACCAGAAATAAAAAAATATAGAAAATCAGCAAAACCAGCAACAGAGATCAGTGATTTACCAGCATCATAAAATAAAGTAAAAAAAATAGCAAAGCCGATTTCGCAAATCAGAAAACAAAAACACTGTCTTTGCTCTCAGCCTTCTTTGAACAACCTACCTCTTGTCTTCTTTGAACAACATTCGTCTTCTTTGAACAACCTACATCTTCTTTGAACAACCTACCTCTTCTTTTTTAGAAGGGTTTTTCAGTAGCTAGTGCCTAGTTGTAATGCACTTTAATGTTTTATTTAGAATAATATTTGGGTTTGTAATAATTCTAAGACTTTGGTGATTGTTCTGTACTTCTATTGATATTTAAATTGTACTTTGAATACTTTGGAGTGCTTGAGTTTTTATTTAAATTGTACTTCTATTGATATTTGGGTTTTATTTAAATTGTACTTTGAATATTTGAGTTTTTATTGAAGTGCTGTAATTTCGCACTATGGCCCAGTCATAAGTCATAACTCGTAAGTTGTAACAAAATTCGTAAAGGTTCGAATTTGAGTTCGTAAAAAATTCATTTCAAAATTGAGTTCGTTTGAAATTGAGTTCGTTCGAAATTAATTCAAACCAAACCTAGTTCGAAATTAATTCAAATCAAATTCAAATTGGGGGTAAGTTCGATTAGGTTCGGTTCGTTTGCAGCCTTAATCTCACTTATTACAATTGTGCATTTTAATTTTCAGTCACCTCTATTAAAATTTTCTAGTTCCGCTCCCGATGTTTTAGACCAATGGTAATGGAGCATGAAGTCTGATGCGCTTTGACCTTCGACTCTTTTAAATTTTGGACGATTTAACGATATCATCTCAGGTAATAAATATTATTTTTGTTTACATCTGGACCATTAAGTCAGAATTCGCACAAATATAAAGTTCTTGTACTTTAAATCATGTCAAATTTTTCCCGATTATGATCGGAGGGCAGGGAATTATTAATTGTCAAATTTAACAATATGAATGAAAATATTATTCACAAAATATTATTATTTTATTAAGGAATCACCATACAATTTTCGATATATTTATTATGATGCATATTCTATCTAATATATTTCATTCGATTTATAAATGTAATTCTTTCTTCAATACACACTTTCATTTTTAAGATGAAATTCAAAAAATAATCCTAGTTCAAAATATAGTACGAAATGCAAAATGAGAAGCGGATTTTATATTTTTATGTTTATTTTTGTTATTTCCTTGAGATTTTAAAAATCTTATTTGTTTTCTCAATTTCATTCTGAAAATGATATAATTAATAACAAAAAGATAAAAAGTTTCATAATATAATAGGCACAATTCCATGTATCTCTTAGCTCAGTTAGAAACTTTAATTTCAAAGATAATTAAGAAATACTTGTTTGACCACGACTACAATTATCTACAATTAGATACCTTGAATGGTTCTCCAATATTATTTTAGTGGAATTTTGTTGGTCCAGTAAAAGAACGAGAAAGTACTGAGAAAAAAAGGAATAAAAATATGCAATCGAGATTTCAGATTCAATTTCAACAGATACATGACAGTATATTAATTATACAAAGCACACATACAACAAAAGAAAAATAAGAGAAAAGACAATGACAAATACTAAATAGGAAGAGTAAAATATGCACTGGAGGACTCCGTGGCTCTAATTCCAGCGTAAAACAATTGAAGGGACATGTTGGCATAAATTGCGGACCAAATCAACCTTGGAACCACCCATTTCTATCCAAGTCAATTCTTGCAGGTTGGTAAGGTTTTGTAGCCCTTGAGGCACACCCAATTTTTTACACCTCCAAAACTTGAGTTTTTTAAGAAGCGGCATTGCACCCTCCACTATCTCCCATTCCTCCATTGATAAGCGTTGAAGAGACAAAACTTTTAACTGGCTAAAGCCTCCAGAGGAACAGGTTGCTTTTTGACTTTCGAATGCTTTATCAAGGATGAGAACCTTAAGGCAGCGTAGCTTCTCCAATACTGGCATTATATCCTGTTGGAACTTGTGACCCACAATAGAGAGGTGAATGAGGTGACAGGGGAGCATATCCTCATGAAGCAGCTGGGTCAATTTAGTGGGGCTATCGTAAAAAAGTGTGAGAGATTGCAAATGGTTATAAAATGGGAAACCTCTCATGTCAAATATGCCTCGTACACTATCATCATGCCATATAATGAGATTTGTTAGGTGTTCTAATGTGGACAGAAAAGGGACAACTGCCTTTGATGGAGATGATCTGGCGTCTAATTGTAATGAACGTAAATTGGGTGTATGAGGTAACTCTATCTCCCATGATTGTGTGGGCCTCACACAACGAATAGTTTGCAAATTTGTTAATTTTGCTGATGTTGAGAGTTCCAAATTAGAGTGAGAGACATGCCTCAGTGTCTTGATATTCCATGCACTCTTAGGAAACTCAAACTCGCCGCCATCAATTGTTTTTAACCATTGGATTTGAAGGGTTTGCAGAAATTTCATTCTGCCTATCACTTTCTCAAACAATTCTTGATCACGGTTGTCACTTACCCTCCCTCCAAGACTCAGATATCTTAACTGAGTCAATCCCACAAACATCCCCAACTCTATTATGTTCTTATATTGGTCTTCCTCATGGCTTACCACTTTGAGCAGTCTCTGCTTAGAAATATTCGGCATGCTCCCCTTACAAAAGGACAAAAGAGTGTGGAGGTTTGGGCTCATTATAAGTTGATCACAATCTGGATTGTGAATTGCCACACGGCGTGCCCTGCTCAAGCTCATTTTATCATCTGAATTTGAATACACAAGGAGAAAGTTTTCCTCCTTGGCTTTTTGGAGAGCAAGATCTCGTAGTAGATCGTGTATGCGTAGAGTTGTGACGGAACCAACATACGATCTCCTATCTACTTGAACCATGCTCCTAGCATAAAATGACAAAAAAAAATTAAGTACAATGATTACAGATATCATAAAGAAAATAGTTAGTATTAAAACAATTTAGTTTAATGTTGAATACATAAGTTGGTTTTATTGAAATAAAGAAAGAGAAAAACAGAAACTTTGATTTTTTTCATGCATAGCAGGATCTGTATAACTTTTACCATTGATTCTTCTATGCATGAAAAAAATTAAAATATTATGTTTTTCCAAAATTTTCTACAGAAAAATTCTCAAAACCCGCTGCTACCTATTTACCTATCTACAGAAAAAATTAACATTTAACATAATAAAAATGTAGGTCCTTGGGCTTACAATTTTCCTTTCTACTATTTATTTTCAATTAAAAAAATAGTTTAAAAACTATTCAATTAAAACCAGTACGATACATCAATATGTGTAATCATTAAATGAAGATGTAATTAATACCTTTGTACGAGATCCTCTACTAAACTCTCCGCAGTTTCTTCCAATGTTCTGTTATCTTCTTGTGGTATGAAGCCCTCTGCAATCCACATTCGAAGTAAGGATCGAGCATTGATAGAATAGTCTTCGGGAAATGCAGCAAAGTACATAAAACACGACTTCATAGCAAATGGCAGGTCCTCATAGCTAGTGCCTATGATCTCGCTACAATTTTTTCCTTCGACATGCCAACTCATTGTCCGGAACACGCTACTCCAAACAAGATAGCTACGGGGCTTCTTTGATAAGAAACCACCTAAAACCACCAACGCGAGAGGAAGCCCACCACACTTGTGGACAAATTGACCTATGATATCAGAAAGATCATCAAAAGAACTTTTATTTGGATCATGATTAGAAAAAACTATTTTTAACAAAAGCTCTCGGCTTAAGTCCTCAGATAAGAACTTGAGCATGTATGGTTCACTCAAGGGATCCATGTCCTTAGGAACATCAGCGAACCTAGTGGTTACAAGTACTCTACTCCCATTCTTTTCATCTGGGAATGTTGCACCAATTTGAGTCCATAGATCGATTGTCCAGACATCGTCTAGGACTATGAGGTACTTTTTTCCTCTAAGAGATTTGTGAATCTCTATAAGAATCACATTTGCTTGTGTTTCATTTGGTGGTTGCTCAAGCTTAAGTTCTCGCGCTATCTTCCTTGAAATATCAATTACTTCGAACTTTTCAGAAATAGCTATCCATATGCGAACTTCAAATTGTCTTACAACATCACCACTGAAAATAAAATATTATATTGGACATTAGTATAACCAAAATACAAAGACGAAAAACTAGATAAAAATATACAAGTGAATATGGAAAAGTGGGTAAATAGAAAATTATGATTTTCATGGCAATCTATCAGGTTAGGTTGGGCCATTAGACTGGGGACATCTATATATGTAGATGTGTATGCAACAGGGTCAGAAGAGTTCTCTACTTTTCTCTTCTTCTATTTTCTTTTGTTCTATTGATGGGGCTACTGAAATACTTGACCTTCCCAAGTCTAGCTGTTGATCTTGTTGTGCAATGTCAATAAAACCCATGTTAAAGTGCGAAATCAGATATGCATGTAAGCATATATACCGAAAATATTATATCCAAAAACATTTTGAAATTTACAAATCTACAACAATTTGCGAGAACTTCCCAAATTTGCCCGATCCGGAGAATTATTCTCCAGATCCAGGCCTTCTTTCCTGAAAATAATTCTCATGATCCAAAGGTCTCTTTCTGGAGAATTATTCTTCAAATTTGATTTTTTTTTAGAAAATGTTATGATTTTTTTTTATATTGAAATATTAGAAATTTTTTTATATTTTTTTGAAATAGATGAAATACTATATAATTGAATTTATTAGAAAGACCGAGACAAATAATCCGAATCGACATTTTTCAGGCCGGATATTTTGCGGCTATAAGAAAAGTAAAATATTTCTCTGTATTATTGGAAAAAAAAAGTTTTGAATCTAAGTTATTTATTCCGGTTCGAAAAGTCACTTCTGAGTAAAAAAAAGAAAATATCATGGTCCTTCTAGTACATTCAAATTCTAAGAAACTGCATCTATTTTGAAAAAAAATTGATATCAAATTCATTTCGTCTGACATTTTGTCAGATCATATTTGGTTTTTTTGAAAATAAAATGACCACGATATTTTCTTTATTTATTCAGAAATTACTTTTGAACCGGGATCAATAACTTAGATCCAAAATATTTTTTTTTCCAATAACACACAAAGAAATATTTTAATTTTTCTTACAACCGCAAAAATCCGGCTTGAAAAATGTTGATACGGGTTATTTGTCGCAGTTTTTCTAATAAATTAAATTATATAGTATTTCATCTATTTTCAAAACATATAAATTTTTTTTCTAATATTTCAATAAATAAAAAAAATCATAACATTTTTGCAAAAAAAAAAAAAAAACCGGAGAATTATTCTTCAGAACCCCAAATCCGGAAATTAATTCTTCGAATTTGCGTTAACCGAGGCGCCTCTGAATCCGAAGAACAATTCTCCGGATTGGGCATATTTGAAATTTCTCGAATATGGCTGTAGAATTGTAAATTTCAAAATGTTTTTAAATAATAATAATAATTTCGGCATATATGTACACAATTAAAATCAATTTAACAAACTCAGTATAATATACTAAAGTTGATTAGCAAATATATTAATTTTATACTTTTTTTACGCAAACATCAAAATTATATTAATTTTACAACCACTTATTTTTTTACGCAAACCTAATAAAGTATTTCAACAAGGATAAATTTATCAAGGATATTATGGTCATTTTAATATTTAAATTAAGCATTAAGTACCAAATTAACTGACCGGAGTGTTTGACACTGATTGTCAAATTAAAAGTTAAGGAGCCAAGTTAGTTACAAGTCAAAAGTTTATGAGCCTCGTACGTATGACATTACCTCATTCTAGAATTATAAAATTAATTAATGTCTAAGACATATTCATTGTTCTACCTATACTCTTCTTTTGGTGAAACATATATTAAGGACTCGAGAAATATTATGACCCAAGCTGACCTTTTCCTCATAAAATAAAAGTTTTACATTAAGACAATATATTAACCATGTTTTCCATTTAAATTATCTGAACTAAAGTGTGTGTTTTTTATTAACAAAATTAGGGGAAAAAAATTAAAATAGGTTGGAAGGTGAATTTGAATCAAACTGATAGTAAATGACACAATTAAGAAAATAAAAAAAATGCATACCAATTGTACACTTTTTGTGCAAGTGTAGTCTTTCCAAGTCCACCGGTACCGCAAATTGAGACCACAGAACGTCTCGTAGTGGTCTCATCAAGCAACTTCTTGACAATGTAGTCCTGGTCTGCCTTGAAGCCAACAATATCAGGATCAATATCAGGTAGTATCAGTGGCCTGACGGGTAGTTTGATATCTCCAATACTGCCCTCACCCAAATTATTTATGCCATATCTGACTCTGCTCTCTTCGATCTCTTTCATCTTTTCTAAGATTTGGTTTCTCTCATTTACAAGGTTGTGTACAGCTGGGAGTTTTTTGGTTTTTCTAAACATGTTTTTTATGGCCTCCCTCTTGCCCGACTTTTGTGGATTTTGAGGGATGTCCATGAGAAAGGTGTCTATGGCATCTTCTATAGAATGGGCAATATCTTGGACCTCCTTTACCCAATTTTTCTGCCTTTCGTCTTTTATTTGCTTCCTGTCAGCATCTTTGAGAAAAGCCTGAATCCGTGTGAGTTCACGGCTGACTTTCTCAACTTGCTCATTGACACTGTATAAGTGTAAAACCTCATTGGATAGAACTTCAGCCAGCTTGCCGAGCACCAAATTAACAATGGTCTCAGCCATCCTGCTTAATTCTCTGTTGTATATGTGAGCTGAAACGAGCGAATGATATATTAAAGAAATTTCAGAGTGGATATATATTTTGGGTGGTAGCTGGACGAACTGTTTTGGGAATATAGCACAGTATTAGATGCAGTTGAGAACCCAAAAGCAATAATTTACCAGTAGCATTGATAGCAAATCCAAGAAACAACATGTGATGAAGTTACCACAATGGTACCAGATCATAAAAAAAAACCACTAATCAAATCAGCAAAGAATGAAATCCAAGATGCTCATCCTTGGTGGATATTTTAGCATGTAGGGTACCACGACCTAATCTTACTTTGTCCTAACTAAGACTCTCAAATCCAATTGATAGTGGTGCCTTACCCGGAGAGAGGACGAGCGCCGAATGCCGAGCACCAAGCGGAGACTGTCTGTAACGTCCAAGATGTAACAAAGCAACCGAGATCGCGAATTGAACACGAACAAGAAAGAAATCTAACAATTTTGTTGAAATTCGAAGTAGCTAGAACACGAATTGATCGCGGATTTGGTCAACAATAACTAGAACTCTCAAATTTTCTCAATAATTGTCTAATCTAACTGGTTACCCTTACTGCCTATTTATAGGTGAAACTCAAGAGAGAAGAATCATTTTAATTGGTGCTCTAAATCTTTTTAATTGTTCCTTGCACGAATTAAAAATCAGCCTCCAGATCGTCTCCAGTCGCTTCACTTCGTCTCCAGTTGGTATTATGCTGCTCCCTTCCTTCCTGTTCTTGGTTGGCCCACTCATCAGCCACTCTTCTCTTTTAACGTCTATGGGCAGCGATATAAACGCATTAGAGATCACTTTCAAACCTAGCAACTTGGGCACTCAAGTCTGTAAATCTTAAATCCTTTGAAAATGTTTGAAAGCATTAGAGAACTACAGATCTCCAGTTAGTGCGGCTGTAGTTGTAAAGCTTGGTGTTGCGTACGAGAATATGGAAAAGTATGTGAGGAGACAATATTAAGTGCAAGAATATGGAAAAGGAGAAAAGCATAACTATCACTTTACACTTTACAGCACATGAAGCGGATAACTATTACTTAAAAAGATGGGCCTTAATGTTCTATGTACCAAATCTTTTTAAGAGAATCTGAATTATTGCTTACTTTGCTTTACTAAAAGTGATTTTAAATGGGTCCGACTAATTGTACCCAAAGAGTTGTATCCAGTTTTTACCAAAAAAAACTGTCATTTGACTTGTGCGAATACTGTAAAATACTATAATCAATACTGTAACTTCAACAACAAATCATGCATAATACCTAGTTCAAAATTCTAACAACCCAGTTTTTACTCAAGTTAGTTAAAAACTGTTAGTAACTAGAAAAGTAACTGTACTTCCAACTGTACTTTCAGCTTCTAGAAGATTTAACACAAACTACTTCCAAAACTTGTAGGGCTGTACTTCAAGTTTCTACAAGATTTGAAAAATACACTTCTAAAACTTGTTGTTATTTACAAATTACACTTAAAATTATGCAAAATTATTTTTTTTTTCGAAATTAAAATAAAAAAAATTGAATTTTTTTTAAAATTCATCATTTTTTCTTCTATTATTAATATTTATACATGGATATATATCATGTAAAATAAGATTTCAATATTATAAAATTAGCAGATGCAAACTATAAATCTAACAAATGTTAACTACAAGATTTCAATACTGTAAATTTGATACATGAAACTATAAAAACATCATATACAAACTATAAAATGTCACCAATTACAAAAAATTCATATACTGTACCATTTCACCACAACATAAACTGTACCATTTCACCACAAAAAGTTCATTAAAATCAACTATACCATTTAACCATTTCATTTCACCATCAACTGTACCATTTACCATTTCACTATTCACAAATATTTTCAACTGTATCTAACATCAATATAAAACAAACACAAACAAAAAGTTGTTCAATCATTGCAATATTTGGATGGTTACTTCATACAACGCTGATGCGAATTATTTGGATGTGTGAGGAGTTTCATTGCTAGAACGATACGTTCTTTAGAAATGTCAGCCTACAAAAAAAAAAGAATTGTAAGGGATTTAGATTTATGCACATCAGTAGAGAGAAAAATAATAGGGCGCATAGGTTAGCACAATTAGCCAGAACTGACAAGATTAGTTATCAGGGGTATACACTACCCTCTTTCTACAATATGTAATATCATGAAATATGTAATGTTATTGTTAGTGAAATGGAAGTCTACGGGTATTTGAAAGTAAAATATATACATTATAAAATTACCTGTGTAAAGTTCATAGGCATCTCAGTGATCAGATTGTACACAAAGCACATCACAAACATATCACAGTCCATTGATTTGGGTGCCTGCTTTGGGCAGTCCTCATGAATAATGCCAACATCTTTCCATGATGCTTTATCTGAAAAAAAAAATATCAACATCTTTACCAGTGTTCTAAATAGCGCGCTATAGCGTTTTTGGACCCCAAACGCTACGCTACGATATCAAAATGCGCTATTTGCGCTATGGCCGCTATAGCGGCCGCTACAGCGCTATAGCGGTCCGCTACGGCGCTATTTGCGCTATACAATATGGGTTTTTTTTATTTTTAATTTTTAAGCAATTTATATGGATTTTAAATAAAGATAAAAAAAATCTCAAACCGAAATTGAATTTGTTGCTACTTGCTACAAATAAATCAATTTGAAATTGGGAATAGAAATTGAAATTTGAATAGAAAAAAAGTCCAAACCGGAATTAAAATTTGAATAGAAAAAGAAAATAGATTATGTCATGAATCATGATACTTAAGATATTTTTAATAGGAAAAATCGATAGTTTATGATATTGCTATGGATATTTTGAACCGCAATTTGGACTTTGTACGGGTTCAATATGAATATTATAATTTCTTAATTACTTTGGTGTTATTTATTGTTCTATGAGACCTTAGATAATGTTGATATTTAGTACAAATATTGAATATACGAAATGTAAAAAAAAAAACGCTATTTGGAATTGCTTCCGCTATAGCGACGCTATTCGCTATAGCTTTTTTTTAACCTTCCCGCTACGACGCTATAAACGCTATTTAGAACCTTGATCTTTACTGTATAATAATTTCAAGTATGATATGAATTCTGTAAAATAACTCATACAGCTTATAAAATTATTGTATGAATCCTGTAAAATACCTCATATATCCTACAAAACTGTTAAGTATATTATGTAATAGTTTAATGCATTTCAATACCTAATTCTTTAAATCATTGGCAGAATCATGAAAAACTAGTTAAAGAATACTGTAAAAATGTTGCATAGATAATTTTTAAAGAAGACACTCACAAGTCCTAATCCTGTAAAATAACTTATACATCTTATAAACCTAAGGCATGAATCCTGTAAAATAACTTATATATCTTATAATCCTATGACATGAATCCTGTAAAATAACTCATATATTCTACAAAACTGTTAAGTAAATTATGTAATAGTTTAATGCATTTCAACACCTAATTCTGTAAACCATTGGCATAATCATGAAAAACTAGTTGAAGAATGCTGTAAAAGGTTTCATAGATAATTTTTAAAGAAAACACTCACAAGTCCTCTAGGCAAGAAAGTGTTTAAGCCATTTTATTGTGTGCCAGTGGTACTGAATGTATTCCCCAATTTCACCAGTTGAGGTGTAATAATGCAACTGCCCATTACGAATATCCGCTGCAAAAAGCACCCAATGATTTTTCTTGCAAATAGGAATGAATAGCCATCTGATGCTCTCAAATTGAGACCCAAACAACTGCAAAAGGGCCTACAATGCTGCTTTTTCATCATATTGATGCATCATAATATGCAATAGACAAAAATCAAACATTAAAATATTGATCGAAGTATTTCAAAATTTGAAGTCTGAAAATTTAATTCATAATATACAAAAGTACATAATAACTTATGGGTATATAAGGGGTGATGAAAAACCATGGATGATTCACAAGAGTCTCATATTGCATTAATGATAGGAACGTGTCAACGAGCTGCAAAATCAATCAATAATATATAAACTAAATTTAACAGTTGTATCCTATAAAACTAAGAAATGAATCATATAAAATAACTCGTACATCTTATAAAACTATGATTTTTAAAGAAAACACTCATAAAGTCCTAATCTTGTAAAATAACTCATACATATGATAAAACTAAGGCATGAATCATGTAAAATAACTCATATATCTTATAAAACTATGATTTTTAAAGAAAACACTCACAAAGTTCTAATCCTGTAAAATAACTCATACATCTTATAAAACTATGATTTTTAAAGAAAACACTCACAAAGTTCTAATCCTGTAAAATAACTCATACATCTTATAAAACTATGATTTTTAAAGAAAACACTCACAAAGTTCTAATCCTGTAAAATAACTCGTACATCTTATAAAACTAAGGAATGAATCCTGTAAAATAACTCATACATCTTATAAAATTATGATTCTTAAAGAAAATACTCACAAGTCCTAATCATGTAAAATTACTAATACATCTTATAAAACTAAGGCATGAATCATGTAAAATAACTTATATATCTTATAAAACTAAGGCATGATAGGACTGTGTCAACGAGCTGCAAAATCGATCAATAATATGTAAACTAAATTTAACTATTGTATCCTATAAAATGCTAAGTAGATCATTTAAAATATTTTACATTTAATAAAATATGAAAAAGCTGCATATCCTACAAAACTGATATATACAGTAAACTATTGTATGAAACCCGTGAAATAACTGATATATCCTATAAAACTATTAAGTAAATAATGTAAAATATTGTACAAATCATACCTCACTGCTAATTAGGAGCTCAGGATTCATCAAATCTTTGATTGCTGACAATCTGCAATGAAAATTCCCTGGTTTGTGGTAGAAATCCTCTTCATTGATTTCAATAGAAGGAAGAAAATCACGATTATCAATTCAAATCAATAGAAGGAAGGAAACTTAAATAGATCGGTAAAGAACTCACTCAATTTCTATTTCGCTGTTCTCTTCAATCCTATCGGAGATGATGAAAATTCGATTATCGCTTCGATTGAAGACACGCCTGAAGCTTCTGTATAGTCAAGATGTTCTGATGCAAAAGAAGAAGACAATATACAGTTAACAAAAGTAAATGCAAGCATTGATAAAGTAAGAATCCAGTATAGTCTGGATCTAGATCATTCCGGTGCCAGAATGTGACTACTATACTTCTAATCAAATCAAATTATTTCAACCAAGCTAACTACAAAAGAAAAGTTCAAATGAACACACAAATTCAAACAACCTATACCTGACAACTAAGCTCCACAGTAAATTAACTAAAAAATGGAAGTACGGAATAAAAAAGGGGTAGAAACCAAAACCTCAGCGCGAACGAGAATAAAATAACATAACTATTGAAATCGGGGAACTAGCTGAAGTGCTGGAGCTGCTGCCAAATCCGTGCCTGATCGGAGCCTAGTGTGATCTGCCGTCGCTCGTCGCCGTCGCTGCCATCGCTGCCGTCGCGCGTAGTTGAGAGAAGAGGAGAGGGGAGAGAGCAAAGTGGAGGGAGCAGAGAGATCGGGAGGTGAGATCAATTTTTTTTGTTTTTGCAGAGAGAGAAGATCGGCAATTTTCGTTTTACAAGGGGAGAAGAGAGGTCACGAATGAACGGATCGGAAAGGTTTATAAAAAGAAGGTTGGGCAGTTTGAGTTTGACAATTAATAAACTTATCCAAACGGATGGGTAAAAACCGGGTACAGTTGATTGGTATAAAAACCTTTTCTCATTTTAAATTACTTTATAGTACCGTTTTTATTGTGGCTGTTTTTTTATAGTAAAATATACTTGAACAAATTAATAACAAAATAAGTTCCCTTATTCTTGATAATTGCATAGTTAAACGTGACAACTACTTGAACAAATTAATCTTTTTCAATTGACCAAATGTTTATAAAAGGATCAAATAGAAACATTTTAGTGAAATGCTTTTTCTCCATTTTTTACGAAGTGAATTAAAACTTTCTACTTTAGTTAAAAACGTGTTAATTATTTGTCTAATAAAATTGTCTTATCTTATTTTTTGGGAAAGAAGTTGCCTAATAAAATTGTATTAAAATTGGAAATATCCGGGCCATAATCTAATTAAATAAGATTTTTAATAATAATAATAGTTGGCCCAAAATATCCGACCCAATATAATACCTATTTTCCTCAGCAGGTAGCCTGTTCATTATTTATCTTTTTTTCTTCCTTTATCTAATCATTTTATATAGGAACAATGGACTATTGCTTGCTATAGTACAATAGAACAAAAAAAAAATCTACGTGGGTGTTCGGTGAGGGTAGATTAAGCCTCATTTGAGTTCCTTAGGACCCTATGAAGTCTTAAGCTTGCCGAACAAGTGCTCCTTTATTAAGTTTAAAACCACTTTCTTAGTCCTTCTTTTGCCCACTTAGCTAAAAATGGTAGTAGATTGGAGGTGTAGGAAATATTCCTCTTCAGATCAATTATCAAAACATCAATTTTGGACTGTGGTCAATACTGTAGGAACTCTAAAAAAAATCAGTCCAGTTTCCGTTCTCAAAGTTCAAATTAAAATGATATCCGGTTTCCGTTTGAACTGTGTTCAACATTATCTTCATATTTTAAAATATGCCTAGACACTAAATTTAACATATTTTAGAACTTATTATTACTTTTTTATATAAGTAAAAAATCACTGTTTTTGTATGGTATAGAATGTTCTGAATTAATGGGTATTCTACTTATTAAAATTCAGACCCATCCGGCCAATAAATTCAAACGGATCGGATCAGAAAGTGATATCTCATGAGAAATGACTACTCTATTTATATTGTAAGAGATTCGAGCAGGGGTGACAACAAGCTGGCTTATCACGAGCTGAATCTAGCTCGTGAGCAGCTTATCACAGTAACCGAGTAATCCGAATGAGTTCAGATTTTGAAGCGGAATTAAAATCTCAACTCCTCATCGTCACAAGCCAGAAGCGAGCTGACTCATTAACTCGTTGGACTTTATTGGACTACTATCATACAAATTAAAAATAATAATAATGAAGCTCACCCAACATTTACATAATCAAAGCCATCAGATATATATGACAGAATGACAGAAATTCATTTTACATAACATATTAATTAATTTACATATGAACTTTACACATTTAAACATACAAATTCATACAAATTCACAAAGAACGGCAAAAATTCACACAAATTCATACAAATTCATAAAACTAATTAAATTCATGCATAGTTGAGCTTTAATGATAGAAATTTACACAAATTCATATCTGGACCGAGCTGGATAGCATAAAATCAATTTACACAAATTCATACAAATTCATACTTGGACCGAGCAAGACACAACTCAAACTCGTTAATTTTGGACCGAACTAGTGGTGCGCTAGCTCGTTAACAGCTCGGTCTAGTAATGAACGAGTTGTTAACGATCGAGTCATATGAGAGTCTCGAACAATCAACGAACTACGACCTTTTTCTTAATTTAATTGATATTGCGCTGTGAACCCACTACCAACCATTCAAAAAAAACAAAAAAAGATATTGCTGTGTGAACCCACTACCAACCTTTCACAAAAAAAAAGATATTGCGGTGTGAAAGCAAGAATCTTAATTTGTCTTTCACATGGTAACTAATTTAGAGATCACTTTTCAAACCTAGCAACTTGAGCACTCAAGTATGTAAATCTTGAATCCTTTGAAATGTTTGAAAGCATTAGAGAACTACACATCTCCAGTTAGTGCGCCTGTAGTTGTAAAGCTTGGTGTTGCGTGAGAATATGGAAAAGTATGTGAGAGGAGGCAATATTAAGTGCAAGAATATGGAAAAACAAATTATTACTTACTTTGCTTTACTAAAAGTGATTTTAAATTACTTTATAGTACCGTTTTTATTGTGGCTGTTTTTCTTAATAAAATATACAGCAATAACAAAATAAGTTCCCTTATTATAATACCTTAATTTCCAATCAGTTCTGACCTCAGCAATGAATAGTGCCACCATCTCTTCCTACCCTTCGATGCGTTTTCAGCTAGCTCAAATTATTTTGTGCTGAGTGCTGACGCTTCCATTCGTAATCCACACAGCTTCAATTGCACACCTAGCGCTCCTCATCCGATTTTACCATACACCGTCCACTGACTGACTCGCCCTGTCAAGGAGGTCGCAGCTCACGCCTTCTCTTCGTTCGTGCTCGCCACGTGTAAACTACTCCGCTATGTGTTCCTTCACCCGCTTTCCACGCCTCCTCCTCTTCTGCTTCGGCAAGTATTTCTGTATTAGGGAATACTCACTCTACTCCTCCCCCTCAAGTCTTGCTAATTTTCTGTTCTCCCTTGCGCCTCCCTGAGCTCCCCCCTCGTCTATCCTCCACAGCAGCTACGCCCTCCATTGTGGTCGACCCTGCCCACCTCGGCCACCTTCGGTTCCTTCTGCTGGTGTGATCTGTTTAAAGTTTAGTAATTTCTACCTCTAATTCACAAATTGGCAACAAAAACGACACCTCCAGTAAAATTACCCATTGGCACTGTTCTAAACTTTTCTGATTTCGCCGTCTACCTCCATCTTGGTCTTCCTGCACTGTTCAGGCGCAAATTTTTCTCTAAACATGGGCATTTCTTAATTTTAATAAAGCAGGGCAATATGAACTTCCGGGGATCCTAACATGTTCATTTAAAAAAAAGGTTTGCTCAATCTATATATGGTATGAAGGCTATTTGCATTGCTACATACAATTTCAGACATACCAGGCTTTACGGTTTATTTTGTTTGGTTAACTACATACAATTTCAGACATCTCTGATTTTTCCAATTTAGTTTTAGTTTACTTAGTTAAATCCTTATTTCCTCCATAGTTACATTCTCTGAATTATATCTCATTAGGCTGACATGTTGGTATCAGGAATTTAAGAAAAACTTCCGAAAGGGGAAAAATGATTATAATTGTTTACCGAACTTATGTGAACATATATATATTCTGTGTTTTACGGAAATGGTGCCGATTTGTGTCGCAAAAAATCACATCTTCCATCCCTCACATCAGAGGTCTTGTATTTAGTTTGTAATAATAGAATAACAACCTCTATAAATTATTGACTGTAATTCAAAAGTTTTAACTTCCAAAAATATGGCAAATTCCTCAACTTCCAGTTATCTAAATATTTTTCGATGTATTTCTCTTTCTTCCTATCTGCGACAAATTTCATCCCGGTGAACATGAAGCAACATCAAGCTGACATCCACGCACAGCAGCACCATACGGTTGCAAATTTGTAATTACAAATTACAAATTACAATGCTCTTACTTTTTTAGGTGATTAACAATTACAAATTCCACCCTGTACCACTATTTGTTTCCTGCCTAATGATCAATTCCCACTATGACAAGCCAATGTATTGTCTATTTGTGCTTGCATGAGTACCCAGTTGAAGATGATGCATATAAGGAAAAGGTGAAAGTAAGAGAACTTCATTCTATTTTTCCGTAACGAAGTGAATTTCCTCCATGCTTCTTTCCCATAATAAATCCATCCCTGTCAGAACACTCACAAATTTTCTAACTATTTGTTTCTTATTTGAAGAAATCAATAGGAACACAACAGAACAGCCAATGATGCTGCCAAGGTGTACAAGTTTTTCAGAGAGGAACACGAAAGCAACCTATATTTCGTTTTCCAAATGAAGGATTATTATACAGTACAGACTAATTAAGTAGGTAAACTTCAGCTTGTTCTAACTATATACACAACCTCAGCAGTAGAGTAGGAGCCATATATTTGTATAAGGAATGTTAAGTGCAAGAAGACTGCCGATACCAACTTGGGAAAACTTTAAAGAACAACTGACTCATTTCTCATTTTTGTACATCAACGTTAAACATCAGAATTGCATTTCCTTTTGTACATTGATTGATACCTTCTAATGTTTCCATAGTACTGAAATTATATTTTGAGCAGATGCTTACTGCTAATTTTGTAGTTGTTCCTTTTTCGTCAAATGAAATGCACTCTTGATAATGCCCAACTAAAACGGAATATGTATCCTCCCAGGTACCTACCTCAAATAAAATTACAAACAGACAGCCCAGATCAATACAGCAGGACGGTAGTGTGGAACTTTTTCTTTTTAATTTGTACCCATTCAGAAGAACTAATTTGGGCCGCCCATTTGTAATTTGCTTGAGTCAGTCACGCCTAAGAAAAATTAGTTGCGGCGGAGCCGCAACAGACACACCTAGTTCTTGATAATTGCATAGTTAAACGTGACAACTACTTGAACAAATTAATCTTTTTCAATTTACCAAATGTTTTTAAAAGGATCAAATAGAAACTCTTTAGTGAAATACATTTTCTCCATTTTTTATAAAGAGAGTCAAAACTTTCTACTTTAATTAAAAGCGTGTTAATTATTTGTCTAATAAAATTCTCTTATCTTATTTTTTGGGAAAGAAGTTGCCCAATGAAATTGTATTAAAACTGGAAATATCCGACCCATAATCCAATTAAATAAGATTTTTAAAAATAATAATAGTCGGCCCAAAAAAACCAAAATAGCCGACCCAATATAATACCTATTTTCCTCAGCAGGTGGCCTGTTCATTATTTATCTTTTTTCTCCCTTTATCTAATCATTTTATATAGGAACAATGGACAACTGCTTGCTATAGTACAATAGAACAAAAAAAAAAACTACGTGGGTGTTCGATGGAGGTAGATTAAGCCTCCTTAGAGTTTCTTAACATCTTATGTAGTCTTAAGCTTGTCGAATAAGTGCTCCTTTACAAAGTTTAAAACCACTTCCTTAATTCTTCTTTTGCCCACCTTTTTTAAGCTTGTCCAAGAATTTAAGCCTTAATTCTACATGACTTAAACATTTTCTTATGAGAAATGGAGAGGAAACAGATGTTCCTATGAGAAATGGAGAGGAAACTGATGTTCCTATGAGAAATATATGGAGAGGAAAGACGTTGGAATAACTGAAGAGGAAAGAAACAACCATTTAGAGTTGGTTAAATTACTGATTTTCATTATTTATTTTTGTTGAAGGCCCATGATGCAATGTCCCCACTTCTATTATGACAAATTACAAGCAAGCCCAAGCCCATAATTTATTTACATGAAGTATATTCAAGAATTTTCTAGAAACAACCAACAAAATATCTTGTAATGTAGATTGTAAAAACATCTAGAGATGGCAAGGAATATCTCAACTCTAGAAGTTTCCTTAGTCTTTGTATGACAACTATAAATATGCTAGTTGATGGCATCAAGCAAATCAAGCAATTCCTTATAGGATATTCTGTATCTCCATTTCATTATTAAATATGTTGGGTGTCCAATTTGCCAACGGCTATGATTGAAAGATTAATTTTTGAATTTAATCTCACCTCTCCAATCACATAATCTATCTACTTTTGATTAAATACATATGTTTTATGTGTAGAAATTTAAATTTCGCTACAAACATACTCGCCACACATACCGCCACACAATGCGTTACAATTAAAATTAAACATACTCTAAAATTTAGCGATATAATTCTCCGTTTCCTTATTTATTTGTTTCCTTATTTCTCCCTCTCTAATTGAAATTTTCTATACGGCGGATCACAATGCAAATCAATTTTTTGTTCACTTCCTTATTTATATACTTCCTTATTTCTATACATATTATTCTGATAAATCTAGAATATATTTCTAATTTTGTTTTTTTATGAAAATTTGTCATTTTGTATGAGAATTTATTTTTGTTATCTTATCATATATTCCGTTGCAACGCACGGGCACGATACTAGTTTCAATTATTGTCAGATTGATCAGGATTATGATCGGACGGTAAGAATCTAAATAGATATATTTTGTTACCTCATAGGATATGGATTTCGAAATGGGCTGCGATGCTATGTATATCGTAGATCAGTCTGCACTATGAATTGACATCTTCGTTTTTAAAATTTAAATATTCAATCTGCTAAATATGTTAATTATAACAGATAATTCCTCTTGCAAAATACTTTGCAAGTTTGCAAACATAACTCATTTGGATCCCAACAAATTTAAAGTCTGTAGTACTCTCATATTGATCTCATGTTATACTGGTAAAGAAATAAAATAGTATCTTCTTGCCATTAAATATAGAATGTACATGCATGACGCTCCAGTTTTTATTGTTTGGAATCCAAAATTTCAATTTTGCTATTGGTATTTACATTTAAATATTCTGATTTTATTCTGATAGGACATCCCAATATATAGATAATTAAATTGAAGTTCATCTTTATTTTATATGCATGAAAATTAATATTCCATAAAAGGAATTGAGTGTCAATACTTAATTTCAATAATTAAATCAATCATTTATCATTGTCAAATTTAATAATATGACTGAAAATTATATATAATTTTTAATAATAATTATTCACAATGTGTAGGGCATACCGAATTTAATGATTAAAATATTATTTTATTAAGGAATCACGTGTACAATTTTCGACATATTTTTTATGTTGCATTCTATTTGATGTATTATACATAAAATGTCACAAAGAATTATCGTTTTGGCGGCTCGTTGAGTGCATTAAGAATATTATTATTATGCTAAAGTTATGCATTAGAGAATTAATATAGCTACAATTTACAATCTCAAATTAGGGAATAAGGTTCTGTCAACCCTTTTCAGTTTTGCGGCTCTTTTACAATCAAATTCGGGTTAAGTGCGCATTAATTTTGATTTATTTTTCCTTTTTGTGTTTATGACTTGGACCAATTTAATTAATCACGTTTTCGGAGATCAGAAGGAAATTTTCAAAATTTACATAAACATAATGAGAGCATTAATAAAATGTATTTTTTAATGTCACTGTTATTTCAATTAACTAAAAAAAATACTTGTGGGATTTGATACTTAACCCCAAGTAGAGAAACCCTGTAATGTTTAATGATTTTTTTTTTTTAAATATACAGGGTATTTAGCAAAAACTATTTATGATTCTAGTAATTTTCTATGAATACAATTTATGATATAGAAAATAATTTCATTGTAACCTAAAATTACAAAACTTTTGATATTTTTTTCTCTAGTTCTAGCTAACAACAACTTTAATTGGTATGTTTGCTTGATATTCCAAAAAATATTATTTAATTTAAAACTAAAAAATTACTCATGCATTATGTATTATTTAAATGGAAGATGTATAAAATTTGGGTCACTGTGAAAGTCATTTATATATTCTTCAATCAAACAACTTGTAATTTTTAATGGTTGAGATTTAGTGATTTTTTATGATCAATTATATTTCAAATTTTCTCAAATTTCATATATACTTTATCTAAATGATGGAGAATGCATCTAGAAACTTTATTTGTTTAGTTGGAATCGTACTTAATTTTCAATATATAAAATACGCACCAAAGCACATGATTGGAATCGTACATGTAATAGCTAACATTTAAAGTTGATGATTTAATAATATTTTTCATTAATTACAAATATATTTTTGTCAATTTAATTACTTAGGAGATGGAAAATATTGTATGCATTAAATGAGTCTCCTGAGTAATTAATAAAATGGCAATATTTTTTTTATAAAAGATATTAAAATGGTTTATGTGTATCTTTCATGCCTCAATCAGATCCATATCCTCTGCATTAACTCAAAAGGGCATCTTTTGAGTTAATGAATTTCAACCGTTTGATTTTAAACGGAGCCAATCCAACTTGTGCCTATAACATAGGGGCCCTTTAATATTAGTGCAAATTTAGTTCGCATAAATCTTAAAAAAGATCAGATGGTCAAGATGCATTAACTCAAAAGAGAATCTTTTGAGTTAATACAGAGGATACAAATTCGCCTCAATCATGTCTCGCATCATTTTCTCTATATATGTTCAAAGTTCAAATAATAGATACTAAAATTTGGATGTATTATAAAATAATCCCTAAGAAAATTAGCTGCAAGAGGATATTTAGATTTTAGGGTTGTGAATTAGCCAGGTAGCGAAGTTAGTAGCGCACAGCCGCTATTTTTTTTGGATTTATTAGCAAATAATTAATTAATGCGGCTTAAATGCATGTAACAGCTGCAATTGTTGACTAACCAGCTTTCATTATTTCATATATATCCTTACCTCACTGAGTCACTGTCCTTCCCTACATGATCATATATATATATATATATATATATATATATATATATATCGGTTGTCTATCATATGTTCCAAAAAATAATTGATTATGTTACAAAGATATTTTTGTCAAGTTACTTGGGAGATGGAAATATAGTATGCATTAAATGTCATCTGAGTAATTAATGAGATGGCGATATAATTTTTTGATTTTATAATAAAAATATACTCAATTAGAGTTCAAATGGCTCATTGTATCTTTCATGCTTCAATCATGTCTCTATATATGTTCAAAGTTCAAATAATGGATACTAAAATTTGAATGCATGTAACACTGAGTCTGTGAGTCACTGTCCTTCTCTACACTTGGCCAGGGATAAAATGATCATATCTGTACTTGTCGATATCATATCTTCCCAAAAATAATTAATTATGTTACTCTAGAGCTCTAACTAAGCAATTAATGACCTGCATGGAACTAAAGCTTAAAATAATTAAAAAAAAGAAAGAGAAATTCCATCTGACCTAACAAACCTACATATATAAATAAATTATTATATAAGAAAGAACCATATATATTAGAGGATCTCTATATTATTCTTTCTTCCACTATAGCCTACAGTAGTACCTACTAGATCACACGTACGTTTTCAAATGCTATTTAAATACCACCACCTCCTTTTGTAATGATATATATATATATATATATAAATATATGCTCCAACTCGACCTTATATATCAACTACTTATGCAAAGAAGAAGAAAACAAAAGCCATAGATAGCCATGCATGAAGAGGTAGCGAGTCGAATGTAGCCAAGGATGACTTGCCGGAAAACGAATAAACCCTACGATATATAGTTGGTGTTTTTGCGAAATTACCGGCAAGTTGTCTTTGGCTACGTATAGCTTTCTTCTTCTCACGCTTGGCTTTTTCATGGGTATAAAGACATCTAGACATGTTTCAAAAGGTACATGCATGTCATCAAGTTGAGAAGTTGTGTTGCATTGCGGTAGAAAACATATATTACAATTATAAATGACATTTTTTCTAGTAAAGTAAACATCGTTAATTATGCATCGTTATAGATACATAACTCCTTGCAACAACTAATCGTTGATCTCCCCAATAGCATATGCTCTTGATCATGCACACTCCACAATAAACTTCCAATAATTATTTTTTTTATTGGTAATGTGCTTGTATGCTTGACTCATTCTTATATTATCAATAAATAAAGAGGAGAGACTTCATATATCTTTATTATTTTGCATCATGCCCCTATTTTTTAAATTTTCTAGTAACAAACATTTTAAATTTTATATACCAAAATAAAACCATTAAATGTGATATATTTTATTTTCTTTACATACACATACAAAATTATCACTTTTCAGTTTTAGTTTTATATAAATCAATAACTGAAAAATCAACGGCCATAACTTATTCACATCAATATATTTTTGCAAGCTCTTGATAACAATATAAATAAAGTTAAAGGTCATAATCATTTATATGTGCATAGAGAAAATGATATGGACCTTATCTAATATTTTTATTTTGACATTTGAGTTTTAATTTTAAGTTATTAAAGTATTAAAAATAGAGATACAGAAATGAGACATATCAACTTTACTCCAATAAAATATGCTCGAATGTGGACTTTAATTTCAATGAATATTGGGCCCTGAACCAAAGCCCATGAAGTCGACCGGTTTTTTTCTTTTAAAAAAAGGTTGGGGTTCGGTCTATTCGGTCCAACCGGTTTTAAATATTTTGTATATGCGCCCATGAGCCCATGAACACCCCTAATTTCACATATTAATTGGTTAGGCCGCTATTTCTTTTTTATTTATTAGCAAATAATGCGGCCTAAATGCATTTAACATTAATATATTAACAGCTGAAATTGTTGATCACTGCATGCCTAACCTTCCATTTCCTAAATAGAGTTTGATCATGGATAAATTATGATGAAAGAGAGCAATGTACATGCAGTTGGCGCCTCAACCTTTCATTTTGCATGATGCAAAAGTTGGGTAAAGAAGTATCTCTCTATGGCACATATATAAATCCATGCATACGGTAATATTAATTAATTGTCCTTAAATGTGAAAAACAGAGAGAAATTCCATCAGACCTAACCAACCTATAAAGAAATTAATAAGCAAGAACCATATATTAGTTAGAGCATATATCTCCAAATATTATTCCTTCTTCCACTATTTATAGCCTTCACCACAGACAAAGATCAACTGAAGAGAACAAAATTGAGAGAAAGAGCAGTAGTGATATAAAGATTTGGCCATAGATAGCCATGCGTGAAGAGGTAGCGAGTCGAATGCAGCCAAGGATGACTTGCCGGAAACCGAATAAATCCAATTGCAAGAGAGTTGGTGTTTTTGCGAAATTTCTGGCAGGTTGTCCTTGGCTTCGTATGGCTCTCTTCTTGTCACGCTCGACTTTTCATGGACACTAAGGCATCTAAACATTTTTTTTTTGCGGAAATCAGCCTTGCACTTGAATATTTATTAGAATTTTTTTAACCAAATTCCGAAATGTGGCGATCTGCATAAAGCTTTAATCTATGTAAGGATCATTGGTAATGTCTTTCTAACTAGATATAATGAGCATTTATGAATTGAGGGCAGATAGCAAGCGTGAATTACAAAAGAAGAAATATATATTCCCAAAATAAAGTTCCCTAAACAAGTTTTTAAGTGGTTCTAAACAAGTTCATGCACACTCGAGTACAATAAATCTCGACTAAATATATTATTCCTTTTTTTTATTATTTGGTAATGTGCCCGTAGGCTTGACTCAGTGTTTTATTATGAATAATTAAATAAGACAATATGCAAGAACACTGGTTTTTAATTTAAATGAATATTGGGCCCTGGAACAAAGCCCATTAGGCCCAAGAAATTATATTAAAGAAACCATGTGATGATTAGTAGAAACTTCAATTTTAATTTGCTAGTATGATTCATTAAGCCCCAACCGGCCCAAGAAAATTGCCAAATAGACTCATTATTAATTCATTATTAATTTGTTAGTACCAAATAAATTTATTCGTTGTAATTTAGTACAATAAGAAACCAACTAGTAAGAGCATTGGGAACTCCAACCCATAACTTTGTATATTTTCTTTTATGAGATAATTTCATCATGACATTCTATGCAGTTAACATGTATAGTCACCAAGACAATTACGACTACAATTAAGGTATAATAAATGCGTGAACATTTTTTAGATATTCAATGCATTAAAAGCCATGTTGCAAGGATACGGGAACGGGTATCGTTTCGGATACGATACAGATAAGATGATACTACAATTTTTAAAATCTAGAATACAATACGTGTATGTGTTTTATTATTTTAATTATATTATCAATTCAACACTTGTATTATTACAAATTTAGCAGAAAAACAAATGCATAGTTAGACATTCATTCTCTCAACCATCATGAATTTACAAAAAAATTAACTAGTTATATAATTTAAAACTTAAAAGATCCACATTCCACATTCCATAACATCCATTATAAATTCAAATATATCGGGGGCGTATCGGGACATATTAGAGACTGTATCGGCTAATTAAATATATATATATATATATATATATATATATATATATATATATATATTCAAATAATCTGATACACCACATGGCATATCAAATGCGTATCGGATGTGTCAGTATCCAATACATATCTGATACGGATACGGAACCATATATGAAATATCGGGATAACATAGATTAAAAGTAAGAGAAGAAAAATAATAAAGTAATCGAAAGATGGAGGTGAATGTAAGTTGGGGATTATTAGACTTCAAGAAATTATTTTTATAGCGAATTTTTTTTTTCAAATAACATTTTTTTTTTTTCAAAACATCAATCAAAGAATGTAATTTTTCAAATTACCAAGCTAATAAGAACGCTCACAAAAAAAAACCCTCTTTTTCTCTTTTTTTTAGAGAGAAAAAGGAGTCCAAGCTTCTTCTTTTTTCATAAACTTCATTTTGAATATATATGTAATAATCTACATGAAGAACATTTCCTTGGTCACTATATTAGAATATAGTGATTAGCATATAATAAATAACTACTAAACTTTGTTTAAGTTCCCACTTTCCAAAATAGTTAACGAAGTTAAATTTTATGGATTTTGAAAAAAAGAAAAGATAACGGTTTCATGGACGCTATTTTTGTTGACTTCATTATTTTTTTTATAAAATAAAAGTACGTTCCTACCTTGATTTTTCTGAAAATATTATTATGTAAAATAAACTTTTTGAATGGCTCTTATTATTTTTTAGAAGGTGATAGGGGAGGGAGTTGTGGTCCAAACTCCAAACATTTATGACATATCGCCAAATTTACAATATTATCTTGGACCCACATTTATTGAATGGTCTACATTAAAAATGTTGAATCATGTTTATTATAATTTCCTTTTGTTAATATTTTCTGTTCCTATTGTTTATGAACTAACATGAAACTTCAAAAAAAAAAATGTGAGCGATCATGTCATGTGTCATCACAACGCGACCACACATGAGTATGACGTGATTGTCATTTACTATTTTAGTCAAGTCAAGAGTGTCACATATGTCTCAACTTTTGTCGGTTTTTTTGTGGATCCGCCCATGCATCTAACCGTATTGCCCTTTGATTTTCTAAAAGAAAGCTATTTTGAATCGCTACAAGGATGGTTTCAGAGTAGTGAATATAGATTAAATTAGACAGATTCATATTTAAGAAAAAAAAGTTGACACTATAAACAGTAGCGTCTTGAAAAAAAAATCTAATGCTATGAACAATATTAATTAATAATTATGGTATCTGATTGCTTGTTTTGTGTATTTTGTGAAGACTCAAAGCGTGCAATCAGTTCCGATATTCCAATAATATTGGGATGCGTTAATCATCAAATTGACTTCTTCAATTAAATGATTTATTTGTCCGTTTTTCAAGTAATATATCTCGCAAATTATTGTTAAATGCATGCATCACAAGTCAAAGATGCATAGATAGAATAGAATAGAATAGAATAGTATGCATGGTTGAAAGATCTCGCAAAAAGTAGCATGGATGTTATTCCTTTCTCTTTTTAGTAATTAAATAAATTAAGAATAATAATTTTTAAGGCGGCCGGAAAATAAATGGAAGTGAAAAGTCAAGTCACATATTCTTAGGTGATTTTATATAATCTGAGTAATCTACGAGATAAAATATAATTTGTTTTATTAAAGAGGAGAAAATATTATGAGATAAAATATAATTTGCTCACCCGAAAAATAAAAAAGCTCCTATCAAATGCCATCTTTAACCAAATAATTTTTGTCATAGCACAAGCATTGTTAAAAAATTTAAAATAGTATAAAGTGGTATTGCACTAAAGCATCAATCCTCTTCATTATTATAACAACACAAGTACTTTTGTTTTCAGAGTAGATATATTTTTTTCTAAATAAGTATTTTTAGAGGGGCAATTAAAATTGAGCAATTTAAAATTTAAAATATTTTCGTGAAATTTGTTGGAGTTATTAATTGGTTTGAAGACAATTGTATCTACATAATTTCTGAAGAGGTTTGGATTAATATATATATATATATATATATATATATATATATATATATATATATATATATAGAGTGACTAAGGTCAAAGTGGTAGTTCCTAGCCTCCGGTGCTACCAAGTCGTTTTCGGATTTCCAAAGTCCAAATGGCCGATCCGAACCGTTCAAGTTGTTCTCCATATTGAAATCTGCTTGGAGACCAAATTTTACATTTTTTGGAATTTTTTTACTATTTATTAAGCCACTTTGAAAATTGCTGATCACATGGTCCAGAATTTGGTTGCACTGTTTTTACTGGACCATGTGATCAGCAATTTTCAAAGTGGCTTAATAAATAGTAAAAAAATTCCAAAAAATGTAAAATTTGGTCTCCAAGCAGATTTCAATATGGAGAACAACTTGAACGGTTCGGATCGGCCATTTGGACTTTGGAAATCCGAAAACGACTTGGTAGCACTGGGAGCTAGGAACTACCACTTTGACCTTAGTCACTCTCTCTCTCTCTCTATATATATATATATATATATATATATATATATATATATAGTTGGATTGGATCAACGTAAATATTGACAAAACTGCAAACCAACCCAATAATAATTTTTATTAGTCCAAATCTCTCAAAATATATAGGCGTCACCATTATATATTTCTCTTGGGAATTATTTCTTAAATGCTAAAAGTATATAAGTTCGTTGTTATTGGACTAAACTTTAATTATACGAACTCAGCCGCAATACTATAAAGGTTTAATATATTAGTCCTCTAAGTCTACATTAATTAATCAGATAGGTTAATTCCATGCATGGTTTAATTAGAGCTAGCTATAGATGGAATATTATTTCTGGCAACATGGAATATAAAACAATAAAAGCATGATTCCAAATATTTGTCATAAAAATAATGTGTGTATATATAATATTGTCGACACTTTGATCTCATCTTTGAAAGTAAACTCATGCTCGTCAAAATTTGAAGTTAGATTATTTGTTCCAACACACACACACACACACACACACACACACATTGAGAAGGGTTCCAATACCTCATGCCTTTCATACCTCATCATATCTCATATTATATATCTCCGTTTTCAAAGTCCAAACTGTCGATCTGAACCGCTCAACATGATATCCATCCTAAAATATACTTTGGATGAAATTTTATAATTTTTTCAAATTTTTTACTATTTTTTAAGATAGATACAAAATCGTTGTATCTGGACCGTTCAAAAACAATAATTTTGTACCTATCTTAAAAAATAGTAAAAAATTTGCAAAAATTATAAAATTTCATCCCCAAGCATATTTTAGTATGAATATTATGTTGAGTGGTTCAGATCAACAGTTTGGACTTTGAAAATGGTGATATACAATATGAGGTATGATGAGGTATGAAAGATATGAGATATTGGAACCCTCCTCATATATATATATAGAGAGAGAGAGAGAGAGTATGGCTAATTTCCTTCTGGAAGCACTTCAACCGAAGTGCTTACGGGGTCATATTTTAGTATTTGATATTCAAACAACAAATTCAAACCATTAGATGTTCGATCTATGTTAAAATATGCTTGGAGGCCAAATTTTATATTTTTTGAAACTTTTTTACTATTTATTAAGCTGATTTGAAAACCGCTGTTTTCAATGCTTCAAAAATTTAATAAAAACAACGGTTTTCAAACCAGCTTAATAAATAGTAAAAAAAAATCCAAAAAATGTAAACTTTGGTCTCCAAGCACATTTTAATATAGATTGAACATCTAACGGTTTGGATTTGTTATTTGAACATGAAATACTAAAATATGACCCCGTAAGTACCTCTCCGAAGTGCTTCTGGAAGGAAATTAGCCATACTATATATATATATATATATATATATATGCATGCACTTGATGAAGATATACATGTGTCGAGCGACATCTTATTCTCCACTATTGACAAATTAATTATATTCCTTTTTGTCTTCTTTTATTTTGACCAAAAATCTTGATTATATTCTGCAACAAGCTGTCTGCATGTTGTCCGGTGTAAACCAAAAAAAAATCAGTGGCTAATTAATGTTATAATTAATGCATGCATGCACAAGTAAAGACACCTTTACATGTCTGAGACAATCGTATCTTAATTCCATAAATAGAAAGTTCTTCCAAATGGTCATCAAGACATATACCATCAAATTAAAAAAGTTAATAATAATAAAAGAAATTAAGGAAATTAAAAAGGAAGCTAAAGTAAACCTTATATATAGAGGGGTTTAATAGAGAGAGGTTGTATGAAAGAGAGAAAGAAGAAGAAAGATATCATATATAGGGATGAAAATCTGATGTTGTTCTCTCTCTCTTTTCTCTCTCTCTCTAACATGAGGTAACCTTATATATAGAGAGAGAGGGGTAATAGAGGTTGTATGAAAGTATGAACTCGTGCATTTGTGTGTGTTTTTAAGGAAGAGAGAAAGGAGGAGAAAGAGCAAGAGAATCATGATGCCTTGCTTGAAGTGAGGAGAGAGGAACACAGCCAAGAATGACTTGCCGGAAAGCTAGCGAAAGATCGCCATGTAGGCATCTTATTTGTGGCTAAGTTGGCAGGTTGTTCTTGGCTACGTTTCGCTCTCCTCTTCTCATGTAAGGCATGGTTTGATTTTCATAACTATATATGTAAAGAGTTGGATGTATAGATTCATATTATTTGTTGTGAAGAATGAAATATATATATGATCTTGATGTATAGATTCATATTAACTTTTTTCGTGTCATATCATTGAAAAACAGTTGCATGTATAGATTCATCTTATTTGTAATCAGATTATATATTGTCAAGAATTAATGAATAAATAAAGTTATATTAATTCCTCTCTCTCAATTGTTTCACATGATATATGGAGGTTGTTTGTGAAGCTTAATTATTTTACAAATTCTCTCTGATCCTGAAATATATATATTCCCGACTTGTACGATTTCGCCCGATCCAGAGCAACTTGCAAGCTTTGGCGTTTCTCTTCCTCTGTATCTGACTTGGTTCAGCATGGGACCCGATTTGGAGTTGTACTCCATCGCTTTCAACAAAGTATACCCAACAGTTACTGCATTGATGGAAGTATATATATAAATATATATATAGAACATTTGAGGCTTGCTCTCTGGCTTGCATTTTCGAGTTCAAAAGATGGGGCCATAAAAAGTTATCCAGTTTTAGAACTTTCAAAAATAATACTTGTCGGGATTCTGTTTAGAAATAGATCAGAAATATGTCTGGTGCAATATAAATTATTGATTTAATTATACGGAATGGTGAAATTGACCAGCTGCCAGTTTAATTTATATAAGTACAGCAGTTGCATTATGATTTAAGCAAACTTGGTTGCCAATCCAAAACCTAAACCCAGCTTAGAAATTTGTATTTTATGGATCTAAATTTATATGTTAACTGGAAAGAATGAAACTGGTAGATTCTGTGATGGGTGAACTTGTACGTATATATCATGCATACTTGATCTAAACTGAAGGAACAAAACTTGTATATTCTATGATGGGTGAACTTGTACAGGGGCGGAACTAGAAAATAGAGATTGGGGGGGCTGAAGAATCAAATATAGTGTAATTTCATTTTATAGAAGGGACTAAAAGATATTAATGCATATAAAAATTACAAAATTTAATGGACCAAACTACAAATTTTCAAACTATAGGGGTGGTGCTTAGCACCCTTTCCCCACCATTATGTTCCACCCCTGAACTTGTACATATATTCTGTGATGGGTGAACTTGTACATATATATCATATAAGATCGATGGTGAACTGGTACATTACATGATTAGTACCTTGTCTAAACTACAAATAGCTATTTCTTGCTAAGTGTATTCATTATTATGTATCTATCATCGAATCTACTAGTTTACACGTTCATATATATACCATTAAAGAATTTTGATAATAAGTCATGGTAATATATATATATATATATATATATAGAGTATGGCTAAATTGCTTCCGGAAGCACTTCGACCGAAGTGCTTACGGGGTCAAATTTTAGTATTTGATGTTCAAAGAACAAATCCAAACCGTTAGATGTTCAATCTATATTAAAATGTGCTTGGAGACCAAATTTTACATTTTTTGGAATTTTTTTACTATTTATTAAGCTGGTTTGAAAACCGCTGTTTTTCAATGCTGCAGAAATTTAATAAAAACAGCAATTTTCAAACCAGCTTAATAAATAGTAAAAAAAATTTCAAAAAATATAAAATTTGGTCTCCAAGTACATTTTAATATAGATTGAATATCTAATGGTTTGAATTTGTTGTTTGAACATCAAATACTAAAATTTGACCCGTAAGCACTTCGGTCGAAGTGCTTTCGGAAGCAATTTAGCCATACTATATATATATATATATATATATATATATATATAGAGAGAGAGAGAGAGAGAGAGAGATAGGCTAATATGCTTTTAGTAGCATATGGCCCGATATGCTTCCAACTCAAAATCGGATTTTCAAAGTTCAAACGGTCGATCCGAACCGTTCAAGTTGATCTACATATTGAAATCTGCTTGGAGACCAAATTTTACATTTTTTGGAATTTTTTTACTATTTATTAAGCCACTTTGAAAATTGCTGATCCGGTGGTCCAGAATTTGAAAGCACTGTTTTTACTGTTCACCGGATCAGCAATTTTCAAAGTGGCTTAATAAATAGTAAAAAAATTCCAAAAATGTAAAATTTGGTCTCCAAACAGATTTCAATATGTAGATCAACTTGAACGGTTCGGATCGACCGTTTGGACTTTGAAAATCTGATTTTGAGTTGGAAGCATATCGGGCCATATGCTACTAAAAACATATTAGCCTATCTCTATATATATATATATTTCAGCTATTGTAAACTTGTAGTTAAATAAAACCTTAATTTCAGTCACTATGGATATGCACTTGGCAATGCATTTAACAAATTAAGTATAGTAAACACTGTTCATTTATTTTTTTCATTTTTGCCCTCCAAAAGTACATATTTTGCCCCTGAACTAAAAGGACCAGCAAGACAAAATTATAGCAATGTCAACACAAATATCTCTCTACTAGTATTAAGCATATAGATTTCCTGATCCGCCAACTGCTGTGATTTATTTGTTGGATTTTAAACGGTTAATATCAAAAAATTATGCAATTGTGAATTTATGTGGTAAGTATTGACATTTATTATGTTCAAGTCTATATTTAGTTCTCTGAACACTCGCTACACTGATTTTCTCCATATGAATAATATTGTCATAAAAGCAATTAATTGATACCATTTATTTGTTTATTTTTATGTTATTGATTACAACAAAATAAGAAAGTAATTAACATGTTTGCTCACTAAATATTGATTATCTTCCTATTTAACAGAGAATAAAAGACAAAATAGTTCATTTCATTGTTGAATAAAGAGAAATCATAAAAATACAAATGTTGTTAAAGATGAAAATATTTGGTCTGATTTGCTTCTAATTTTGAACCCGTAGCAAAGCACGGGCAATATACTAGTTGGATCTTTATACATGTGAACACAAACTATGCTTTGCAACAATACCTACAAATTACTATGTTAAAAGGGAAAAATCTCTTGATTAAGTATTTTATCCTTTATAATCTAATTATTTTAACAAATAAGAATAGAGTATAAATAAAATCCATTAATATATATTAACGGTTATGGTAAGGATAATATATAGTTAAGGATATATATATATATATATATCGACCTAACTCTTCATGACACAAAATTCAGAAAATTTCCCATGACTTGTCGGCATCACATTCTCCACTATTGAATAATTATATTCTTTTTTATATTTTGACCAAAACTATTTGATTCTATTCTTGCAACAAGTTGTTGTCCAAATTTCAGCGGTGTTAACCCAAAAAAATTAATAGAAAGCTTGACCAACGCGTTTTTCAGACAATCGGATCTTCCACAAATAGAAATTTCTTGCAAATGGTGCCTGGCCGGTGGCCTTATCATCATATCATCAACAAGATATATACCATCAAATTATAAAAATAATACAAGAAGGAAAAAAGGAACACCTGAGGTAACCTTATATATAGAGAGAGGGGGGTAATAGAGGTCGTATGAACTCGTGCATTTGTGTGTGTTTTTAAGGAAGAGAGAAAGGAGGAGAAAGAGCAAGACAATCATGGTGCCTTGCTTGAAGCGAGGAGAGGGGAACACAGCCAAGAATGACTTGCCGACATGCTACCGAAAGATACCTATATATAGGCATCTTTTTTGTGGCTTAGTGGGCGGGTTGTTCTTGGCTATGTTTCGCTCTCCTCCTCTCATGCAAGGCATGGTTTGATTTAATATATATGTTAACATTTGTATATGAGTAGGGTTCCAATGCCTCATCTCCTCATACCTCATCCATACCTCATGTTATATATCTCTATTTTCAAAGTCTAAACTATCGATCCGACCGTTCAACATGATATTCATACTAAAATATGCTTGGGGATGAAATTTTATAATTTTTGCAATTTTTTTACTATTTTTTAAGATAGGTACAAAATCACTGTATCTGGACCATTCAAAAAACAGTGATTTTGTACCTATCTTAAAAAATAGTAAAAAAATTGCAAAAATTATAAAATTTCATCCCCAAGCATATTTTAGTATGAATATCATGTTGAACGGTCGGATCGATAGTTTAGACTTTAAAAATGGAGATATATAACATGAGGTATGGATGAGGTATGAGGAGATGAGGCATTGGAACCCTCCTCTTTGTATATATAGTTGCATCTTATATGTTGTCTCGAGCTCGAGATACCAAATTTTGGTTCCATCGAAGGATGATTTACGATTTTAATGTGTAAATATGTTTTTTTTTTATTAAAGGGTTTCGTACACTCCAACATATTTTAGATACTATTTTTGAGAATTGAACATATTGCACTAAGTCCAAAGTTCTAATGTGAAAATATGTTATTTGTTAATTTTTCGTCCCATGGGTTTTAAAAAATAAAAAATCGTCCCATATCAATTTATGCCACACTAATTGAAATATTTTTTATTTATTTTCTTAATCAGCAAGAAGAAATAGTATTGTTTGGCAAAATTTGGAGGGAGATTTTCCCTCGTGATAATTACTGTGAAAATTGAAGGCATTTGATGGGAGTTCAATTCAGGTGAAGAAATCATATTTTGTTAGTATATACAACATAAAATTAACATATAAAAAACACAAGGTTGTTTTTGAAACTTATTTTACAAATTCTCTCTATATATATACTTTTTAATTGATGCTCTTAGCTTCTTCTTTTTCCCTATAATGTGAAATATATATATATGATAATGGCTAATATACAAATGTTTGTTCCTGGACTCAGGAACAAACGATTCGGTTCTCCGATTTTCAAAGTTCAAATAGTCGATCCAAACCGTTAGATATTTAATCTATATTAAAATGTGCTTGGAGACCAAATTTTACAATTTTTAGAATTTTTTTACTATTTATTAAGCTGGTTTGGAGGTCGCTGTTTTTCAATGGTGCAGAATTTTAATAAAATCAGCGATTTTCAAACCATCTTAATAAATAGTAAAAAAAATTATAAAAAATGTAAAATTTGGTCTCCAAGCACATTTTAATATAGATTAAATATCTAACGGTTTGGATCGACTGTTTGAACTTTAAAAATCAGATAACCGAATCAATTGTTCCTGAGTCTAAGAACAAATGTTTGTATATTAGCCATTCTCTCTCTCTCTCTCTCTCTCTCTATATATATATATATATATGAGGAGGGATCCGATTACAACACTTTTGAGTTACCACAAAGTTACCCCAACCATTAATTTTGTACATTTTCAAAGTCCCAATCGTCGATCCAAACCATTCAACATGATCTCCACAATAAAATGCGCTTACAGATCAAATTTTATATTTTTTTTAATTTTTTTACAATTTATTAAGATGGGTACAAAATTCAATGGTCTGAATTTGATTAGTTTTTGTAAAATACTTAATAAATAGTAAAAAAATTCAAAAAATGCAAAATTTGATTTACAAGCACATTTTATTGTGGAGATCATGTTGAACGGATTGGATCAACGATTTGGACTTTGAAAATGTAGAAAATAGTTGGGGTAACTTTGTGGTATCTCAAAAGTGTTGTAATCGGATCCCTCCTCTATATATATTACTTTATACTAACTAATTGATGGTTTTGTACAAAAATCCATATAGTAATATATATCTCTTGCACATTAATTACGGATGTACAAAAACAATATTTACAAAAAGAAGTGAAAAATAAAATTATTAGATTATTTAGAATTCTGTTAAAAAAAAATGGACCGAAGGTGGAGAGAATGAGAGATGTTTGCTCAAGTTAAAAAGGAAGGAGATGATAGAAGGACAGATATATTAAAATGTCTGTTATAAAGAGAGACAGAGAGGTGAGCAAAAGCTAAAAAGCCCAATGTAAAATTTCAAAGAATGATTGTGGCCCAACTTAATTATCTTATACACAGTCAAATACTTGATTGGGCCTTTTGTGGCCCAACTTAATTATCTTATACACACTTGATTAGCCCTCCAATGGCCCATGATCCATTATAAAAGGCATCCAACTATTCCTTAATCTTCTCCATTGATTTATAAATGGATATGACCATTTGACAAAATGACAGCTAATGGCTACCTCAATTATCCCTTCTCTGGTTAAATTCGGTGAACATTTAACCGGCTATGTCTAATATTAAATGGAATTTTTTTTTAATAATTTTCAATGGTAATATACAATGACTCTTCAAGCAAATCTTTTGTTTTAATTTTTTCAGATCACATACATTGAATTCAAATAAGAATATGAGGTTAGATGAATTCACCAAATTCTATATAAATCCTCCATTGATACAAGGAAAAGAACACAAACAAACAAGCATGCAAATTATAGAGTCCGGCTACTGTACCACTAGTGTCATTTGAATCTAAATAACACCACATCATGAGCCGTCGGATATGGTTTAATATTCGTGCATGATGTAGCACTGGATCAAAAAGAGATCATGCACGGATATTAAAGCATATCCGACGGCTCATGATGTGGTGTTATTTAGATTCAAATGACACTAGTGGTATAGTAGCCGGACTCATTATAGAGAGATGAGATTGAGAAAAAGTAAGAATTACATGCATGCTATCATCCCTAAAAGGTAAAAAGCCCATTCTCTAATAATGCTATACTTTATTGTTTACATATTTCACTTTTTAAGGTATGGCCTTTCTCTTTGTCTCTTTCTTTACCTTTTCTTCAACTTTCTTTTAAATGGAATTTTGTAACCTCGGTTATGATTAAGAAGTTGCTGTTCACTTGGTTTAACTTAGCATATACTAAACCATGAGATTGCATGTTGTGAATTTCAAATTAGACAATGAACAAATTTTCTCAGGTATACCGCAAATATTGTTTACGGAACGAAAAGATTGTATTTTATATCTGAATGTTCAGGTGATCATAAAAGATTGTATTGGATGGATTATAATTGATAACTGTTTTGGTTAAAAGAAAATGAAATCACAAAAAACCTTGTTTTGTTTGTCTGTGCATTAACAGAATGAAAGAGAAACCAGACAAGGTCACAGAAGGAGAGAAGAAGAGGAAAACAAGATATGAGCAAATAATGCATAGATGTAAATGCTTGGAATTGGTACATATATTATATATACCAACTGTATATAAATTAGCTTATGAACATTGAGCTTGATCAATCAATTAATTTCTATAGTCAATTTTTTTTTAATTTTTTTTAATAGGTGAAGATGCTTCAATGCTTTCTTCATATAATTCGCTTGCTTTTCAAAATGTGACAAGTTTGGAAAGAAGGCTTTCAACATTATTTACCTTCTTAGTTTTGTTTTCCATTAATTTTCTGTCTACTGTGAAACTGTATCAACAAAAATCTTAATTTTTCCATTTTCTCCTTGTTTGTTATATGATATATATTTTGGATCTAAACTAGAAAAAAGTTTTCTACCTGGCTGATTGTGCTCTTTTATAGGTGAACTTTATTAACTTATGAGCAACTTAAGCACAATAATTTTCTATGGAAAAGTTATAAGAAAGAATGCATGTGTTGTTGTGGGGCTTTTTTGGGTAATTTTTTTAACAGAGTAGTTTTGGCTTCATGCAGCGCACATACCATATGCATTGTTTTTATATTCTATAGCCCGTGCGCTGCATGATCAAAAACTGCTCATATTTCCGGACTTTAGCAATTTCAATCTCAATCATAACAGTTACAGCACCAACTTCCGTTTTTCACTTATTCTAAATTAAAATATTTTTTAATTAATTTCATATTTCTCCAAATTAGGGCTGCACAAAAAATTCGTAGTTCGTAATTCGATTCGAGTTTGATTCGAAAAAGTTCGTAAAAAGTTCGATTCGAAATTGAGTTCGTTCGAAATTATTTCAAACCAAACTTAGTTCGAAATTAATTCAAACCAAACTCAAACTGGACCTAGTTCGTTCGAAATAGGTTCGCAAACCAAATTTAATTCGAAATTAACTCAAACGTGAACCGTTAATTTCTGCTGATAACTTATGTTCACTGATGAAAATATAAGCCGTCTAGTCCATAATTGCTTTGAATTATGACTTCTGAAACAGAAAGTCCGGTCCAATTACAAGCTCAAATAAAAAAATTCAACAACAAAGCTCAAATAAAAATATTCACATGTTTATACCATAAATTTTGCTTTTCATGGTAGGATTCTGAGTTTTTGGGTAATCCAGGCTAATGATGCAAAAATAGCTAGTGTGGGATGTTGAAAACCTTGCTACTGCATCTATAAAGTCAATTGTAGATGTTCAGTAGCTAGTTTAATGAAGCGGAATATATGGCTGAAGCTTTGGATTCCTGTGAGGTAGAAGGGTTTTTCAGTAGCTAGTGCCTAGTTGTAATGAACTTTAGGCCCTGTTCGGCCGCTGGGTGGGATCGGGAATGGGCACAGGAAATTTTTTTTTTTTAACTGAAAATTACTGTTTACGTGGGAAAAAAAAATTCACTCTGAGTGAATTTTTTTTTTCCCACGTGAACAGTAATTTTCCAGCGGCAGCCGAACAGGGCCTTAATGTTTTATTTAGGGTAATATTTGGGTTTCTAATAATTCTAAGACTTTGATGATTGTTCTATACTTCTATTGATATTTAAATTGTACTTTGAATACTTTGGAGTGCTTGAGTTTTTATTTAAATTGTACTTCTATTGATATTTAGGTTTTATTTAAATTGTACTTTGAATACTTGAGTTTTTATTGAAGTGCTGTAATTTTGCACTATGATCCAGTCAGAAGTCATAAATCGTAAGTCGTAACAAAGTTCGTAAAGGTTCGAAATTGAGTTCGTAAAAAATTCGGTTCGAAATTGTGTTCGTTCGAAATTGAGTTCGTTCGTAATTAATTCAAACCAAACCTAGTTCGAAATTAATTCAAACCAAACTCAAACTGAGAGTAAGTTCGATTTGGTTCGGTTCGTTTGCAGCCCTACTCCAAATTGAAACGTCAAATTGATATATATCCAAAATTCAAAACAACATATGTGACATTCACAAGTTAAAAAATTTTAACTTCAAATTTTCAATATTTCAAAATTCAAAACATCCCATTTTACTATTTTCAACATACATGGCAAGTGTTTGTGCCCAACAGATTTTATCAAATTTTAATTATTATTTTTCCAAATGGTAATAGATATTAACATCAAATATTGTAAGTATTTATATTTCGTTATGCAAGTAAATAGTTCATATGAAACTTTAATTTTTTTTCTAAATGACACCGGATAACGTTTGAAAGTATTAATATCAAATATTGCAAGTATATATCAAGGTTCTAAATAGCGTTTATAACGCCGTAGCGGGAAGGCTAAAAAATAAACTATAGCGAATAGCGTCGCTATAGCAGAAGCTATTCCAAATAGCTTTTTTTTTTACATATTCAATATTTGTACTAAATATCAACATTATCTAAAGTCTCATAGAACAATAAATAACACCAAAGTAATTAAGAAATTATAATATTCATATTGAACCAGTACAAAGTTCAAATTGCGGTTCAAAATATCCATAGTAATATCATAAACTATCGATTTTTCCTATTAAAAATATCTTAAGCATCATGATTCATGACATAATCTATTTTTTTTTTCTATTCAAATTTTAATTTCAGTTTGGACTTTTTTTCTATTCAAATTTCAATTTTTATTCCCAATTTCAAATTGATTTATCTATAGCAAGTAGCAACAAATTCAATTTCGGTTTGAGATTTTTTTTATCTTTATTTAAAACCCATATAAATTGCTTTAAAAAAAAAAAACCCATATTTTATAGCGCAAATAGCGCTGTAGCGGAAATAGCGCATTTTGATGTCATAGCGTAGCGTTTCGGGTCCAAAAACGCTATAGCGCGCTATTTAGAACACTGGTATATATACATCGCCATTCAAATGTAAATAATTAATTTGTCAATTATTTGTACTTAAAAAATTCTATGAAATTTTAATTTTTTTTCATATGAAACTGGTTGAAATCTAATACTAAATAGTATTTCTTCTAAAGTTAATTCATTGCAATCGATCTAGAAGATTATTTTTATTTATTAGAATAAAATTCAGAACAGAAAAAATAGAATCAAAATTCGAAGAGCCTTTAAACAATAAATTAAGAATTTTTTTTATAAACCATAATTAAAAAAAGAAAATTAACGAAACCATGGTGATTATTTTTTTTTTACAAACACCATAAGAACCGAAATGTCATTTCGGTCCATTGTTTTTTTTATTCAAGACCGAAATGGCATTTCGGTCCGGTCCACCTTTTTAGATTTTCTATAATACTGGTTTCACAAGTTTTCATATGAGCCGCCACAGAAAATCTAAAAAGAAAACTGGAGCGAAATGCCATTTCGATCTGGAATAAAAAAAACATCGGACCGAAATGACATTTTGGTTTTTATAGTTTTTGTAAAAAAAAAGTAATCATGTTGGTTTCGTAAAAATATTTTTTTTATAAACCATAATTAAATTTTTTTTTTTTACGAAACCAACGTGATTACTTTTTTTTTTACAAAAATCATAAGAACCGAAATGTCATTTCGGTCCGTTATTTTTTTTTATTCCAGACCGAAATAGCATTTCGGTCCGGTCCATCTTTTTAGTTTCTATGATACTGGTTTCACAAGTTTTTATATGAGCTGCCACAGAAAATTTAAAAATGGAATCGGACCGAAATGACATTCGGTTCTTATAGTTTTTGTAAAAAAAAAAATAATCATGTTGGTTATGTTGGTTTTGTAAAAAAAAAATATTTTAATTATGGTTTATTAAAAAAATCATAAATTAAGGTACAAATCATCGCTCGTGTTTGATGCTCTTAGATGTACGGGTAGCATTAATAGGAATGGGTTACTTGGAGATTCGTGCTGAACGGTTCAGATTTTCAAAAAAATCAATTAACTCTAATTTTGAAATTTTGAGATATGTGAAAATCGCCATCGGAGTAGGTCCGATGCCCATCGGACCTACCTTGGTTTGATGGGTGTGATGACCATCCGATCTGCATCAAGATTTGTGTGCTACGCATCAAAAGCCGTGCAGGTCTGTATCAATTTCCGTGCACATAAATCTTGATGCTAATCGTACAATTCTAGAGCTAATTGAACCTAAATGTAGGTCCGATGCCCATCAGACCTACTCCTATCTCGTGAAAATCAACTCCCTCTCTCTCTCACACTCATAGGCTCAGAGCAGCATTTTCTCCAAATTAGTAAATGAAATAAAGATGGGTTAATTTTTCTTTTGCACTTCAATAAAAAATTGAAAAATAATGTTTGCAAATGTGCCATCCTCCTTATATTTGGGTCTTGTTTGCTTTTTATTGGTTCTCTAAAGCTTTCTCTTTTAATATTATATCTATGTATATTAGGACAAAAAAATGTTTTTGCTGCTAGACAAAGGTTCTTTTTTTTTTTTTGAGTGGAAGCCCTTAGGCATTGATCATTAAATAAAAACGTACCAGTACAATAAGTTTGCTGAGATAAACCAATTTATCTAACCTAAGAAGATAAAAAACAACTACTGCAACAGTAAATTAAGGCCTGAACATGCCTGCTGGTTTGAGCCAGTACCCTACAACACACAAATTTGTTGAAACAGTAGCTGAATGGAGGCCTAAAGTGAATTATGCTCATATCTGCCTGTTGCATTCTTTGTGCCCAATTTGACAGTTGATGAGGCCCTGTCAGTGCTTCTCTAGATACATGTCTGATGGAGAGAAAATCCTTCATGGACTGTGCAATTCTGACACATTCAGCTACTGTTTCAGATGCCTTCCATGAGGGCAAATCTTGGAGATTGTTACCAGTAACTGCATGCACAAGAGTCTTGCAGTCTGAACCTATACATCTTGATTGTGTTCAGTAAAGCCAAAGCTTCTGCATGGAAAGGATCCTCCGCATGCATATAGCCAAAAGCTATCCTTTCAAATTCACCCCCCCCCCCTGCTGGTAAATACTTGTACCCCATCCTGCCCTTTGTCTGAGCATCAAGATTTTTTACTGGTTCTCTAAAGCTTTCTCTTTTAATATTATATATGTGGTTTTGTATGTATATTAGGACAAAAAAGAGTTTTTGGTGCTAGACAAAGTTTTTTTCATATATGTGTTTTTTTTTTAGGGTAAGAAAGCAATTGCCATCTTACGGTTTTTCATTGATAAAAAAGTATTTACATCTCATTAGTTCTACAAATTAGCACTTACTAATATTAAACTATTTACAATTCTAATCTAGCTACCAGAATCTTAACAGAACCTGCCAGCCTTTGCTACCACCTAATTTACCAGTATCAAGACCAGTTGCCTCCTGCCTCTCGCTGCCTCAATGCCTCACCACCTCGCCTCACATCTCTCGCCCCACACATAGGGGCATAGAGGGGATGGCCAAACCCTCTCCACCCCCTCTCGCAAGCAACCCTTGTTTCTTCGCCCGGCTACCGCCCGCCTCAGCCATGTCTTCGATCTAAGGTTTCACTTTATTAACCCCCGCTGCCCGCAACTACCTCTTCGGGGGTAATTCCGGGCACCATGTAGTATTTCCTGGATGAACTACTGGGTCGATTACTCATGGTTAGACTTTACACAGGGAGTGTCTTTAGAAATTTTTGAGGGAAGAGAGAGAGAAAAGGAGGGAAGAGCCGACAGTGGTGCCACGTGTGCACAAAAATAAATAGTGTGATACGTGGCACGTTGTAGTCCATTGGCAATGGAGCATCAAGTCTGATGCGCTTGACCGTTGACTCTTTTAAATTTTGCAATATTCAACGAGTGAGTGAGGCTAATTCATATCATCTAAGGTAACATAGTATTTTTGTTTACAACTACACCGTTAGATCAGAATCCGCAAGAACATTATAGGAGTTTTTGTATTTTAATTATGGTTGGATTAGTTCAGATTATGATCGGACGGTAAGGATCTGAACAAATCTATGTTGTTATCTAAGAGAATATGGATTCTGACTTCTGAG
Source organism: Carex kokanica (assembly GCA_025461125.1). Taxonomy (NCBI): domain Eukaryota; kingdom Viridiplantae; phylum Streptophyta; class Magnoliopsida; order Poales; family Cyperaceae; genus Carex; species Carex kokanica. The sequence goes on along the minus strand of JAJGRX010001100.1, from coordinate 54,462 downwards.
TGAGGCTGTGGTGCTATGCATAGTACAGATCGGTCCGCACTATGAATTGATATTTCCGTTTTTATAATGTAAATATTAAATTCGAATTGCTAAAAATGTTAAACAATTTATTGGTGGACTATATGTCATATTTTTCATATTTTTTATTTTAGATAACTACAAAATTAATACTTTTCAATGTTCCGTAATCTTTAGATCATGTGATATGTTACCTATCTAAAAAATAGTAAAAATATTTATAAAAATATATAAAATTTAGTTGTTAAATATATTTTCATATAAAAATTATATTGAACGATTTAAATCAATTGTTTGGACTTTCAAAATAAAAATATTAATTTATAATATAGAGTGATGTGTGCAATATGTGTGGTACCGCATATCGTAGTCGCACTCTGATTCAATTATAACAGATAATCCCTCTTGCAAAATACTTTGGAAGTTCGCAAACAATAACTCATTTGGGTCCCAACAAATTTAAAGTTTGTAATACTCTGGTATATAGCCTCATGTTATACTCGTCAACAAATAAAATAGTACCTTCTATCTATTTAAAAAAAAAAAGGTACATGATGCTCAAGATTTTTTTTAATTTTAAATTTTCACAGAGACTACGAAGTCGTGAGCGGGGCTCGAACTCTAGACCTATAGACAAATTTAAGTTCATCTTTATTTTATATGCATCAAAATTGATACTGCATAAAAGTAATTGAGTTTCAATACCTCCAAAGTATGCCATATTGCCATGTAATAAAATATTTTCAATAATTGAATCAATCATTTATTATGTCAAATTTAACAATATGACTGAAAATTATTTATAATTTTTAATAACATATAAAATTTAATATCCAAATTTTTTTATGTTGCATTTTATCTGATGTATTTCATTGGATTTAAAAATTAAATTCTTTCTTCAATACATAGTTTGATTTTTACGATGAAATTCTAAAAATAATTCGAGTTCAAATATATTACGAAAGGTAAAGTGAGAAGCGGATTTTATGTTCATTCTTGTTATTTCCTTGAGATTTTAAAAATCTTATTTGTTTTCTCAATTTCATTCTGAAAATGATATAATTAATAACAAAAAGATAAAAAGTTTCATAATATAATAAGCACAATTCCATGTATCTCTTAGCATAGTTTGCAAAATCGGAATCGGAGTTGGACTCGGTCACTTGACCGTGAAATCGGAATTGGATGAATCGGTCGGAATCGGGTGAATCGGATCGGTAACTCGGATGTTTTTGGCAGAAGCATGTTTTTACTAAAACAATTGAAAAAGTAGTAAATAAAATACTTTTGATTAAAGAAAAGAACTAAATATATACAAGAAAAATAAAGGAAAGGAAAACAAAAGTACAAAGCATGAAAAATTAATTCAAAAGCATATGCACAAATTGCAAAAAAAACTGTTGAAACGGACGGGTCCAATGCAAACTGAAATACAGAGGAGCTGGAAAAGGGGTAGGCAGCTCTAAATTTTTCATTAAATGTTACAAGTGGCCCCATCTCTCCATGAGAGCTTTTCGTAGCTCCGGGTTCACTATGGACCATATGTTTATTCTATTTCTATACTAAACAGACTAGTAGACCAAGTCTATTTAAGCGAATCCATTTTCTTTTCTCCTCCACAGCTCCTTTCCTTCTTTCCGATAAACTCAATTTGACGCAAAGAAAAAGGCAGAATTGGCTCTTCTGGGAGAGAATCGATCTGGAATCGGTCAAGACTCGCCTGACTCGGTCTGACTCGGACCAAAAATCGGATAACTCGGCCGAGTCAACCCGATTCAACCGAGTTTTGATGAAAAAATCGCACGAGCGTGAAACTCGGATGAAGCTCGGCTCGGACCCGACCGATACCGTTCTGACTTGGCCAAGTTTCCAAACCATGTCTCTTAGCTCAGTTAGAAACTTTAATTTCAAAGATAATTAAGAAATACTTGTTAGACCACGACTACAATTATCTACAATTAGATACATTGAATGGTTCTCCAATATTGTTTGGTCCAGTAAAAGAACGAGAAAGTACTGAGAAAAAAAGGAATAAAAATATGCAATCGAGATTTCAGATTCAATTTCAACAGATACATGACAGTAAATTAATTATACAAAGCACACATACAACAAAAGAAAAATAAGAGAAGACAATGACAAATACTAAATAGGAAGAGTAAAATATTCACTGGAGGAGTCCGTGGCTCTATTAATAGTCTAAAACAATTGAAGGGACATGTTGGCATAAATTGCGGACCAAATCAGCCTTGGAATCACCCACATCTCTCCAATCCAATTCTTGCAGGTTGGTAAGGTATTGTAGCCCTTGAGGCACACCCAATTTACCACAATTAAAAATCGTGAGTTTTTTAAGAATGGGCATTGCACCCTCCTCTATCTCCCATTCCTCCATTGATAAGTAATAAAGCCTCAAAACTTCTAACTGGCTAAAGCCTCCAGAGGAACAGGTTGTTTTTCGACTTTCGAATGCTCCATCAAGGATGAGAACCTTAAGGCAGCGTAGCTTCTCCAATACTGGCATTATATCCTGCTGGAACTTGTAATCCTCAATACAGAGATAAATGAGGTGACTGGGGAGCATATCCTCATGAAGCAGCTGGGTCAATTTAGTGGGGCTATCGTAAATAAGTATGAGAGATTGTAAATGGTTATAAAATGGGAAACCTCTCATGTCAAGTATGTCCAGTACACTATCATCATTCCTTATAAAGAGATTGGTTAGGTGTTCTAATGTGGATAGAAAAGGGACAACTGCCTTCGATGGAGATGATTTGGCCAGTAATGTTAATGAACGTAAATTGGGTGTATGAGGTAACTCCATCTGCCATGATTGTGTGGGCCTCACCCAATCAATAGTTAGCAAATTTGGTAATTTTGCTGATGTTGGGAGTTCCAAATTAGAGTGAGAGACATGCCTCAGTGTCTTGATATTCCATGCACTCTTAGGAAACTCAAAGTCGTGGCCATCAATTGTTTTTAACCATTGGATTTGAAGGGTCTGCAGAAATTTCATTTTGCCTATCACTTTCTCAAACAATTCTTGATCACGGTTGTCACTTGCCCTCCCTCTGAGACTCAGATATCTTAACTGAGTCAATCCCACAAACATCCCCAACTCTATTCTGCTCTCACTTTCGTCTCCATTACTTACCACTTTGAGCAGTCTTTGCTTAGAACAATTCGGCATGCTCCCGATACCAAAGCACAAAAGAGTGTGGAGGTTTGGGCTCATTATAAGTTGATCACACTCTGGATTGTGAATTGCCACACGGCGTGCCCTTCTCAAGCTCATTTTATCATCTGGATTTGAATACACCAGGAGAAAGTTTTCCTCCTTGGCTTTTTGGAGAGCAAGATCTCGTAGTAGATCGTGTATGCGTATAGTTATGATGGAGCCATCACACCGTCTACTATCTACTTGAACCATGCTCCTAGCATAAAATGAGAAAAAAAAATTAAGTACAATGATTATAGATATCATAAAGAAAATAGCTAGTATTAAAACAATTTAGTTTAATGTTGTATACATAAGCAGGTTCTATTGAAATAAAGAAAGATAAAACATAAAAAGTACATTGATTTTTTCATGCATAGCAAGATCTGTATAACTTTTACCACTGATTCTTCTATGCATGAAAAAATTAAGATATTATTATTTTCCAATATTTTATACAGAAAAAAGTTCTCCAAACCTGCTGCTACCTATTTACTTTTTCTTTATTTTTTGTCGAATGGTCAGCTCAAACAGAGTGTCATCACGGAATTCGCAGCCCCATGCTTCTAAAATATAATTCTGAGACTTAGCATTTAACATAATAAAAATGTTGGTGCTTGGGCCTAAAATTTTCCTTTCTATTATTTTTTTTCAATTAAAAAATTTAGTTTAAAGACTATTCAATTAAAACCAGCACGTTACATCAACAAGTGTGAATCATTAAATGAAGATGTAATACCTTTGTACGAGATCCTCTAAGAAACTCTCCGCAGTTTCTTCCAATGTTCTGTTATCTTCTTGTGGTATGAAGCCCTCTGCAAGCCACATTTGAAGTAAGGATGAGGCATCAATATCATAGTCTTCGGGAAATGCAGCAAAGTACATAAAGCACGACTTGAGAGCAAATGGCAGGTCATCATAGCTAGTGCCTATGATCTCGCTACAATTTTTTCCTTCGACATGCCAACTCATTGTCCGAAACACGCTACTCCAAACAGCATGGCTGCGGGGCTTCTTTGATAAGAAACCACCTAAAACCACCAATGCGAGAGGAAGCCCACCACACTTGTGGACAAATTGATCTAGGATATCAGAAAGATCATCAAAATAATTTCTATTTAGATCAAGATTAGGAAAAACAATTTTTAACAAAAGCTCTCGGCTTAACTCCTCAGTTAAGAACTGGAGCTTGTATGGTTCACTTATGGGATCCATGGTCTTAGGAACATCAGCGAACCTAGTGGTTACAAGTACTCTACTCCCATTCTTCTCATCCGGGAATGCTGCACCAATTTGAATCCATAGATCGATTGTCCAGACATCGTCTAGGACTATGAGGTACTTTTTACCACTAAGAGATATGTGAATCTCAGTAAAAACCACTTCTGTTTCAGTTGGCAGATCACTCAATTTTTTAGAAGAATCAAATTGTTGCATTATCTTCAACAATATCTTTCTCGAAACATCAATTATTTCGAACTTTTCAGAAATAGCTATCCATATGCGAACTCCAAATTGTCCTTTGACATCATTACTGCAAAAAGAAAATATTATATTAGACATTAATATAACCAAAATACGATGATGAAGGACTCGATAAATTTATATACGTGAACATATGGAAAAGTGGGTAAACTGAAAATTATGATTTGCATTGGCGCCAGGGTTGGGCCATTTGACTGGGGACATCTATATATATAGATGCGTATGCTACAGGGTCAGAAGAGTTTTCTACTTTTCTCTTCTTCTATTTTCTTTTGTTCTCATTAAGACGTTGCAAAAAGCTATTGACGGGGCTACTGAAATTCTTGAGTCAACTATAGGTGCTCCTTTTACTCTATTACCCAGTTCCGAATCGATATTGAATCGGATCTAAACCAAAACCGATGCTGATCTAATTAATTTGGATAGGATATAGTTTAAAAAATATAATCGGTTTAATGATGGATACATTAAAAAATTAATAATTAAATAGCTAATCAGGATTCGAACCGGAACCGATATTGTAATGTATCGGATATTTGTTTGATTTAATTATCGACCCACCACCGAACCTGACTCGACACCCATATAAATATCCGATACAATACTAATACAATTATTTATAATTACTTAATATAAAAATATATATTAATTACTATGGAAAAGCAATCACCTATAGCAATTTTTGGGAAGCAAATATTTATTTAAGTAGCTAGTAATTAAGCTATACGAGAAAGACACGGAAGTATCTTTCTTTTACTATTTGACATGCAAAATAAAAGGTAGGGAATATCTTGTTCAATAGTCAATATGATTCGACAAAATCATTTTTTATTCAAGTAAAGAATTCGAGATAATTGAAATCATCTGATCTAATCAATATATAGATCATTTCGACTCCATTAGAAATGAGGATATGAAATGAACAAAAAATCATAATATCATATCATAAATTAATAAATATGAAAAGAAAATTACCATCTTCAATATTTTACTTTACAAATTAATTTATTACTATTTTTATTTTTCTATAAACCATGCACGTTATATTGTATAAAGAACAATAGTATAATTTTTATTTTGAAGAAGTTTTTAATTTATATTATAATAATATAGTATGTGAGATGTTTAAGAAATTATAATTATATTTAAGAATAAAGGATTTCTCGAATTCTAGTGACATGTAGAGGTGTTACTTTTAACCGATTATTCGGAACCGAACTGGGTTCAAACCAAACCCGATAATTCACATATAAGTTATGAGTACCGATCTACCTGTAACCAAAATACTAAATATCTACTATTAAATGTGGTATTCGGAACCGGACCCGATCCAGTTTGAAATAATAAGTATATTGACTGAAATTTGTACCCGAACACTTTTAGAGTATGGATCGAAATGTAATACTATGCAAAATATAATTATAAAATTAGTTAATGTCTAAGACATTGTTCTACCTATAAAGTACCGAAATTTTTATTAATATCCAAAATTAATAAATAATTACAAATTTACACCTTGCTGCGTTAGATTTCGAAATCTAACCAAACTATAGATTAAATTTCCGGTTTCATATGAACTTTCTGCAAAAAAAAAAATTCCAATTCTAGGCATCCAAAACCGGAGATTAAATTTCCGGTTCTAATTTTTTTTTTTTTTGACCCTCGGAACTTGGGGCTATGGACAAACAAGCGGACAAAAGCCATTACTGCTATCTGACGGGGAATTTACTGCATTTCATTAGGCATTTGAACCAAATAGAATAATCTCTGACAACGTTTTTGTTTTTTTTTTTAAATAGAAGAATCACAATATTTTTGTATTTTTCTAGAAGGTCACTTTTGAACTGGGATCAATAACTCAAATGCAAAATATTTTTATTTTTTTTCTAATAACACACAAAGAAATATTTGAAATTTTTCTTACAGCCGCGAAAAATCCGGCTTGAAAAATGTTGATCTGGGTTATTCGTCGCAGTCTTTCTAATAAATCAAATTATATAGTATTACATCTATTTTCAAATAAATATATTAAATATTTCTAATATTTTAATATAAAAAATAAATAAATTATAACTTTTTCTGTTTAAAAAAAAAACTTGAAATGCAAATTAAAATCCTAGTTTTGGAATTTCAAAACCAAAACCGCAATTTTTTTTTACGGTTTTGGAATTTCAAAACTGGGAAATAAATCTGCGGTTTGGATATTTTTCGAAATCTTATTCAACAGGATGTAGATTTTGAATTTAATGTTTTTTTTTATATTAATAAAAATTTCGGTAAAGTACGTCACCTATACTCTTCATGTGGTGAAACATATATAACTTAAATTTAATAGAGCACTTTTTTTTTTTTAAATTCATCATGAGGAGTAGAGATATATAATGACCAAATTAAGCTGACCTTTTTCTCATAAAATACAAGTTTTACATTAAGAAAATATATTAACCATGTTTTCCAATTTAATTTTCTTAACTAAAGTGTGTAATTTTATAAACGAAATTAGTGAAAAAATTTAAAACTGGGAGAAAGGTTAATTTGAATCAAATTGATAGTAAATGACACAATTTAGAAAAAAAAAAAATGCATACCAATTGTACACTTTGTGTGCAAGAGTAGTCTTTCCGAGTCCACCGGTCCCGCAAATTGAGACCACCGAACGTCTTGTAGTAGTCTCATCAAGCAACTCCTTGATAATGCGGTCCTGGTCTGCCTTGAAGCCAACAATTTCGGGATCAATATCAGGTAGTACCGGTGGCCTGACGGGTAGTTTGATATCTCCAGTACTGCCCTCACCCAAATTATTTATTCCATACCTGACTCTTCTCTCTTCAATATCTTTCATATTTTCTAGGATTTGGTTTATCTCATTTACAAGGTTGTGTACAGCTGGGAGTTTTTTGGTTTTTCTTAACATGTTTTTGATGGTCTCCCTCATGCCCGATTTTTGTGGTTTTTGAGGGATCTCCATTAGAAAGGTGTCTATAGCATCTTCTATAGAATGGGCAATATCTCTGACCTCCTTTACCCATTTTTTCTGCCTTTCGTCTTTGATCTGCTTCCTGTCAGCATCCTTTAGAAAAGTCTGAATCCATTCGAGTTCACGGCTGACTTTCTCCACTTGCTCATTGACACTGTACAAGTGTAAAACCTCATTGACTAGAACATCAGCCAGCTTGCCGAACACCAATTTTACAATGGTCTCAGCCATGCAGCTTAATTCTTCTCTGTTGTATTATAGAAATTTGAGAGTGGATATATGATTTGGGTCGTATCTGGACGAACTGTTTTGTGAATATAGCACAGTATTAGATTTGTTGTGTGCAGTATATCAGAAAGAAGCTCGCAGGAACTTATATAAATTAAGGTCTGAATTGGCCGACTGCTTGATGCATTGTTAATTAAGATTAATTAATTAGTAGAGATTGGTCATTGATGCACGCCATATTGTGAGTCATTTATTTAATTTTGTCAGTCTTGTCGAGTTCAGAACGATCTCATGTGCACCCATATTTCAAAAAAACAAATCTCGAGGTGCATGTATTTTATTCATTTATTTAATAATTTTGCCAGTCTTGTCGAGTTTCGAACGATCTCATGTGCACCCATACTTAAAAAAAAACCAAATCTCAAGGTGTATGTATTCTTTCAATTATTTAAAAAGAAATTTAGATATATGTGATATATGTCCATTATAACTTTTTTAATTATATATTCTCTATTCAAAATTGAAAATTAATTATTTTCCATCTAAACACTACCTAGTTATTAATATACTCAATCTTAATTTTTTTTCATAAAATATTTCACAGACAATTTTACCCTTCAGAACTTTTTTGTCGAAGATCAAACCATTATTTAATTAAATAGTTATGATTTCACCTCCAATGCACACCAGCCTCTCTCTTGTATATCAAGTCAAGCAAGTTTATTGAAGACCGGTACCTGTCCTTTGGTACCGGTCTTGGCTTCTTTGAGTTCGATTTGTTCACGAATGGATTTATAGGCCCTACGATGTCTTCTTCTTTGTTTTTCCTAAAGTTCTAACTAAAATTGATATGTTTTAATACTTTAATTAACATCTAGTGTGTCTCTAGTGTGTACTATTAATGACTTGTTTAGCTCGGTATGTTCAAATACTGGAGCATGGTCTTTGTCCTTTTTCCGTTCAACGCAAAGTGCCAATATTATTTTCATGAAAAGAGACTAGGTTCAAGGTACTAACAAACACAATATATGTCACTATTTACAGACATGTCCTTATAACATTCATTTTATTAGGTTCTAATATAACAAGTACTGTTGCATTATCTATTAAAATTGGCTCTATTAACAGTTCTAATGATATTACCAGAGGACAGATCAAACTGAATGTATTCAAATTAGCTCTATTCAAATTTCTATTTTGTATGAAGATAAAACTGAATCTTTTATTATTGTTTTAAGCATGAAATTTTTACCAGACACTAAGATTAAATGTAGTCAACTTCCCAAAATCACCAACAGAGATCAATGTTAACTATTGACTAAAAATATTCCTCGACATATTTTTCTTTTAGCTTACTCGTAAAAACTTCATAGAAATACTTATTCATGGAATTAACAGATTGACTCTACGTATTAAAATTCAGTTTTGTTGTAAACTAATCCTGACAAGAAAAAAAGAACACACTAAGAAAGGTAGAACTGAACGAAAGGTACAGGCAAGATGAGGTGCAAGAAAGAACTGAGAAGGTGCAGGGAAGAACTTGGCGAAAGGTTCAGGGAAGAATTTCAAAGAAAAGGAAGAGTCACGCGGAAAGATGAAGTGTCTACGACTTGACATATAGAATTTTGAAATGGGCAGAATGATCAATTTAACTATTAATCATTGTTAATTGATATTTTTTATTGAAAATTTTGAGAAATGGGCATATTGATAATTTAGTAATATTTATATGGAGATATAACTAATTTTAGAGTTTTGATGGTGAAAGAAGTTATAATAGATATTTATCTAAATTTGTCTTTGTTTATTTTTGTAGTCTTGTGGAGTTCAGATCAACCTTATCTGTACATAGGGATCTAAAAAAGTCACGACGTGATCAGTTATGTCACAGCACAGCACGGTTCCGACACAGCACGTGTGCCGATCCGTGCTGTGATCATTTTTTTAAAATTTGGCATGACACGACACAAAAACCGAAAGATCTTGTCACGGCACGGCATGTGGTGGTCATGTATAATTAGGACCAAACGTGACTAAACATGACCAGCCATGTGTTGTCACAGCATGACTAACGTGCCGTGATCATTCAAGTGTCTTGACATCCTTATAAATTTAGTCATGGCACGACACGTATAATACTGTAGTGGTCACGGCACGGCACGTTACATTTTATTTGCACTCATATTTTAATTGGCAGCTTCTACGAAGGTTGGGGGCAAGGGAAATTAACTAACATGAAAAGAAATTACAGCGCAACGGAGGGTTCCATCTTCGCTATTGGTTAGTTAGACTAGAAGAATCAGTAAAAAGTTCCAAGTAATTACAATGTTGCCTCTGATTACAAACATTATCGGTATCATAGGCCACCAGATGGTAAAGGGGCGATAGTAAATGTATTTTTTAGTAGTGTTTATTCCAAAACATTATTCCTTGTTCCTTCACATTTCTTTTTATCTAGACGTTTGTCATGCCAACAAAGCACCTCAAACAAATTGAGCATAACTGTCGCCCTACTAGTGAAAATAAAAGGCAAATTAGAGTTAGACCCATGGCCGCAAAATACCTCAAGCAGTGTTACGACTTAATGTATACAACTTGATATATAAACATATCGATCGGTCCCAAGTTCACTGATAGTATCCTATCCTTTTCAATCACACATATTTTGTTCCTTTCCAAAATCCATTTCAACAACATTCATGACATCTTTTGTTAGATTTGTACAAGTCAAAATCTATTGGTCAATGCGATATGCTCCTATCTATGTATCACATTTACTGGTGGTCCAAACAAATGCAAAATGTTTTGTTGGATTTCAATATGCACAATTCATCTAACAACAATAAACATAAATATTTAACCAAAACAGTAAAGAAATTTAACAACTATCTGGAATAAGTAAACCACACCTGAAATTTTGTATGTTTCTGGAGCGTTATTCTTCACGTTCATCACGTTCCTCAATCTCTAAACTTGAACCTAAGTTATTTAGTTACTAACTTTAACTAATACTCTATCAAAATAATAAGTACTTTTATTATTTAATTATTTTAAATATCTATTTATCATAAATTTAAATTCATTAAAATATTAAATCCGAAATTAAATAATTCATTAAAAAAATCTGGATATTGACATTTGATTGGTTTAAAGTCAGAAAATAATTCTGATTCAGAACTGCAGACCTCTGTTGGCTAAATTAATCATATTTTTTCACTGCAAAATTCAATCAAAATGAATTTGGATCCGTTGGAATCGTAACAGAAAGTCCTACGACTTTCATGTTCGTCCTGAATCCAAATTCGGAACACATAAAATCAGTTTTAAAGATCTTTGAAGGCAAAAGTTGAGAACAAACAGAAATAAAATTTAAAGAAAATTTACCATACTAAATTTCTATCAATAATCATCATTTAAAATATGGTTCTATCAATGTTAATTTGAAAATCTAATTAATTATAATAGGACTTATGAAACAAAAAAAACGTAATATGATAATCATGTTATTTAAAAATATAATCATAATACAGTTGAAATTATTTTCAATTGTTGCTCCAATTAACCTTATTACTAAATTTGAAAAATAAAAATAATTAATCTACTTTTACATACAACAATAGTAAATATTGCATTACTATATATTCAAAGAAAATACCGTAGCAATTTTTTTTTCTGTTACTTGTTATTAAGTAAATATACCTCTAGTTTTAAATGCAGTGCACAATAAATTAATGGTCATAACTCGAAAAGACATGGGAAAACGATATACTATTTGAAAGCATATACGACACAAGATAGCACATGCCACATGGCCACATGCACGATAGATGTGTGGAATATTTTTAAAAAACTTCAAATTAAACGAATAAAGTTAGTAGAACTCGAGATCTGCCATTAAATACAAATAAGCAGCTTGCAGTGCGCCGTGAAGTGTAAACTAAGTACTATATAATAAATAATGATCAACTGGAGCCTCATTGTCTGGCATGCATCGACACATGGGTACAGCATGACTTGCAGCATCGACACATGTAACAAGTGTTGCATTATCTATTAAAATTGGCTCTATTAACAGTTCTAATGATATTACCAGAGGACAGATCAAACTGAGAAAATAGCAGGAAAGAAGGCAGTAGAACAAAAGATGTTAGGTTTTCTAGGGTTTGAGGAGAGGAAGAGAGCAAGAGATAAAGAATTATACAAAATTGGACGTGATCTATAATAGAATTATACATAAGATATTTATTATGTAAAATAGTTAATGGGTCATTATTAAGATGGGTACAAAATTCAATGGTCTGAATTTGACTAGTTTTTGTAAAATACTTAATAAATAGTAAAAAAAATCAAAAAAAATGTAAAATTTGATTTGCATGCACATTTTATTTAGATAATCATGTTGAACGGTTTGGATCGACGATTTGGACTTTGAAAATGTAGAAAATGAGAAGGGTAATTTTGTGGTAACTCAAAAGTGGTGTAATCGGATCCCTCTTTAAAATATTGTTCTATCAATGTTAATTTGAAAATCAAATTACTTATAATAGGACTTATGAAACAAAAAAAACGTAATATGATAATCATGTTATTTAAAATATAGTCATAATACAGTTGAAATAATATTTCAAATGTAATTTACTAAATTTGAAAAATATAAATAATTAATTTACTTTTACGTACAACAATAGTAAATATTTCATTACTATTCATTAGCTTTCATATATACTCAAAGAAAATACCGTAGCAAAATTTTTTTCTCTTAGTTGTTAGATATTAAGTAAATATACCTCTTGTTTTAAAATGCAGTGCACAATAAATTAATGGTCATAACTGGAAAAGACATGGGAAAGCGATATATCATTTGAAAGCATACATGACACAAGATAGCACATGGCCACATGCACGATAGATGTGTGGATTAATTAATATCTTATAGTATGAGCAGCTGAGTCCAGATATGTGATATGAACTCGAACAAATAAACTTTATTAAACAAATGAAGTTAGTAGACCTCGAGATCTGCCATTAATACAAATAATGATCAACTGGAGCCTCATTATCTGGCGCGCATCACGCTTTATAAATTTAAGAAAATTTATGCAACAATATGGAAAATTTTATATCCAATTTTATTTTTTACGAAGTATATATGCTTTCCCGGTCTTTTTTATAGCACCGGCCAGAGCCTTCTTTAGCAGCCTCGTCAATTGGAAATTTAAGAAATATTGGCAACTTTGATGTTTGCGGTTTTACAAAATCGGAATCCATTATGGTGAGAAAAAGAATTCACATATATAACATTTTTTTCATATATAATTGCCCTTAAACCGATTGGAATTTCACAATCATGCATGTCATATATAATTTAGACATCTTCTATATATATTGATCAAATTTTGTAGTTCCATCTCGGATTGACATAAATAAATTATTTAAAAAGCTCATGGAAATACCTCCAACTTTATATTTTGAGCTAATTTAAAAAAAAATCTGGAGATCATGGTAAAAAAAGTTTGTATAAAAATACAGTTTTCACATTTCTGGATTAAAGTTTCAAAGAAATATCACCCAATAAGTTTCTGGATCTAGTAAAAAAAGCTCATGGAATTATTATTTTCTTATGTTTTGTTTTTTATCGAAAGAAATGTTCAGATATCGATAAGTCTTCCATGTATAACATAAGAGATAATAAATTTTATTTTTTCTAAATTTTATTAAATATTTTAGCGCGCTTGACATGTGAATTCTCAAACTTTCATGTGAAAACAAACTGGCTATTATAAGTATCGTTTATGTTGGCTCAAATCCATTTCTCAAAGAACTTCTCATAATAAAAAAATTAATGGTTTGACAGGACATTTTCCTTCGGCTCTGCTAAAATTAAAACTTGCTTTTGTTAGATTTCTAGACAAGTTGTCATCACTGGCTGTCTTTGGTCTGATCCGAATCTCAAAATTCACATCTCCCTTTAATACGAGAGCTTATTAGGATTTATGTTGGTTGTAACTGTGTATTGTATGAGAGAGGTGGTACCAGTAAACATTGTTGTGATATCATTAATAAGAAATCGGTGGGCTAGATCATGCACACTCTACAATATATCTCAACTCAGTATTTTGTTATTATTTGCTAATGTGCCCATTATGAATAAATAAGACAATATGCAAGAACCCTGGTTTTTAATTTTAATGAATATTGGGCCCCAGACCAAAGCCCATTAGGCCCACCCAATTTTATTATTGAAACCGTGTGATGATTAAGCAGCACTCACTAATTGTTAGTAAAAACTTAATTTTTAATTTGCTAGTATGATCCATGAAACACCATTTGGCCCAAGCAAATTTGTCATAATAAATATATTCGTTGTAATTTCCGTTCGTCGAAATTTGACCAAGAAAATTTGTCAAAATAAATATATTCGTTTGTTTTTTATTGCAAAAAAAAAAAAAACCGATACTTATTGGTGGAGGTAGATGTTGCCTATATATATAACAAGCATTAATTATATAAATCCTTAATTAGTTACTAGAATTCTACAATATCTCATAGCTTTTATCATAAAAAAGCTTATAACATATATATAAGAAGCCTCTTGTTGCTGGGGATAAAATGAAAAGAATTTTATGGGAAGGATTAATTTATTTGTCATTCCGAGGGAAAAATGTGCAAAATAAAAAAGACGGTTAGTTTTAGATGAGTTACCATTTTGATTATAATAGGACCTTTAACTATAAATAATTTTCAAGCCCAAACAACAAATCTAGATATAATCTCGATCTACATGAAACACTGCATGCACATCCAACATTTTTTTTTAGTTCATTTTACGAAAGAATCAAGACCTAAATTTTATGGACTGAAGTTTAATTACCAAATCAATTTAGAGTGTTATTATTTTTAGGCCTCTTGATGTTGTAAACTACAAACTAAAAGAACTGTTTTTATTTTTTTATTTTTTTATTTTTTTCTGCTCAGGCATCGCTCATGATCCATTTAAAATTTTAATTCTTTGTTTGAGATTTATATTTTAAATGAGGAAGGTAACTTTCATCTTCTAATATATTTTACCTGCTTAGGGATGTTGAAATAACGATCTTCTCTTGGGTCATTACCAACTCCTACTAGGGATAAAAAAAGAACAGCTTTTGGTTAAATTGTTCTTTCAAAGACAAAAGAATTCAATTAACATATTTGTTTGACAATTAGATGAGTAACTCACCACTCAGTACCCATTCGCCAATCGATTCCCATATATCGCACCAGGAATGATGGAGCACACAATCTTCATACCATATTTGTAATAGTAAGTCCTTTAAAGTTGATTTAATGAAGGAGGGCAACTTGCTGTGAAAATTGAGGGTAAATATTTTAACAGAGAAGTTTTAGCTTCATGCAGCGCACGAACCATATGCACCTCTGTTTTGATTCTATTGTCCGTGCTCTGCATCAAGGCAAATCCGCTCTGTTAAAATCTTTACCCAAAATGGAGCATTACACCGGCAGCACGAATTCCGATGCAGCCCAACCTCTGATTAGTGCTTCATTATCAGTACACGTAGATCATTTCTGAACCATACTATCACCACCCCATTCCCATTCCCATTCCCATTGCCATTTCTCTTCAAATCGGGGTTCTGATACCTCTGAAACGCCTCCTCTGACGCAATTAAGACCTCTTGGGGGGTAATTCCGGGTACCATGTAGTATTTCCTGGAAGAACTACTGGGTCGACTACTCATGGTTAGACTTAGACAGGGATTGAAGGAATTGAATTGAGTGTGTTTGGGGGAGAGAAAGAGAGATTGTGAAAGGGAGAGAGGGAGCAGACGTGGCATTGCTGTTTAATTTGTTTATCTTTAGAAATTTTTGAGGGAAGAGAGAGAAAGTTGTCATCTTTGGAAAAGGAGGGAAGAGACAAGAGTAGTGCCACCTGGCACTTTCTAGACCAATGGCAATGGAGCATCAAATCTGATGCGCTTTAGAAATTCTTCAACGAGTGAGGGCTGTGAGGCGAATTCATATCATAAAGTAACATAATAATTTTGTTTACATCTGCACCGTTAAATAGAATCCGCACGAACATTAAAGGAGTTTTTGTATTTTAATTATGGTTGCATTATTTCAGATTATGAATTGATAGCTCCATTTTCAAAATTTAAATATTTAATCTGAATCGATAAAATGTTAAAAAATTCACCTGAAGACTATATTTTTTATTTGTTAGATAAGTTGAAAATCACTATTTTAAAAAAATAGTAATAAAAATTCTAAAAAATATAAAATTTGAAAATCATGTTTCACGATTTAAATTTAATCTTTAAATATATTTTCATACGAAAATCATGTTCAACGATTTAAATTAATTGTTTTGAATACTAATCATATACATAATACCGTAACCTCACTCCGACTAAATTATAACAGATAAACCCTCTTATAAAATACTTTGTTATTTTGCAAAAATAACTCATTTGGGTCCCAACAAATAAAATAGTACCTTCTTGCCATTAAAAAGTAGAAGGTACCACTCAAGCTCTTATTGTTTGGAATCCAAAATTTGAAATTTTCTAATGGTATCACTAATACAAAAAATCCCTTCACTGACCGTCAACCACTGACTGTTTTAATATGTAACAGTCAGTGTAGAGATTGCGCAAAATCGTAATTAAGAAGAAATTCAACACTGACTGTTCAATTGTAAACAATCGTCAGTGAACCAACACTGACTGTTTTCTTAATAAAAGGATCGGTGTAGGCCGGGTATGAGCAACACCGACCCTTCTATTGAAAAACTGTCAGTGTTGAGCAATTCACCAACATTGACTGTTTTTTAAGCGAAGCGTCAGTGTTGCACATACCCTACACCGACCCTTTTTTTTTAAAAATAGTCCGTGTTGCTCATACCTACACCGACCCTTTTATTGATAAAACCGTCAGTGTTGAGCAGTTTACCAACACTAACTGTTTTTTTAAGGGAAGCGTCAGTGTTGCTCATAACCTACACCGACCCTTCTATTAAATAACAGTTAGTGTTGAGCAATAATTAAGTTTTTTTGAGAATAAAAATGTATAACTATTTGAGAATAAGAATTTATGCATTGTGTATATTTTGTAAGATATTTAATAATTAAGTTTATTTGTTTAAATTGAATTTATAGATGCAATAAGTATTTTAACGTTGTAATTCATAAAATAGGATTGAAATTATATATGGTAAGACATTCGTTGTATAGTGTTTAAAAGTTTGTTAATGATGGAATGGAAAACCTAAAACAATAAATTACTAATTATTGTTTCATCGAAAAATTGCAATGCTTGTTTATTAGAATGAACATATTCTATTTAATAAGTTTGATTAGTAAATTACGTGATTAGTGAAATTTAGGCAATTAACATCAAATTTTGACTTTAATTTTAGAAAATATTTTGTAATGAAAATTTTATTAGTAATATTTATACAATAATTAATGTTATAACATGTTTATTGCTTAATTAAATGATTTGAACACATTAAATTATATAGCATTACATGCATGTTGCATATATGACTCACATATTATATGCATGAACATGAAACATAAACTCTTATTTTGTGAGTTAATGAAGACACACGGGAATATGTCGTCCGTGGGTCGATCGGAACTGTTTAAATTAAATAGCACTGCATTTATTGTCTTGCATCGAAGTTTGATCAAAATTTGTTTTTATTTACCCATCCATCTAGTTGACCAAAAATTGAAGCATCGTATGGCCATAAACGTTGGATCGAAGCTCATACACAAAACTTCCAAACTTTTATGTTGCTTACGTTCAATGTTCTCCCTTGATTATTTTAAAATAGATTTGAAATGATTTGACTGCAAATCGACCGTTGATTTTCCGCGTGAAAATGAACGGTCTGATTCCAAACTTTTTTTTATGTTGATTTTATTGTCATTTTTTTTGTAATTTTGGATTCACTGACTGTTTTTATTACAGAACCGTCAGTGTTGATACCTTCATTGGCTGTTTTTTCAATTAACCGTCAATGATTCTATTCAATCACTAACTGTTCTTCTAAATGAACCGTCAGTGATTCTATTCAATCATTGACTATTTTTCTGAATGAACTATCAGTGATTCTATTCTTCACTGACTGTTGGTTTTGGAACCGTCAGTGATTTTCCTTCTAAAAATTTTCTTCCCGGTTTATCAGCCGCACGAATCATTTCTCCCCTTCTAAATTTCATTTTCCTCACTCCTCGCGATAAACCCTCCCAAAATTTTTGAATCTCTCCATCTCTCTCCGCCTCTGTGCACCATGCTGCCTCATTGTCTCCTTTGCCTTGCCGTCTCTCTCCGCCTCCACCTTGAGCATAACCCCTTCTGTCTCTCTCCGCCTCTGCCTTGAGCACAAAGCTGCCCCCGATCTGCCTCAGTGTTGCTCTCTCCGTCTCCTTCGCACTGTTGCCTCGCCCCGAGCACAAAGCCACCCCCGACCTGCCTCGCCTCGCCCCGACCCTAAACCTTACCCCGACCTATCTCGCCCCGCTCAACACTGCCTCTCTCTCAGTCCCTCTTCTGTGTACCCCAGGCTAGCTTCAACTATCAACGATCTGTCTTGACTCCAGGTTTTTTCCCTTCTACCATGGATCGATAGTCTTTTTATTTTTTCAATTTTCTGTTCTATTTTTTCAAAATTGCATAAATGATGTCTTCTTTCTCCCAAATCAGAAACCCTAATCGAACTTTTGTATTTGAGCAACCAATTTTCTCAATATCACACAATAGATACACATATTTTACCAGCACTATAGCAGATCGGATCTTCAACGACCGGTGGACCGGTTGCTGATAGCTAAGGTGTCGATCGCTAATGCCTCACCCCGGTTGCTGATGACAAAAATTGGTCGCTGATATACCGATAGCTGAACGCATCGTCGCTGATGCTCGCCCGATGACGTCACCGGTCGTTGAATGACGTCATCCCGGTCGCTGATGACGTTTCAGTGACCAATTTTTTTGTGTCGCTGTTGGATTTTGCTAACGTCATGTAAAGGCATCAGAGACCAAAATAACCGGTTGCTGATACTCAAAACCGGTCGCTGATACTCTTCTGTCAGGTTTATGGGTTCTTTTTGTTATTTACTTTTCCCCTATTTAATAATTGGTACCACACGTACCAGCATACAACATAAACATAAACATCGATCGATACATACAACATAAACATAAACAACAATATAAACATACAAACAATAAACAATATCTAAACATAAACAATATACCATCACGAGAAAACATAAACATCGAGAAACTGTAACATAAAATCGAGTAACAGTACCATCTAAATATCGAGTAACATAAACAATAACAGTACCATCTAAACATGTAAATATCTAAACATCTAAGCAGTACCATCTCCGCCGACATCCGACCAATGCTCCTCCCCATCATCGCCGTCATCGGGCATCAAGGCATGGTGCGAGCTCGAACCTCCCTGTGAGGTTATAAGAAAGTAAATGTGTCAGTTGTTTAGATAATTAGGATTTAGGGATTTAGGGTTTAGGGTTCACAATTAAAACATACTGAAAAATCGAATTTCGTACCTGAGCAACTCTGATAGCTAAGGTGATATGCTCGGTGATCTGCCCGGTGATCTGGGGCATGATAGATGACAATACCTGAGAAGATATCGCATCGATATCCTCTTGTCTGAGGCGTGGAGCCGCCGGCACAGAAGAATATGACTGTGAAGAATGTGACGGAGTACTGCTAGACCCACCATCACGAACCATGGCCCTCGTTTTGCTTGAAACATTAAAAATAAGACAATTAGTATTATCTTACAAATTTAAAAATAAATTTAAAAATTCAAGGCCCACCATCACGAACCATCACGAACCATGGGCCTTGTTCAGCATGTCTTGCAACCGTTTGTCCGCTATCCTCCTGAAAGTATCCCAGGCCTCGTTTTCATCTACCTCCTCGGCAAACTGGTAGTGCTTCTGCAATGCATAGTTAAAAATTAATATCGTTGGTTAGCTTAAAAAAAGAAACAAGTAATTATTAGAGGTTTTGTAAAAGAAAATTTTTCTCACCAAAAACTCTGCCTTGATAACGGACTGAATCTCCTCGGGAAAATCAGTGTATCTGGAGAATGGGCCAGGATAATGGATACGTACAATCTGTGAAATAACTTTGTTGACCTTCTCGGTATGTTCTGGCTGCCCTGCATCAAAAGTTCTGCAAATAGAAATAATTATTAGAATCACTACAATTAATGCACACTACTAGAATTTTGGTTTATTACATGGGTAACACTTAGTTGTTGCATGGATATAAAGGTCCCATGCAAAAGAATTGGCATTTCTGACATAATAATATATGTTGCATGGGTAGTCCATGGAAAAAGTAACGCATGCAAAAGATTTGATGCTTAACCATGCAACTGTCTCTTACCGACCCATGCAACTAATAATTGACGACCCATGACCCGCCAGCCATGCCAGATAGTATATTCTAATGAAGGTTCATGCAAAAACCAAAAGAAGTACCCATGTAACAATTCTGCAGAATTGAGACCCAACAGTTGCAAGGGCTTTCTCATGTAACAAGTTTTGATGATTCTTATTTTATTATTTTATTCTAAAGGTCCATGTAAGAAGTCCTACACTACCCATGTAATAAGTCTAGAGAATTGAGACGAAACTGTTCCAAGAGCTTACCCATGTAACAAGTTTTGATGATTCATTTTTTATTATTTTATTTCAAAGGTCCATGTAAGAAGTCCTACACTACCCATGTAATAAGTCTACAGAATTGAGACGAAACTGTTCCAAGGACTTATCCATGTAACAAGTTTTGATGATTTTTTATTTTTATTTTATTCCAAAGGTCCATGTAAGAAATCCTATATTACCCATGTAATTAATCTAGATTGTCAAGAACTATTTGATTTAAAACCTGTAATCTAGATCCAAACCATTATTTTTCAAGATAATGTAATAATAATTGTTTCAAGATAATATAGGTGTCATTCTAAACATGATTATTTAATATAGTTATAATGATGTACTTGTAGGAATTTTCTTTATGGCAAATAATACTGTCTTGTTCAATAAACATTTTCACTATAAAAAATAATAATATAAGAGACAATTAGTGTTTAATGAATGTCTTTTTCAATAAAAATTTCCAATTTAATGCCTTAATTGTTGTTTAATGATTAGAAAATATTTCTTATTATTTTAATTAATACTAATCTAATCACAATTGAAATGTAATTAAGCAACAACAACTTTTCTCTAAAATTTTGACAATTTAAATTGTCATAAATTTTGAATTGACATGATTTTCATAATCCCATTTAAATAGCACAATTTGGTCCGAAATAAGTGATACAATTAATCACAATTGAAAGGCCTTCACCAAAGTTTTATTTAGTTTTCAAAAATAGAACCGAACCGACCGAATTAAACTTACCAACCGATTAAAACCAAACCAAAGTAAATTTCATAAAAGGAACTAGCACATCTTGAAAAGAACTTGCACATCTTAAACCCAAATTATAAAAAGAACTAGCCACTATTTCATGAAAGGAACTAGCACCCTTGCAATTATAAAAAAGAACTTACACATCTTAAATCCAAGAAAATATCAAAACATCTCAACACAAAAATTAAAGCATTTATCTATCCAAAACAAGTTTATGTGAGAGGATTAATTACAAAACCATACTATTTGCAAATCAGAGGGAGGAATCAAAATATATAATTTCGTTGAATATATAAAATAAAAGCTAAGGGAGATACTTTTTCTTATAAATTAAAGAAGATTTTGTTACTTGCACTTGAAAATATACACCGATTTCGACAAGTATCTCCTTTCTGCCTTTGAACTTCTCTAACTCTACACTAGCCAAAAATAAAGCGCACACAATCTGAAATTATAACATAGTTTGAAGTGTACCATCAGTTGTTGCCCATGTATGGCAAGGTAAAATCTAAAATATGACTATTTTCTTACAGAAATTTGTAAAATGACAACTTATTACTGAAAGAAGTAGGATTAATTCTGACAATAAGAGATAAACAACAAATATCCATGAGGTACCGTACCTTGTCACATAATACTATTAGTTTGGGATAATAGGGCCCAGTTCGGGATTTTAGCACTACACAATATTTAGTGTAAATCTCAAGATATTTAGCAAAGTTCAATTTTTTATTTTTTATTTTTACCTAACAGACATATACCAGGCCTAATGGTTCTATTTGAAGGGAATTTCAGGTAGGTTAAAGTGTAACAATTCGATTTAGTTCATCAATTTGATCACTATCCGAAAAACAGAATCCATGCATAAAATTAATTCCATGATTAAATAGAGTTTACCACTAGACACGCAGCGTAGCGGAAACTTCAAGTCTAGTCTAGCAGTAGCCTTCTTCTCATTTTCTTCTCGTGTCAGATTCAGGCAACAGCCCAGTAGTCACGTCTCTATCAGTATCCACACGAACAGGTTGACAAATATAACAACCATTGAACCCATTCTGTTCATTTATATTTTTCCAGCCCCAATTGGTACGAAACATACCAAATAATTCACAAGCAATTCAAGTATATAATATAAAATACTGGTATAAATCTCCAACAAAAGATCTGCAAACAAAATTAATTAAAACCACTACAAATGGATAATCCTACATACACAAAAATTCACAAAAAATGAATTTTACTTATAACCGACCCGATGAATCACTAGTCTGTCCTCTGGCATTTGCAGCAGTGGTATGTATGCATTTCGGCCACGCGGAGGGTGCTTGGATCCATTGGATGATGCCTCCTTGGTTGAGAACGGACACGGAAGTGCTCAAGGAGTAATTTTATCGAACACCTTGCGGGCATACACCAATACCCGACCAAATGGACAAATATGCAAGTCAAACAAGATGCCAACACAAACAAGCAATCAATCACATAAAATAAAAGAGAGACACAAGATTTTACGTGGAAACCCTTTCGAGAAAAACCATGGGAGCACACGGCACAACTTCACTAATTCAATGGAGTCTTTACAATACAAGGAGATAATTAAGCCATTAACACTCACTCCAACACTCCCTTACAATTTCATAAACTAATTTGAGATTTCCTAGTGTATTTAGATGGATTAAATCAAGAGAGCAAGAAACCCTAGAATGAGTATAGAGAAGAAGAAAAGGAACGGCTTTTGTTGGTCTCTCTAATCCCGCTATCTCTTTCCCTCTCTATATTTTTTTCATACGGAAAACATTTCCATCTAAAAGAAAATTAATTGGCTTATTGGGTCGAAGCCCATTTGAGTATTTGGCTTCAATATCAACAATCTCCCACTTGAAGACAAAGCTCGATCCTACTTTATTTAACAAGTACCACACCGCGCTCCAACATCCGAGTTACTCAACCAACCCGAAATGCCTCCGACAAAACATTACCTTATCCGGAGGCACCACCTTCGTGAACATATCCACAATATTTTCCTTCATGTGAACCTTCTCCACAATCAACTGCAAACAATCAAGCACATCACGAATAAAGTGGTATCGTACATCTATGTGCTTCGTTCTTGAGTGATACGCCGCATTCTTCGCAAGGTGTATGGAACCTTGAATATCATAATGCACCACATACTCATTTTGCTTCAATCCAAATTGTCCAAGCAAACCCCTCAACCAAATCATCTCTTTGGCCGCTTCGGTCAATGCAACTTATTCCGCCTCGATGGAAGACAAGGCAACAATGTCTTGTAAACGAGACATCAAACTAATGGCTCCACCACCGATAGTAAAAACATAACCCGTTGTAGATTTCCTTGCCTCCTTACAACCCGCATGATCGGCGTCAACATACACTTCAATTGCTAAACGAAATCCTCCAAAACAAAGTTGCAAGCTTCGAGTGCCTGTGGGCGGGGGTCGGGCGGTGGGGGTGATCGACGTTTTTTTTTTTGGCTAAACCTAAAACGCGGGAGGAGACAGAGAGAGAAGAAAAACTCGCACGGGATTTTTTTAGGAGGCACCCTTCTGCGACCGGGCCGAATCGGTCGCTGAAGGCTGTGGGATCCGGTCGCAGAAGGGTTCGTCTCTGATGCATTTAATTTTTTTTTGTTTTTTGTTTTTTGGGGGGTCTTCAGCGACCGGCAACAGAACCGGTCTCTGATGCCAGTCGCTGAAGACATGTTTTGTTGTAATGTTAACATTGAACGGGGTCAATTGCCCCCAATTAATATATATAGATTATGACCCAGCAACCACAACTTTTGTATCCCATATATATATATATATATATATATATAGAGAGAGAGAGAGAGAGAGAGAGTTGGGCTACGGTACAATGCAATGTATAGACCTTCTTGTGCATTAGACTCTAAATCACTGAATTCAAAATCCAAAAATTCAATTTAAAGCGCTCAATGTGTTCTCCATATTAAAATATATCTGAAGACCAAATTTTACATTTTTTGGAAATTTATTACTATCTATTAAGATTGGTACAAAATTGTTGTTTTTCAAAAAAATCTGGACCATAAAAAACAGTGATTTTCAAAAATTCTAAACAAATAGTAAAAAAATTCCGAAAAATGTAAAATTTGGTCTCCAAGCACATTTCAATATAGATATCATGTTGAACGGTTTGGATTGACTGTTTGAATTTTGAATCCAACAATTTACCATCCAATGCACAAGAGGGTCTATACATTGCAATGTACCGTAGCCCAACTCTCTCTGTATATATCATGATCATACATCTTTTTGTTAGTTTATGGAGTGAATATTGGTATATGCCTGTTCTTTACTTCGCATCTAAAATACACCTAATTAGTTAGGTTTTACCAAGGTTCTAAATAGCGTTTATAGCGTCGTAGCGGGAAGGCTAAAAAAAAAGCTATAGCGAATAGCGTCGCTATAGCGGAAGCTATTCCAAATAGCGTTTTTTTTTTTTACATTTCGTATATTCAATATTTGTACTAAATATCAACATTATCTAAGGTCTCATAGAACAATAAATAACTCCAAAGTAATTAAGAAATTATAATATTCATATTGAACCCGTACAAAGTTCAAATTGCGGTTCAAAATATCCATAGTAATATCATAAACTATCGATTTTTTCTATTAAAAATATCTTAAGTATCATGATTCATGACATAATCTATTTTTTTTTCTATTCAAATTTTAATTCCGGTTTGGACTTTTTTTCTATTCAAATTTCAATTTCTATTCCCAATTTCAAATTGATTTATTTGTAGCAAGTAGCAACAAATTCAATTTCGGTTTGAGATTTTTTTATCTTAATTTAAAACCCATATAAATTGCTTAAAAAAAAAAAAAAAAAACTCATATTGTATAACGCAAATAGCGCTGTAGCGGACCGCTATAGCGTTGTAGCGCAAATAGCGCATTTTGATGTCGTAGCGTAGCGTTTGGGGTCCAAAAACGCTATAGCGGCGCTATAGCGCCTCTATAGTGCGCTATTTAGAACACTGGGTTTTACTCATCCATTTAATTGTCTGGCAATATATTTAAATTATAAGAAGACAAAATTAAAGGCACATAACCGCACCCAACAAAGTCAGCACTAGCTACTTCATAATAAATAATATAATATATATAGCACTTGTAATATATATATGTTAAAGAGACTGGTTCAACATGCACAGAGAGATATATAGATAGGAATAGAATGGATGAACTGAGGATGAATTGGTACGGCCTTGACATGACTTTGATACCATTAGGGTTTCTTATGTCTGTGTCATACCATCTCTGGTTTTGGCAAAAGGTCAAAACCCAACCACACCAGACATATGTGGGTTTGCCACTTAACTTACAACGATCTTGGGTCTTAACCATAGTCAAGGTATATATACTCATCTTTGCATCAACTCTTTAAATTTAAGAGTGAGTCTATGGTGCTATGCATATCACAGGTTAGTCCGTAATACGGATTAATATTTTTATTTTTAAAATTCTAACGGTCGATCCGAACCGTTCAACATGATTTTCATATGAATATGTATTTGCAGACCGAATTTTATATTTTTTAGAATATTTTTAGAATTTTTTAAGATAGATAGAAAATCACTTGATCTGAAAATTATGGACCATCCAAAAATAGTTATTTTCTACCTATCTTAAAAAATAGTAAATTTTTTTTAAGAAATATAAAATTCGGTCTGCAAGTACATATTCATATGAAAGTCATATTGAATGGTTCAGATCAACTGATAGAATTTTGAAAACAAAAATATTAATCTGTATAACGGACCAAATCGTAATATGCATAGTACCATTGACTCACTCTAAATTTAATATATACTTTTGTTTTTTTCACATTGGTATATGATATATATATACTTCATTAGGACAACAACAAGAAAGACATGTTAGCAGTGCAATCACTGAGGAATGCACTAATGGCATCCATACTAATGGCCTCACTTCAATCGTTCTCTCAACTGGCCGGCCTCACCGCATTGCTCAGTAGCACATACACTATAAAGAAGCCTCTTAACACCACAATTTACGGATCACGTGACGAGCACATGATGGCCATAAAATACTTGTCGCTTCTCACCATCTTTCTCTTTGCTTTCTTGTGCTATTCTCTCTCCATAAGGTTCTTCGGACAGTTTGGTTTTCTCGTCAATGTTCCTCGAGGAAATGACGATAATAACCCCGTGACGGTTGAGTATGTTTGTGGGCTTTTGGGAAAAGGGTTTGGTCTGAATACTATTGGAAATAGACTGTTTTTTGTTGCCATGCCACTTTTGTTCTGGATTGTGGGTCCCGTTTTGGTGTTCTTGTGCTATGTTTGCATATGGTCATATTGTATAATGTTGATGTGGTCACAGATAATAATGGGAAAACTAGGGCTAGAGGAGAGTTCATGGAGAAAAATTGCTTCACAGGTGCTGTGTGATTAATTATTATATACTCACAATATTTCTTTTACAATTTCTTGCAATTTGAGCAAATTAATTTAAGACAGGTTTGAAATTTTCTTTTTCTTTTTCTGTGTGGGGCCCACATTGTAAATTTCATACAGTAATCTATTATAAAGTTACACATAAACAAGAAAGTACTCAAATTCTTCTCGTTCATAATAAAAACAATTACAGAAACATAATTAATTGTATATATTTATGTCACAAAATGTATTCAATAATTCAATTACATTATCATAATTGAATTATTTTAACAGAGGAGTTTAACATAATTGTTTTAACAGAGCAGTTTTTTGCTTCATGCAGCGCACAAACAATATGCACCTCTATTTTGATTCCATAGCCTGTGCGCTGCATGAAGCAAAAACTGCTCTGTTAAAATATTTACCCAAAATTGAGCATTACCTTGACCTCATATTATATCAACTAAAATCAACTAAATTATCATAATTAAATCCATAAGCCGTAATTACAGGATACCTCCAGTTTTTTTGAATCCGAAATAATGTGTGGTACCGAACAATCGCGGGTCCACACAATATACCGGCAGCACGAATTCCGATGCAGCCCAACCTGTGATCAGTGCCTCCTTATCAAGTACACGTAGATCATTTCTGAACCATACTATCACCACCCCATTACCATTTCTCTTCAAATTGGGGTTCTCATATAGCTTAAACACCTCCTCTGACGCAATTGAGACCTCTTGGGGGGTAATTCCAGGTACCATGTAGTATTTCCGGGAAGAAATACTGGGTAGACTACTCATGGTTAGACTTAGACAGGGCTTGAATTGGAACTGGAATTTGGTCTTTAGAAAGAGAGAGAGAAGGGATATTTTAGTGGCTACACTGGGCTGGTACCGACTGGTACCAGTAAGCGCTTAATGTTTAACCCTCGGCCAAATCAAACCCTCTTTCTTTACTTGCAATTATGGTTTAGCTTTTTACTTGCAATTATGGTGCTTAGAGAAGAAAGGGCCTGTCTTCACTGCAATTTGGCAGCCATTGTCTTTCCTAGTTACTCTTGCTTGCTCCTCTTTCTTTCTTGGCGAAATGATCAAGTTAGGAAGGTATACATTATGTTATTTTATTACTTCACAATTCCTAATTGTCGACTACATATATACTAGCACGAATCTGGGAAGTGCTTCTTTTGCTCCTGAAGCAGCATGTGACTTTTTCCATGGTGCAATTTCTTTGATATTGTGCACCTCTTTCGATTCAATATTCTGTTGTTCCATGTTAGTAATACTGTAATTTCAATTTGCTTTGTTTTTTTTTCTTAGTGTGTAGTATCTTATTCTTGGGTCTAAATTGCATTGATTACCTGTGCACCTTTCTCTTGCAGTGTTTTAGGAGGGCTGTTAATGGTTGGAGGTCTTTACAGTGTTTTGTGGGGAAAACAAAGAGATAATTTGGAGCAAAAAGCCGAGTACCGAGGAGGAAATCAATTGTCAAGAGCTCCCTGTCTCGAAGAACAGTACAAATCAGGATCATGCAATTGTTATGCACTATTTAATAAAATAGGTTTGTCTTGATCTACATAATTGTTTCTAGTCGGTACCAGTCGGTACCAGCCCAGTGTAGCCACTGATACCGAACTTGAACTGACAGGACCTTGTTGTGAAAATTTGAGAGAGAGAAGGATATTTTAGTCAATTGAGTTTCATTACCTCTAATTATGTCTGGTAATAAAATAATTTCGATGTTTTAATCAATCATTTATTATTATCAAATTTAACAATATGACTGAAAATTATATATAATTTTAATAAGAATTATTCACAATGTGTAGGCCAGTAGGGGTATACCAAATTTAATGTCCAAAAAAATATTATTTTATTAAGTAATAATCATCTATAAAATTTTCGATATATTTTTAGGTTGCATTTTTAGCTGTTGTATTTCATTCGATTTAAAATTAAATTTTTTCTCCAATACATAGTTTGATTTTTACAATGAAATTCTAAAAATTATTCGAGTTCAAAATATAGCACGAAAAGGCAAAATGAGAAGCGGATTTTATGTTCATTCTTGTTATTTCCCTGAGATTTTAAAAATCTTATTTGTTTTCACAATTTCATTCTGAAAATGATATAATTAATAACAAAAAGATAAAAAGTTTCATAATGTAATAGGCACAATTCCATGTATCTCATAGCACAGTTAGAAACTTTTTAAAGATAATTAAGAAATACTTGTTTGACCAGACTACAATGATCTACAATTAGATACCTTGAATGGTTCTCCAATATTATTTTAGTGGAATTTTGTTGGTCCAGTAAAAGAACAAGAAATTACTGAGAAAAAAGGAATAAAAATATGCAATCGAGATTTCAGATTCAATCAACAGATACATGACAGTAAATTAATTATACAAATCACAGATACAACAAAAGAAAAATAAGAGAAGACAATGACAAATACTAAATAGGAAGAGTAAAATATTCACTGCAGGAGTCTGTGGCTCTAATGTCTGCTTAAAACAATTGAAGGGACATGTTGGCATAAATTGCGGACCAAATCAGCCTTGGAATCACCCACATCTTGCCACTTCAATTCTTGAAGGTTGGTAAGGTATTGTAGCCCTTGAGGCACACCCAATTCACCACAATCAAAAATCTTGAGTTGTTTAAGAATGGGCATTGCACCCTCCTCTATCTCCCATTCCTCCATTGATAAGTAAAAAAGCTTCAAAACTTGTAACTGGCTAAAACCTCCAGAGGAACAGGTCATTTTTCGACTTTCGAATTTATTACCATCAAGTTCGAGAACCTTAAGGCAGCGTAGGTTCTCCAATACTGGCATTATATCCTGCTGGAACTTGTAACCCTGAATAGAGAGATAAATGAGGTGACATGGGAGCATATCCTCATGAAGGGTTAATTTAGTGGGGCTAAAGGAACCAAGTGTGAGAGATTGTAAATGTTTATAAAATGGGAAACCTCTCATGTCAAATATGCCTCGTACACTATCATCATGCCATATAACGAGATTAGTTAGGTGTTCTAATGTGGATAGAAAAGTGACAACTGCCTTCCTTGTAGATGATTTGGCATGTAATATTAATGAACGTAAATTGGGTGTATGAGGTAACTCTATCTCCCATGATTGTGTGGCAATCAGTATTCCAATAGTTTGCAAATTTGTTAATTTTGCTGATGCTAGGAGTTCCAAATTAGTGTCAAAGACATGCCTCAGTGTCTTGATATTCCATGCACTCTTAGGAAACTCAAAGTAGTCGCCATTAATTGTTTTTAACAATGTGACATCAAGGGTCTGCAGAAATTTCATTCTGCCTATCACTTTCTCAAAGAATTTTTTATCACGGTTGTCACTTAGCCTCCCAGAAAGACTCAGATATCTTAACTGAGTCAATTCCACAAACATCCCCAACTCTATTTTGTTATCCTCTTTATTGCTTACCACTTTGAGCAGTCTTTGCTTAGAACAATTCGGCATTCTCCCGTTACAAAAGAACAAAAGAGTGTGGAGGTTTGGGCTCATTATAAGTTGATCACAATCTGGATTGTGAATTGCCACACGGCGTGCCCTGCTCAACCTCATTTTATCATCTGGATTTGAATACACCACGAGAAAGTTTTCCTCCTTGGCTTTTTGGAGAGCAAGATCTCGTAGTAGATCGTGTATGCGTAGAGTTTCGATGGAACCATCCTTATCGGATCTTCTATCTACTTGAACCATGCTCCTAGCATAAAATGAGAAAAAAAAATTAATTCTATCTACTTGAACCATCAATTGTTTCTTTATTTTTGGTCGAATGGTCAGCTCAAACAGAGTGTCATCACGGAATTCGCAGACCCATGGTTCTAAAATATAATTCTGAGACTTGACATTTAACATAATAAAAATGTCGGTGCTTGGGCCTACAATTTTCCTTTCTACTAGTTTTTTTCAATTAAAAAATTTAGTTTAAAGACTATTCAATTAAAACCAGCATGTTACATCAACATGTGTAATGAATATGTAATACCTTTGTACGAGATCCTCTAAGAAACTCTCCGCAGTTTCTTCCAATGTTCTATTATCTTCTTGTGGTATGAAGCCCTCTGCAATCCACATCGGAAGTAATGATTGGGCATCAATATCATAGTCTTCGGGAAATGCGGCAAAGTACATAAAACACGACTTGAGAGCAAATGGCAGGTCCTCATAGCTAGTGCCTATGATTTCGCTACAATTTTTTCCTTCGACATGCCAACTCATTGTCCAGAACACGCTACTCCAAACAGCATGGCTGCGGGGCTTCTTTGATAAGAAACCACCTAAAACCACCAATGCGAGAGGAAGCCCACCACACTTGTGGACAAATTGATCTAGGATATCAGAAAGATCATCAAAAGAATTTCTATTTAGATCATGATTAGGAAAAACAGTTTTTAACAAAAGCTCTCGGCTTAACTCCTCAGTTAAGAACTGGAGCTTGTATGGTTCACTTATGGGATCCATGCTCTTAGGAACATCAGCGAACCTAGTGGTTACAAGTATTTTGCTACCATTGTTTTCATCTAGGAATGCCGCATCAATTTGAGTCCATAGATCGATTGTCCAGACATCGTCTAGGACTATGAGGTACTTTTTACCACTAAGAGATTTGTGAATCTTAGTAAAAATCACTTGTGTGTCATTTGGCAAATCACTCAATTTCATAGAAGGATCAATTAATTCTCGCAATATCTTTCTCGAAACATCAGTTATTTCAAACTTTTCCGAAATAGCGATCCATATGCAAACTCCAAATTGTCCTTTGACATCATTACTGCAAAAAGAAAATATTATATTAGACATTAATATAACCAAAATACGATGATGAAGGATTAGATAAATTTATATATGTGAATATGGAAAAGTGGGTAAACTGAAAATTATGATTTGCATTGGTGCCAATCTATTGGGTTAGTATTGGGCCATTAGACTGGGGACATCTATATATATATAGATGCGTATGCTACAGGGTCAGAAGGGTTTTCTACTTTTCTATTCTTCTATTTTCTTTTGTTCTTATCAGGACGTTGCAAAAACTATTGACAGGGCTACTGAAATTCTTGACTATAGGTGCTCCTTTTACCCGATTACCCAGTTCCGATTCGATACTGAATTGGATCTAAACCGGAACCGATGCTGATCCGATTAATTTGAATATGATATAGTTTAAAAAATATAATTTGTTAAATTATGGGTACATTAAAAAATGAATAATTAAATAGCTAATCAGGATCCGAACTGAAACCGATATTGTAATGTATCGGATATCTGTTTGATTTAAGTATCTGACCCACCACCGAACCCGACTCGATACCCATATAAATATTTGATACAATGCTACTACAATTATTTATAATTACTTAATATAAAAATTTATATTAATAACTATGGAAAAGCAATCACCTATAGCAATTTTTGGGAAGCAAATATTTATTTAAGTAGCTAGTAATTAAGCCATACGAGAAAGACATAATGCAAAATGAAAGGTAAGGAATATCTTGTCTAATATTCAATATGATTCGACAAAATCGTCTTTTATTCAAGTAAAGAAATTGAGATAATTTAAATGATCTGATCTAATCAATATATAGATCATTTCGACTACATTAGAAATGAGGATATGAAATGAAAAAAAATCATAATATCATGAGGAGGGATCCACTTACACTCTTTTTTGGTGATACCGAATTACACCTTACATTTTCAAAGTCCAAACAGTCGATCCAAACCATTCAACATGATTGATATATTAAAATGTACTTGCAAATCAAATTTTACAGTTTTTTTAAATTTTTTTACTATTTATTAAGATGGGTGCAAAAATTCAATGGTCTGAAAACAATGATTTTGTAAAATACTTTATAAATAGTAAAAAAATTCAGAAAAATATAAAATTTGATCTGCAAGCACATTTTTATATATCCATCATATTAAACGGTTTGGATCGACTGTTTGGACTTTGAAAACTTTGAAAATGTAGGGTGTAATTCGGTATCATAAAAAAAGAGTATAAGTGGATCCCACCTCTAATATCATATCATAAATTAATACATATGAAAACAAAATAACCATCTTGAATATTTTACTTTACAAATTAATTTATTACTATTTTTATTTTTCTATAGACCATGGATATTATATTGTATCAAGAACAATAGTATAATTTTGATTTTGAAGAAGTTTTTAAATTATATTATAATAATATTGTATGTGAGATATTTAAGAAATTAAAATTATATTTTAGAATAAATGGTTTCTCGAATCCTTGTGACATGTAGAGGTGTTACTTTTATCCGATTATTCGGAACCAAACTGGATCTAAACCAGACCCGATAATTCACAAACAAGTTATGAGTACCGATCTACCTGTAATTGAAATACTAGACCCGAAATGCCTACTACTAAATGTGGTATCCAGATCCAAACCCGATCCAGTTTGAAATAATAAGTATATTGACCGAAATTTGTACCCGAACACTTTTAGAGTATGGATCGAAATATAATACTATGCGGACCCTACCCGACCCGATAACACCTCTATACTTCACCTTCCCAAGTCTAGCTGTTGATCTTGTTGAGCTTTTGCGGAATGTCAATAAAATCCATGTAAAAGTGCGAATTCAGATATGCACGTAATTAAGCATGTACACAATTAAAAGTGTATCAGCAAATATATTAATTTTAGACTTTTTTTACGGAAACCTAAAAATTATATTAATTTTCTTTCCACATTTTTTACACAAATTACCACATAAGTATTTCAACAAGGATACATTTATGAAGGAATGCTTACGTGGTAATTTGTTAATTTTTTACGGAAACCACATAACCATGTTTTCTAATTTAATCTTAACTAAAATGTGTAATTTTTATAAACGAATTAATTAGTGAAAAAAAATTATAACAGGGAGAAAGGTGAATTTGAATCAAATTGATAGTAAATGACACAATTGAGAAAATAAAAAAGCCCATACCAATTATACACTTTTCGTGCAAGAGTAGTCTTTCCAAGTCCACCGGTCCCGCAAATTGAGACCATTGAACGTCTCATAGTGGTCTCATCAAGCAACTCCTTGACAACGCGGTCCTGGTCTGCCTTGAAGCCAATAATATCAGGATCAATATCAGGTAGTACCGTTGGCCTGACTGGTAGTTTGATATCTCCAGTACTGCTCTCACCCAAATTATGTATGCCATATCTAACTCTGCTCTCTTCGATCTCTTTCATCTTTTCTAGGATTTGGTTTATCTCATTTACAAGGTTGTGTACAGCTGGGAGTTTTTTGGTTTTTCTTAGCATGTTTTTTATGGCCTCTCTCTTGCCTGACTTTTGTGGTTTTTCAGGGATCTCCATGAGAAAGGTGTCTATTGCATCTTCTATAGAATGGGCAATATCTCTAACCTCCTTCACCCAATTTTTCTGCCTTTCGTCTTTTATCGGCTTCCTGTCAGCATCTTTGAGAAAAGCCTGAATCCGTTTGAGTTCACGGCTGACTTTCTCAACTTGCTCATTGACACTGTATAAGTGTAAAACCTCATTAACTACAGCATCAGCCAGCTTGCCGAGCACCAAATTTACAATAGTCTCAGCCATCTATCTTCTCAGTTGTATTAAAGAAATTTGTGAGTGGATATAAATTTTGGAAATTGTGAATAAGGTATCTGGACGAACTGTTTTGTGAATATATATAGCACAGTATGAGATTTGTTGTGCGGTATACCAGAAAGAAGCTCTCAGGAACTTGTATAAATTAAGGTCTCAATTGCCCAACTGCTTGATGCATTTATTCATTTGTTAGTCAACAAAAAAAAAAACAAATCTCGAGAGGCATGCATTCATTCATTTAATTGGCAGCTTCTACGAAAGTCGGGGTAGAGGGAAATTAACAAATATGAAAAGAAAATGACTAATTATTAATTAAATGATTTGATGGAGAGGGAAATTAATTTTCCACCGTCTACGAAATTGATTAAGGTACGTCTTACATCGTAGGGCCTCTTTTTTCTTAATTTAATTCGTATTGCGATGTGAACCCACTACCAACCTTTAAAAAAAAAAAAAAAAGATATTGCGGTGTGAAAGCAAGAATCTTAATCTGTCTTTCATACACCATATAAAAATAATTCCAATCTACATCATACCTACCATGTAAAAGGGATAATTAATTTTTAGCATGGATCAAAACATTCAAGTCATCCGGTGTAGGTGTATATCAATTCAGATTCTAAAGTAATAATGTATTTAGGTCAGATCGTGAATGTGAACCATATTAAAAATGTATTTCTATGCGCATCTGAAGAAACGAATCTGATTCAAACAATGTTCAAAATAACGCATTATAACGCCGTTATAGCGGCGCTAGAGCGTTTTCATCCCTAAATGCTAATCTATGAGATAAAAGTGCGCTAATATGTATTCCTTAAATATATACTAATACTGCTATAGAGATAATAGCTGCATGGGTGAAAATGGGTCAGATATTATCTGACCAAATATGTTTTTGAAAATTAGATACAGATATCTGTTATTCGAATATCCATGCGGATAGTGGTTCGGATATGGTTTTGAATTTTAATTATCCATGTTCCGAATAGTAGATATATACCATATAGTTTAATATTTATTATGAAAATACTTATGTATATATATACGGATATCCAATATTCAATTCATATCAATATGCATCCAACTAATATCTGATCCGTATCCATATAAAAAAAAATGGATACAGATATGTCTTTACCACTATCCAATCCGTATTTGATCTATTTTCACCCCTTATAGCGATCCACTATAGAGGTAGCGTGTAGGGCAAATAGCGCACGCTATGCTACATAGGTTTTTATTTGAAGTCCCAAACTAAAAAAGAACACTAAAATTTTCTTTTAAGGACCAAATTATTCCTGGAAAATATTGTTTTTGTTTTAAATTGAAAAAAAAAGATATATAGTTTATGTTGTGATGCTTATGTTATTTTGAATAGAAAAAAGATAGATAGTTTATGGCATGATACATAGGTTGTTTTGAATAGAAAATAATTGATGGTTTACGATATTACTAGAAATATTTTGATTAGCAATTTGAACTTTGTACTGATTCTATATAAATTTTATAATTTCTTAATCAATTTGGCATTATTGCTCTATGAGACTTTACATTATCACTACTACAGAAATGGTCATTGTACACGGACATAAACAGGGGAGCTACACAGATTTCCTGCCGTGTGGAGTGCGAGGGTGTATAATCCCCTGAATAAATTATACACGGATATTTAACCGTGTGCAATTCCTGAGAGCTACACGGATCATTACATAAACAACCGTGGTCAATTCCTTGCCAAGTGGCGTTCTCCAAACCCGAGCTACACGGATCATTACATAATTAACCGTGTCCAATTCCTTGCCAAGTGGTGCTCTCCAAAGCCGAGCTACACGGATCACTACATAATTAACCGTGTCCAATTCCTTGCCAAGTGGCGCTCTCCAAAGCCGAGCTACACGGATCACTACATAAACAACCGTGTCCAATTCCTTGCCAAAAGGCGCTCTCCAAAGCCGAGCTACACGGATCACTACATAAACAACCGTGTCCAATTTCTTGCCAAGTGGCGCTCTCCAAAGCAGAGGTACACGGATTGGAACATAAACAGTCGTGTACGATTTCTCTGTCTACACGGACTTTTAGGTTAATATCCGTGTAGACATAGTTATTCTGCACGGCTCATTACATAAACAACCGTGTACATTAGTGGAGATCTATACACGGATATTTAACTAAAAGGCCGTGTACGATCATGTTTCTACACGGATGTCTATCAAAATATCCGTGTAGAATAACTATTTCTACACGGATCATTACATAAGCAGCCGTGTAGCTATCTTATATTTTTATTTGCTCTTTATTTGGCTTTCCACACGGACTTATGTGAAACATCCATGTAGAATTGTTATATTTTTTTTTCAATTTTTATTTTATGTTTTGGCTAGCCTCCAGTTTGCTAGCCATTAAAAATCAATTCCAAACAAAGAATTTCCAATATATCAGAATACAACCCCTAAACAAAATTCATGTACACTAAATATATCAAAAATTCATGCACACTAAATTATACAAATCCATATTCTGGTTTACAAAATTCATTTTGAAACCACTTTGCCCACATACATCTAAAATAATCTATATCTTCATTGCTGTAATGCCCTGCCTTTTTGTTCGATTTATGCTGCCAAAAATTCAAAATATGTAGGTTATTAGAAAAATACAATATAACAACTGCATCTCTGTTTTGCTTTATAAAAATAAATATTGTAATTATAACAATGCAACTAATAAAACAAATTTAGTAGAATAAAATATTAGAGGAAATCAATATTAATTATATGGACAAGTCAAGGCAAACATATGAATTACATACCGGATATTTTGGCCAATCGAATTGTAAGCGTTCAACAAAGTGATACATAAAAATCATCGTGTAATAACCGCATTCCCAACCCTGAAACTGTTGCGGGCACTGAAATTTTCATTTAGCGGCCTATGTTAGAATGACAATTAATTTTTGAACAAAAAATATGAAATTATAAAAATTATAGTGCATGTGCTCACCGGCTGCCACCTGAAACACAACTTATTTTTATGCTTCGGATTCGTGCTTTGCATTCCTCCATCTTTAAGATATTGCAGAAAAGCCCTTACAAAATTGAGTGAATGTAATTAGCAATTCCACAATTTGTTATATGTAATTGGGAAAAAATCAAACCAAGTGAATTACTATTGCTTACTTTCTTATTGGAATGCAGATCATTTTGGAGTCCTGAGGAGTGACGCCCGGTTCGGGCTGTGAAGAATCCATGTGGAAAACCAAATTCTCAAGTGGCACAATCACAATCAAACACCAGTGGCCCCTCTGGTGGTATGGCACGAGAATAAATCTCTTATTCTCCGAAAGAGCCTTATGCATCGCTGAACACATGTACTGGACAGTATCTTTCTCCTGATATTGCACCATCGTACCACTAGTAAAAGCGGGGTCCAAGAATGCACAGGAGTTCACCTTATCTTTCCCACAAGCCACAGACTGTTTTCGTTGTATCATCCTGAAAAATCATCATTTCACATTAGAATATATATTTGAGTGCTATACACATGATATATATGATTTTTTGGTCACTAACAAGAGGAAAACGGTGACGACTCCCACATCGAGCCATTTATCGCTTGATGAGGCATGTAGAAAGTCCTTGAATTCTTTGAAAGGCAGCACGACCGTCCTGCCTTTGTGTAGGAGAACCTCGGGGAGGATATCGAACATTACATCCTCCATATAATCTAGTGCCTTAACCAGGCAGGCGTGGAGATTCCGCAAATCCTCGGGCAAACGGCTAACCTCTTCTTCAGAGAGCCCCGTACGGTCTACTGGGGCATCCGCTGGCGCAGCCGCTGGCGCATCCGCTGGCGCCGCCGCTGGCGCAGCCGCTGGCGCAGCAGGAGATTCTTGCGCATCAGCCCCGACTACTACTTCCAAGCCTCGCCGTACCGGTGACAAAGCTTCGTCCGCAGCGTTTCCAACGCCTCTTCGGGTCTGTATCAGATTTTGAACCTTTTTTCAAGTATTTCAAAATAATCATTTGAACGTAACATAAGATATCCGTGTTTTATTTAGAGATTACCTGATCCAAAATAATCTGACACTTGGGCCATTGGACAATCTGTCTACGGGCATCATCAAGCACCACCATGCCGTCGGTAGAGACAGGAAGAGGTATGCGGGCAGCCCAATCAGCCACAATCATGTCAACCGTTACGGGGAGGTGGTTGGGCCTTAGCTGAGAACCGGCTGGAGGATGTACAATACCCTTAGCAAGGGTCAGAGGAGTTTTGTCGTGCCACATTACGAGGTCGCATGATGTGGCCTCCTGCAATAATTATCAGAAATTAGTTAATGAACAAGTCACAATTACGGGTAGATTATGAACAAGTAGTGATTACCTGTAGATTGTCCAACACGCCCAGAACTTTGGTCCCGGATGCTTGACTGCTTCGCCGAAATCCCGGCAAAACGGGAGGTTGTTGCTCGGATTGCTGCGTAAGAGATGTAATTTGGTTGATCCACCTTGATTCGAATTCAGCCATCCTTCCATCGTACTCCGTTCTGAACTCCTCGCATACCTCCTGGCGTACCTGCGCCAACCTTGATTCCATCTCTTCCGTGCTAACTTTGGCACGCGGTCTTCTTTTTGGTTTTGGTCCGTTGGATACATCCTTCCAGCCACAGTAGACCGAGACACCCCTAACTCGACCCGTGTGTTCTTTAGTCCCGAGCGCTGCGGACAAGGAATCATCCACTCTTTCGACAGTCATGGAGCCCGAATTTACCTCCTCCTCCACATCCAACTGTTAAAAAAAAAATTAGTTATAGCAAAAGACAAAGTAATGTACACGAAGTTACCACAAAGACTCTTACCATTTTCTAAGCCACGGGTTGCACGTCACTTGGGAGTACTATCGTCCCGTCAGCGGTTACCTCAGATCTTCCCATGAGCCAGTGTTGGGCCCTAGGATTTTGGATCCTAACCACATGTGAGTCAAAATCTTTGTTTTGGTCCAGTACCTTAGCCCATTCGGCCGACTTACCCTCGTAACCACCTGACCCTAATTTGTGCGGGTACTTGTTCAATTTCGCGATCCTCCTGCCCTCGTCACTTTTTATCTTCACACATCAAGGCACATCAATTAGCTAGTTTAAGGAAGATAAGTACATATCGAGAAAGAACAGAGACAAAGTTGGCTGAATTTATATACCTTGAACTCTGCTGTGGACTTCAAAGCTTGAAACGCCTCCCAGTCCTCTTGTTTCAGCCATTTATAGTAGCCTACCGGATTTCTCCCTTCCTCCATGAAATCCGTCTTCAACGTGCTCTTGAATTGCTTCCAAGCTTCATTCATTTTCCTCAGAGTCTTTTTCTTTTTCGCGGACTTTGGGTCGTCATCCTGGATGTTCCAATGAGCCTGCATGATTGACAACAAAATTACTGCATGTAAGTTCATTCAAGTTTTCAGGTCAGGTATAGACATATATAACTTGCACTTAACCAAAGTACGGGGAATAAGTAGCTTGAAAATAATTTGTGTTTCACTTGCTCTACCAAATTGTTTTCTGTATATTAGGAAACTTTGGGGCACAACCTATGCCACTACCTACATGCAATCTAACCTTTATGACCAAATCAAAGTGAAATAATGTGTTGTATTTAGCTGAGTTTGTTAGTGATATTTCTTTGCTGATTTTTCTATCTGTCATGATAATAGTGTAGGGCACCAGAATTGGGTCAAGGTGTTTGGCGATTACCTTACCTTTCCTGGTGGCGGTACCCAGTTCAAGCATGGTGCACTACACTAGCTACATTGATTTCATTCAGCAGGTAATATATATTTGGTTTTGAATTTTTCTCTGTATATATAACTGCTAAATGATAGAATTTGGGATATAGTCCTACAAAGCAAGAATTATCACCTACACCCCTAGAAATATACCAAAGGTTAAGACATGCTAGAAAACTTGTATCCAACGAAAAAAGAAATAACAAACAGAATATGAAAAATGAATATATAATGCATGTACAGTTTTTTTTTTTACCTTCACAATGTTCCACCATTCGTTCTTATCTTCGTCATCGAATTTGTCCCACCTCTCAACCAAGATAGATGCCTTCTGCTTCACCAAATTGTTACACCAATTTGTGTACTCTGCCCTACGTGGACCCTTCGGACATCCGGTTTTGTTGAACTCGATTTGCAAATCCTTCGCCTCTGAGGTCTTCGTGCACATTGTCGGACCTCTTTTCCTCTTTTCTGTCTGAACTGCTGGTCCTCTTCTTCCACTATCATATCTACCTGCGGTTCCACTGTTTCCAAAATCATATCTGCATTCTCACCTGGCTGTGACATGGTTCTTTCTACAAAAAAAGAAACATTATTACAAATGCTATGAAATGTAAAATTTAGGTCTAACTTATGTGTTGTTGGGTCCTTTGTTCAATCATAGTGTTGGTTTTGCAATTTAGTCCCTGTAACATTAATTAGGTGTCCATGTCACCAGAATAGGTCAGTTGAGGAAACTTTTCACTTAACCAAAATACAATCAGAGATAAGGGTTTTGATTTAACCAAGATACAGGGAGCATTGCAACTTAGAGAGAGAGAGAGAGAGAGAGCCTTTCAAGGACATAACAGCAACCGCGCGAGAGGAGCTTCGAGATTCAGTTGGCGAGTTCAGAGGAGAGCGACAGAGGAGACCGAGCTAGCACCGAGAGAGAGAACGATGGCACACAACAACAAAATAGGCACTTTTCGCGACGGGACTTCGTCGCGAAAAGTACCGTCGCAAAAAGAAAAACACATTTATGACAGTTTAGCGTCGCGAAAAGTCACTTTTTATCCTCGCGAAAAGTGCCTGTCTTTTGTAGTGGCAGCACCACAGAAAGAGATAGGAGACTAGGGGGTTTAGGTTTTAGGGGAGACGAGGAGATTTTGAAAAGATATCGAGCGACAGAGACGAGACGTGCACTTTATTTCGCGTAAACTAAATATACACGGACATTTAAATAAACACCCGTGTAGAAACGTAAGAGAGCTACACGTTTAATTAAACACCCGTGTATAATTAGGTTACGCGAAATTATGAAATGCGCGCCTACATATGGTTTTCTAGATTAATTTTTTCAAATTCCAAAGTTTCATATTTTTCAAATTCCATATTTTTCAAAATGGAAATTCCAAAATATAAAAAGGAACCTGATTTCAGTTTTATTTAGCTTGAAAATTATTTTATATCTTCGAGTATCTAGCAGAACTTAATAATAAATGCAAATAAATATTTCAATTTCTACACGGGCGTTTAATTAAATATCCGTGTAGAAAACATTTTGTACACGGATTTTTTATTAAAAGCCCGTGTACGTTGCTTATAAGGCGAAACAACTCTTGAAAATTAAACGGCCGTGTTTTAAAGCCTTTTGTAAACGTATTTATAAGAGAGCTACACGTTTAATTAAACACCCGTGTATAATTAGTTTACGCGAAATTATGAAATGCGCGCCTACATATGGTGTTCTAGATTAATTTTTTCAAATTCCATATTTTTCAAAATGGAAAACTTAAAAATAAAAAGGAACCTGATTTCAGTTTTATTTAGCTTGAAAACTATTTTATATATTCGAGTATCTAGCAGAACTTAATAATAAATGCAAATAAATATTTCAATTTCTACACGGGCGTTTAAATAAATATCCGTGTAGAAAACAGTTTGTACACGGATTTTTTATTAAACGCCCGTGTACGTTGCTTATAAGGCGAAACAACTCTTGAAAATTAAACGGCCGTGTTAAAAGCCATTTGTACACGTATTTTTAATTAAACGACCGTGTATGATTCTTATAAGACGAAATTCAAAATTAAACGACCTTCAAACGCCTTTTGTACACGGAATTCGAGAAGTTGCCTTATCTTTTTAATTAAGAAGACGAAACGACTTCAAAATTCAATATAATCTGAGAAACTCCCCCTTTTCGATTACTTTTCTCTGAGAATTTGGAAGAAGAAATGGCCGCTTCGGTGCCACCGGAAGAAGACGCAAATGTGCCATGGCCATGGCCCCCCGGCTATGTCCCTCCCGAAGATGCTCCCCTGAAATTAGAAGTCCCTCCCGGCTATGAAATGCCTCCTCCCAACTACAGGAGGACATGGCCATGGCCGCCCTCAAATGACGTGCCACGGCGAAGCCCAAGGGAGCACCCACCACCAAAGCCCTACAAAAGGAGGGGCAATCCCTGGATCAGGCCAAAGAGACCCTGGATTAAAAGGAGGGGGTCAGGCCAAGGAGCAATCCAGCCAGGCCAGTGAAGGAGTGTTTAATTAAGTTAGCTTTTTTTCGTTTTGTTTTGATGTAATATATTTTTGTTCTTAATTTAATCAGCATTTTGTTTTCTTTCCG
Source organism: Carex kokanica (assembly GCA_025461125.1). NCBI lineage: Eukaryota > Viridiplantae > Streptophyta > Magnoliopsida > Poales > Cyperaceae > Carex > Carex kokanica. The sequence continues at coordinate 11,568 of JAJGRX010001100.1, read as the reverse complement.
TTTAACTATTTTGTTAAATACTTCATGCTATCTAAATAAATACTGTTATAGATATGAATTAGCAGTACAAAACAACCAACAAATAATTAATTCATGGATAATCACTAAAAAGTAATTATTTAAAATTAACTTAAATAATCTGTCTAAATAATATCATAGAATGCCTAATGCTCTCTAAATAATCCGATTTGAAAACATAAATGAACACTTTACTTGATATGACCTTATCTGGGTTTACAAATTTATAAAACAACCATAGAATAATTTTTCGGAAAAAAAATACCTTCTGTTCAAGTAATTATTTCAAAATATTTTTTACAAAAAAATATTTCAAAATAACATGCAATTTAGTCCCTGTTGTTCAAGTAAAGTATTTCAAGAATAATATAATTTGAATATTTCAATTTCTACACGGGCGTTTAATTAAATATCCGTGTAGGAAACCTTTTGTACACGGATTATTCATTAAACGCCCGTGTACGTTTCTTAGAAGGCCAAAAAACTATTGAAAATTAAACGACCGTAGAAAAAACTTTTCTTACACGGATTTTTAGTTAAACGTCCGTGTCCAACTATAGAAAATGTTTAATTCGAGAAGTTGTCTTATCTTTTTAATTCTGAAAAGACGAAAACGAATTCAAATAATCACTCCCCCGTTTCGATTACTTTTTCTCTGAGAATAATTTTAGGGGAAAAAATACCTTCCTACACGGATGTGTAATGAATATCCGTGTAGCTCCCTTTGAATTTCTACACAGACATTTTATGAAACGTATAATGTATTTGTACACGGATGTTTAATTAAATGTCCGTGTTGCTCCCTTTGAATTTCTAATGAAATTAAAAATTATTCTTAGAAAGATGGGTGTTTTTTATTTAAACAAATAAAATATAAATTTCACGTACTAATTAAATTATATCAGAAATTATACAAAAATTCATGTCTAGATTATATCAAAAATTAATACAAAAAAACCTACACTAAATTATACAATCCATATTCTAGTTTACAAAAATTACTGTTGAAACCACTCTGCCCACATATCTAAAATAATCTATCTGGTTCTTGCTCCTGATGCAACAAAGAAATATTAGAAACGAAATAAAAACATTACAATGAGACAGAAATATCCAGAGATAAACCGGCCTTGAGGTCTTTAGCTTCATTGGGCTCTCTGAAATATTATAAAAGAAATATATATTATGCATTGAATTTTTTTTTTCCAAATAAGAAATATTAAAATTTTCAAGTTTAAAAGGAGTAAATATTATACATTGGATTTTTTTTTCCTTTTTCTCTTTTTTTCCACTGTTTGAACATCTTCCCATAATCCTTCATTGTGGTCAGATCTCATGTAATTTGCTTCGTCTTGTTCTGCAATTGTTGCTATCTCAGCTTGCACATCGGTACAAAATTGAGGTATCTCTTCGAACTGGTCGTACTCTTCTTCGTCGGTGACGTTTTCTACCCCAACAATCCTTCTTTTTCCGGATAGGACGACACTCCACCTATCATCACTCGGGTCAGTGACATAAAAGACTTGGGTGGCTTGCTTGGCAAGTATGAACGGATCATCCACATACCCGACTTTGTCAAAATCAACGAGGGTGAACCCGTCGTTATCAACTTTAACACCCCGATCTTCGACCCATTGGCACCGAAACAAGGGAATGCTAAGGTGAGGATTGTAAACGAGCTCCCAAATTTCTTCAATAACGCCGTAATAAGACTTTGAAGCTATTACAGGCCGGGCATCCCCCGATCTACTGAATTCTTGGGACGTCGCCACCAACGTCACCCCACTATTTTGCATCGTGCTCTTATCACACTGTAATTTAGTGTAAAATGTATATCCGTTAATCTCGTATCCTTGGAATGTTCTAACAACCATTTGGGGTCCTTCGCCCAGCAATCTAACAGTTTCATTTACGGGGGACATTTCGGGGTGTGATTTCACTCTGTCTTTCATCCATCCTATAAAAGAACGGTTATGCTCGTCAGTAAGCCACTTCTGACTTCTCGTGTAGTTCTGTTGTCGAAGGATCGTCATGTGCTCATCTATATATGGAGCAATATCAGCCATGTGCTGCAGTACAATAAAATGTGCCTTTCGCAGGTCATCGTTATCAGCAACTATGGCTTTCAACCCTATTGTCCCTACTCCTTGTAGCCTTCCCTCGTATCGAGATTTTGGAACGCCAATAGGACCCACACCGGTCATGTAGTTGGTGCAAAACTCAATTACCTCTTATGTGGAATATCCCTCCACAATGCTACCTTCGGGACGATGTCGGTTCCTTACGTAACTTTTCAAAATACCCATGAATCTCTCGAATGGATACATATACCGCAGGAACGCGGGACCACAGATCTGAATTTCCCTCACGAGATGAACAACAAGGTGAACCATAACATCGAAAAAAGATGGCGGAAAATACATCTCAAGATGGCAAAGGGTAACGACGACCTCCTTCTGCAAAGCGTCCAATTTGAGCGGGTCTATCACTTTGGAATTAATTGCATTGAAGAAAAAACAAAGCTTCGTAATGGTTTGCCGCACGGGCTTCGGTAAAATTCCCCGAATTGCAACAGGAATCATATGTGTCATTAAAACATGACAGTCGTGGGATTTCGGACCAATCAATTTCAGGTCCTTCATCGACACCAGCTTCTTAATATTCGAAGAATACCCTGATGGGACTTTAATACTATGAAGGCACTTACAAAAGCTCGTTTTCTCGATCTTCGACATTGTGCACATTGCGGGGGGGAGGTATGCCTTTTGCTTCCCTTTATCCTGCGGTGCAAGCTCGGGTCGTATTCCCATTAATTTCATGTCTTCTCGAACTTTAAGACCGTCTTTCGTCTTTCCCGAAATGTTCAATAATGTGCTAATCAAACTGTCACAGACATTTTTTTCAACATGCGTGACATCTAGGCAATGTCTCACTTCTAAATATTTCCAGTATGGTAGCTCCCAAAATATGGACTTCTTTTTCCAAATATCTTTCGGTGGTGGTTTGGCACGTTTTCCAAAAACAACAGCAAGGTTTTTAACCCGCATGAAGACATTCTTCCCATCTAACGGACGACGTGCCACTCCAAGCTCAATTTTCCTGTTGAATACCTTCTTCTTCTTACGGTATCGGTGATTAACAGGAAGAAACCTACGGTGCCCCATAAAAACATTCTTTTTACAATTTTTTAACTTCAGCACCTGCGTGTCATCTTCACAGATGGGGCACGCCTTTGCTCCTTTACAAGTGTAACCCGATAAATTCCCGTACGCGGGGAAATCATTTATGGTGCAGAATACCATGGCCCGCAAATTAAATTGCTCTTTGCCGTACGCATCCCACACCCGGACGCCATCCCTCCACAATTTCTGGAGGTCCTCAATTAATGGTGCGAGATACACATCTATGTCATTTCCGGGTTGTCTGGGTCCTTGGATTAGTAATGACATCATTATGTACCTGCGTTTCATGCACAACCAAGGAGGAAGATTGTAGATGCATATAAGAACTGGCCAAGTGCTGTGCTGACTGCTCATGCTTCCAAACGGACTCATTCCGTCTGTGCTCACCCCTAACTTAAGGTTTCGTGATTCGCCACCAAATCATTCGAAATGTCTATCAATGTTTCTCCATTGAATTGAATCAGCAGGGTGTCTTAGTTTACCATCTCTTTTGCGCTCTTCTTCATGCCAACGCAACAATTTCGCATCTTTGGGATTTGCAAATAACCGTCTGAATCTCGGTATTATCGGGAAATACCACACCGCCTTAGCCGGAGGCCTTGCCTTTTTTCCTCCATCACAATCGTCAGTGTCCTGGTCCTTGCGTTTATACCGTGAAACACCGCATTTAGGACAAACATGCATGGCCTCGTACTCGCCACGGTACAATACACAATCATTCGGACATGCATGTATTTTTTCAATCTTCAAACCCATTGGACAGATCAACTTCTTCGCCTGATATATTGTACAGGGTAACTCGTTGTTATCTGGGAGCATCTCTCGTAAAAGCTTTAATAAGGACGTGAAACTCTTATCGCTCCAACCGTTGTCTGCTTTTAAGTTCAATAATTTCAACACAGCTGATAGTTTTGTAAATTTGGTACACCCGGTATAACGCTTTTTAGATTCATTAGACAGATACTGAAATTTTTTAAAATTTTTATCACTAATTTCATCTTCCACATCACGTAACATGTCCTCTAGATTCTCAGTAAAATTGTATTCTGCATTTTCATCAATCTCCACCTCATCATCCTCGTTGCAATCAAGCCCAGCATTATCGAAATTTTCGACATTCTCAAAATCATCGTTGCATTCAAATTCAAAATTATCAACAGTTTCTACATTATCATCATTCTCGTCCAAAACAAAATTTCTATTGGTTCCACTACATTCCCCAATTTTCTCACCATGCATAAACCAACATGTATATTTTTTCTTAAATCCCCGACAAATCAAATGAGCTCTAATTTCTTCCGAATCCCCAAATCTTATATAATTTTTACAATCTCTACAAGGACACAAGATGTCGTTATCTTTTCTGTCCACTCTATAACTCTCAGCAAATTTTAGGAACTCATCAACGCGAGCCAAGTATTCTGCACTATCACGTCGCAATTCGTACATCCAACTTCGATCCATCTGTAAATTAAAGTAAAAAAAAAAATTCCAATTAAACATATATGGTGGTCAGCATATATATTGTTCCAAATTCTTGGCTTATAAAGGGCCGGTTTACAATCCTAACCCACTCTTTGAATATTATGCCTCATATGTGAACACATATTAGCGGGATTTAATTAGTATTTGAGAAAAATTCGGCAGCATTTCTCCTTAACTCCCCAAGTATGCGTAAAAACCACATACTCGTAGGAGCAATAAGGAGAAATACTGTCGAACTTTCCTCAAATACTAATTAAATCCCGCTAATACGTGTTCACATCCTAAATGAGACACAATATTCAAAGAGCAGTCCCAAACGGGGGACTATCCAAAATTAATCCCTATTGGATTAATTTTGAACGGGCATGGACCTAAAAGCATCAGTAGGTCGGTTATTGGACCACAATACACTAATTATTTACATTATCTTAACAAATCAAGCACGCATGCATTAAATAATAATTGACAGAAATAATTAAGCAATATTAATCAGTAACAGAAAATTAGATAAAGAAGAGGGAAATATATATATGTATGACTAACCTTGGCAATAGAGAGGAGAATGCGAATTAACTTCCAAGCTATATCTCAGATCCGGCCTCGTTCCTTGTGCGCAGAAATCAGACCAATTCAATACAGAGAGAGAGAGAGAAGTATTAATTGATCAAAACGGCGCCGGAAGAAGGCCTTTTATATAGTTCCAAACCCTAAAATAACCTTTCTACACGGATGATAATCTATAAATCCGTGTAAAAAAAGCATTACGAGAGCTACACGGACTTTTACATATGTAGCCGTTTATAAAAGATAACCTTTATACACGGACATTTATATAAACAGCCGTGTGTAATATAAAAGATAAACTTTCTTCACGGACATTTAGAATTCTTTTTTTTTCCTAATTTTTGTTTTATTTTTTTGGTTTAGCCTTCCATTATTTCGAGCAAGTATCTTTGTTTTCACGGATATTTAGCTATAAATCCATGTAGAAAGACACACAGACTTTTATATAAACAGCCGTGTAAATTATTTTTCTACACTGTTAATTAAACAAAAATCCGTGTACTATTTCTCGTTTCTACACGGCTCTTTATTAAACGTCCGTGTAGCATTGTTTTTTTTTTTTTTTTTTTTGGCTGTCAGCTAGTTTTTTTTCCCTATGTTTTTCAGAACAAACAATTTCCAAAACAGAGGAAGACATTTAAACTAAAAATTCATGTACCCTAAATTATACAAAATTAAAGCATTACAAAAGTTGGAATAAAAAGTCATATTGTAAACTAAACATTTCCATTAAGGAGTAGAATAGGGTGGTTCTTTCCTTTTGGTGCCGGTAGGGTTTACAGTAATATGAAGATACATGTTTTACTAAAGAAAGAGTTGAGTAAAAAGTTGGATGAAGGACCATCAAAAAAAAGGGAAGAGGTGGATGAAGGACCGTCAGAGCTGGATGAAGAGTCGAATGAAGAGTCGGATGATCTCCGACTCTTCATTCGACTCTTCATCCGGCTCTGAAGGTCACATTCACCCTCTTCATCTGGCTCTGAAGGTCCTTCACCCAATTCTTCACCCAACTCTTCATCCAGTAAAATTGATCAGAAATACAAAGAGAGATAATTTTTTTTACTAAAGAGTTGAGTTAAAAGTTAGATGAAGGACCTTCAAAAAAATGGAAGAGGTCGATGAAGGACCTTCAGAGCCGGATGAAGAGACGAATGAAGAGTCGGATGATCTCCCGGCTCTTCACCCGGCTCTGAAGGTCACATTCACCTCTTCATCCGGGTCACATTCACCTCTTTCTGAAGGTCTTTCACCCAACTCTTACCGGCCAACTCTTCGTCCAGTAAAATTGATCGGAAAAATAGAGATAATTTCTCCTCTGGATCTTGCTTGCCCGAATTAGTTAGGACATGCAAGGAACTAACCAAAAGACTACCTAGCTAGGTTAATGTAACCAAAGTAAGGACTACTAGTTACATTAATCTAAGTAGCCTTTTGGTTATATGTCCTAAACTAAACACCTTAGCAAGATATAGAGGAGAAATACAAATTAACTTCCAATATCTCAGATCCGGCCTCCAGTTATAACATCTCGAAAAAATTGGGGAAATGAAGCACTTCGCATGGGAATTCGAGATGTAGGTTATCAATTATACCAGATCGCTCATCTGTGAGCTCCCAAAACAGTAGCTCATATCGATCTAATTTTGCGATCTGAAACAATTGATAAACCTACATCTCAACCCAATTGTTAACTGTGAGAGGGGAGAGTATAAATTGATCAAAACGGCGCTGGGGAGAAGGCCTTTTATATAACAAAAAACCTAAAATATCCTTTCTACACAGCTCTTTATTAAACGTCCGTGTAGCTCGCTCAAGGCTTTCTACTCTGTCATTTAAACAAAAAACCGTGTACAAATTAGACATTTCTACACGGCTCTTTATTAAACATCCGTGTAGCTCCTACATGTTATCTACACGGTCATTTAAACATTTATCCGTGTACAATTCTTGCCTATCTTCACGGTTCTTTAATTAAGAATCCGTGTAGCTCTCTCAAGGCTTTCTCCACGGATATTTAAACAATAAGCCGTGTACAGTTCCTGGTAAACGTCCGTGTAGCTCTCTCACGTCTTTCTACACTTCTTCTTTCGTAAATATCCGTGTAGAAACAATACAGATATTTCAGACATCCAAAAAATTACAACTTCTACACGGTTTTTATATAAAATTGCCAAATCCGTGTACAATGTACCGTGTACAATGACCATTTCTGTAGTAGTGATTGTGTATCATAGATTTGGCAAACAAAATAATTTTGTATGAAATTAATGAGAATGTATCTCAGTTATATTTACTCAATTAATATTATTTCTAACTTTATATAGGTATTAAAACTTTAGGATCGCAAAATATTTCTATATAATAAAATTTCCAGAATTTATTATAATAACTTATGTATCAAATTATATGATCAGGAAATGAATGTTAATTTAAACAGATACTTACTAATAAAGAATATTTGCATATTTTAATAAACTCAAAGATATACTTCATTAATGATTTACATTTTCATATTTTGATATAATAGAAGGAAGAAATTGTTAAATAAGGAATTTTCCAGATTTTGTAACTTAAAGAAAATACTTATTTCTAATATTAAATATCAGGTTGTACTAAAAAATACTAATAATCATAAGGTATTTTTAAAATTCCAAAATTAACATCCTGGCTTATAATTATATCTACTAACAATATGTACTTGAATAAATATCAAACTTGATATATTGAAAATAAAAATTTTGGATTCAAGTTACAGTTTCAGAAATTCTTAAAAATAAATTAACTTCAGATTATAATTAAAGGTCTAATTATTTATGAATTCATACAAGTAATAACAAAATCTATTCTAACTCAATAAAAATATAACGTATTCTAATCAATTAGTTTATGCACCAAAATAAGGAGATCTTTCATACCTTAAGTGCAGAAAAATTTCCAACCAAATAAAAGACTTCAAAGGGTGCGGCTTGGAAAGGTCTTTTTGGTTGCTGTGAAAGGAAGAGAGACACGGCAGGGAGGAGTTTGTATCAAGACAAAAAAAAGGGGTTGGTTTGAGATAAACTGGAGAAGGGTTTAATTAAACTCAATTTATATAGGGACGGTGCGGATTGAGATGAATCAGAGAGGACAGAGGGGTCTATTTATAAGGGGGAGGCGGTTGCTAGATTAGGATGCGTAGTTTACAAAAAAATTTGAAAAGAAGGAGGCGTATAAGTACAGGGGATGGAATCAGTTTTCAAATGGAGTATTACATGAGGTATGGTTATTTGAAAACAAAATATGGGCTGCTGGAATTTTAATTGGGTTGGGCCTCTTTTGGTATGGAAATCAATTTCATTTATATCATGGCCTACTAATTATGTTAATTAAAACTGAAATTTTAAATTGGATCGTTTCTCACGTTAATTCTCTCAATCTACGTGGCGTTACAGAAAGACAATTAGAAGAACATGAAAGACAATCTGTACAAGTTGGTAGACAACATACTAGTACAAGATGAAAGAAAACTAAAAGAAGATGAAAAACTAGAAGAACACAAAAGATAACCAATAGAACCCGAAAGGCAACTAGTAGAACACGAAAAATACCTAGTACAATATGAAAGACAACTAGAAGAAGATGAAAGACAACCAGTACAAGATGAAAAACAACTACTAGAACACAAAAGAGACCTAGTAGAACACGAAATACAACTAGAAAAACATGAAACACAACCAGTACAAAATGAAAATAGCTAGTATGAGATGAAAGACGACTAGTACAAGATGAAAAATAACTAGAAGAAATGAAAGGGAACCAGTAGAAAGGAAAACAATTAGTAAAAGATGAAAAACAACTAGAAGAATATGAAAGACAACAAGAAGAAGATGAAAGACAACCAATACAAGATGAATGACAACAGTACAAAATGAAAGACAACTACAAGAAGATGAAGTATACCTTGAAAAAAGGTGAAGACAACTAGAAGAAGATGAAAGACAACAAGTAGAAGATGAAAGACAACTAGAAAAAGATGAAACACAAGTAGAAGAAGGTGAAAGACTACTAGAAGATGATGAAAAAAATGAAAACAACCAATACAAGATGAAAAGACAACCTGTGGAAGATGAAAGACAACTAGAAGAACATGCAAGACAACTAGAAGAAGAGGAAACACAACAATAAGAAGAAAAGACATAAAAGACGTTGAAAACATGATAAACAAACAGTACAAGATGAAATACAAGAAGAAGAAGATGAAAGACAACCAGCAAAATACAAAAGACAACTAGAAGAATATGAACGACAACTAGAAAAAGATGAAAAATAAATAGTAGAACATGAAAGACAACTAGTAGAAGATGAAAGACAACTAGAAGAAGTTGAAAGACAACTTGAGGAAGATGAAAGACAACCCGTACAACAATGAAAGGCAACTAGAAGAAGGTGAAAGACAACTTGAAGAAAATGAAAAACAACCAGTACATGATAAAAGACAACCTGTACAAGATGAAACACAACTAGAAGAACATGATACAACAAGTAGAATGTGAAAGACACTAGAAGAAGATGAAACCACCAGTTGAAGTTGAACGACAACTAGAGGAAGATGAAACACAACAAGAAGAATGAAATGCAACTAGAAGAACATGAAAGACAAATAGAATAAGATCAAACACGACTAGTACAATATGAAAGACATCTAGAAAATATGAAATACGACAAGTAGAAAATGAATGACAACAAGTAGGACATGAAACACAAACAGTACAAAATGAAAACTAGTATAAATGAATGACAACTAGAAGTGGATGAAAGAGAACCAGTTGAAGAGGAAAACAACCAGTAGAAGATGAAAGACAACAAGTAGAAGATGAAGACAACTAGAAGAAGATGAAAGACAACTAGAAGAAGAGGAAAGACAACTAGAAGAAGATGAAAGATATACAAGATGAATGACAATCAATACAAAATGAAAGACAACTAGAAGAAGTTGAAAAATAACTTGAAGAAGGTGAAAGACACTAGAAGAAGATGAAAGACAATAAGTACAACATAAAAGATAATTAGAAGAACACGAAAGACAATTGGTACAAGTTATACAACCCATACTAGTACAAGATGAAAGAAGACTAGAAGAAGATGAAAAACTAGAAGAACACGAAAGACAACCAGTAGAATCCGAAAGGCAACTAGTAGCACACGAAGACACCTAGTAGAGCACGAAACAACTAGAAAAACATGAAAAACAATTAGTGGAAGAGAAATACAACTAGAAGAACATGAAAGACAACATGTACTAGAAAAAAGACAACTAGAAGACAACTAGAAGAAAATGACAGACAACTTGAAAAGATGAAAGACAACTAAAAAAAATGAAAAAACAACCAGTACAAGATTAAAAAGACAACTAGAAGAAGATGAAAAACAACTAGAAAATGATGAAAACAAATAGTAGAACATGAAAGACAACCAGTAGAAGATGAAAAGACGACTAACAGAAGTTCAAAGAAAACCAGTACTTGATAAAAGATAACCTGTACAAGATGAAAAACAACTACAATAACATGAAAAACAACAAGTAGAAGGTGAAAGACAACTGGAAGAAGTTGAGACACAACTAGTAGAAGATGATAGACAACTAGTAGAAGATGAAAGACAATTAGAAGAAGGGGAAAGACAATAGAAGAAGATGAAAGACAACCAGTACAAGATGAATGACAATCAGTACAAAATGAAAGACACTAGAAGAAGTTGAAAAACAACTTGAAGAAGGTGAAAACAACAAGAAGAAGATAAAAATCAACAAGAAGAACATTAAAAACACTAAAACATGAAAAATAGCTAGAAGAAGATGAAATATAGGATGGAAGACCATTAGAAGAACATGAAAGACAATCTGTACATGTTGATAGCTAACCTATCCTAGTACAAGATGAAAGAAAACTAGAAGAACACGAAAGACAACCAGTAGAACCCGAAGGCAACAAGTAGAACACGAAAGACACCTAGTAGAACACGAAAGACAACTAGAAGAAGATGAAACACAACTAGAAGAACATGAACAACAACAAGTAGAATGTGAAAGACAATTAGAAGAAGATAAAATACAACCAGTTGAAGTTGAACGACAACTAGAAAAACATGAAAGACGACCTGTACAAGATGAAAGATAGCTAGAGAACATGAAGAACACTAGAAAAGATCAACACGACTAGTACAATATAAAAGACAACTAGAAATATGAATACAACAAGTAGAAGATGAATGACAGCACAAAGAACATGAAACAAAAACAGCACAATTGAAAAACTAGTATAAGATGAAAGACACTGAAGAC